>ML660201.1:7017131-7451479 GCA_007570785.1 Antilocapra americana | reverse complement strand
TTTTTTTTTTTTTCCTCTTTATTCCAGACTCCCCTTCCGGGACGGATCCCCGCCCCCAACTCTGTCTCTCCCTTTACTTTTTTCTCTCTCTTTTTTCTTTTGTCCTACCTTCTCTCGTCGGCAATGGGCCGTCCCTTCAGATGCCCGATGTCCTCTGCCAGCATTTAGATCCTGTTTTATGGAGTTTGCGCGGTCTTTAAAAGTTCTTTTGGTGTATTTATTGGGGAGAGAGTGGTTTCCCCGTCCTATTCCTCCGCCATCTTAGTTCCCCCTCTTATTTTTTCAATGTTTGTGTTATTTTCAGATCATCATTCCAAGAAGGTCTGAGTATAATGTTGCAAGTGAGCTGTGGAGCCTACTAGCTCCTTCTCATCTCAACTTAAATGCACACGTCTTCCTCCCGGAGGCCACCTGATGGCAATCGGGGCCTGTTTTCCCCTCTCAGAGCGCACGGACCTTTTCCTTTGGAACATCCTGACTTGTAACCGTATAATGAGTCATGATTTCATGCTCATTTAGAAAGAAACTCTGCTTACCTTGCTCATCACTGAGTCTCCCTTGCCCCCGCTCAGTGCTTGGTACATACTAGGCTTTTGTGATTTAACTACTGAATGAATGAAGAATTGTATTAGAATCTTACCTCTGAAGAGCTGACGAGGACTTGGGTCATATCATTAACTTGATGAATCTCAGTTTTCCTATTTGTAGAAAGAAAGAGAAAACATTCATGACACATAGGGATATAAGGATCTCTTGTAATATTGAAAGCATTTTGTCCATGTTCAAGTGCTAAGCCTGTATTTATTACTGAATGTTTTCACTGTGGTTATAATTTGGAATGAACATGGGGCCAGCAGCATAGGCTAAAACCAAAGTCAACGCAGAGTGTAGAACGTGCCGCCCAGTCTCCGAAATGACACTGCAGATCCTTCTGAGAAGGTCTCTGCTAGAAAGCATGAGGCAGCAGAGTTGTCAACAGAAACCTCTAATAACCCTGTGTTTTCATGCCATCGTGGCTTCCCCCTAAATTATTTTCTGGGGCCATGATGAGTCCTAGTCTAAGAGTTTGGGTAATTGCTTTTGTCCAATCTGAGCACAATCTGTTCCGCTACTTTTGAGTTATGCAAGGGTGAAATAAATACAGCACAAGCTTGCAAGCTACATTAAAGAAATTCAAGATATGCTTTGCACACAGATAAAACTAAAATGCCTGGGCTTTCAAAGTCAGCTTTTACAAGGAAGAGTAGCAGGAGGAAAATTTGGAAAATATTAGCGGAAATATCCTGGAATGCTTTGAAGGCAATGTGCGGTATTATTACATCATTCAAGTTGACTTCACAAAGCGAAGCTTGCCTCCCACCCCCACATCACACAAAACACAGAAATAAGACTAGTCTTAAGTAGTTCTCCTCCCAAAGAAGAGCCCCTCCTCCAAAGGAATATCTACTGTATCTTTACTTTTGCCTATCAAGGACAATGTAACTAAACCAATCACGCTTCCCTTCTTGCTCAAAAAAAAAAAAGAGTCCAGTTTTAATTATTTGCAAAAAGTCTCACTCATCTACCTGAAAGTGTCTAAAGTTTTTATATTATTTATATTATCCATATTTGCCAGTATATATTATATTATATTTTTAGTTATATTATTTTGTTTCAACTTAATCCCATTGTGATAAAAAAAAGAGATCACAATGCTCCTTTTTGAAACATTTCATTATATATAGCGTGTTATAAGAAAATGTAAAAAATCATCCTAACCCCAGAATGTTAAGCAAGTCAAATTTAGGTAAAAACTTGAAGTAGCAGGCTGGTGACAAAGACCTACTCTCAGGAAGAGTCATCAAGCTCTGACTAGGAAGAGGTGACAAAGTCTGGGTCAGTTAAAGTGCCCAGGGCAAAGTCTCAGGAAGGTGAGATGTACCCACATATCTGAAGGTGGAACTAAAAAGGCTATTATGTGAGTAATTACAATAAATGAATAAAATCGACACCATTATAATCAATTCTAATCACTGGGCCAGAGGAGTCCCTTATCAAAAAGCATTAACCATAGGAACAACAGCTCTATCCAGCTTAAAACACACAGATCTGTCATCGCCTAACAGAGGTACATACCAATGCCCTTAATTAATTTACACTGTAAAGACAATTAACAAGCCTGTTCCTCTCAAATACAGAAATTATGGAGTGCATGATTAAATTCCTGGGACCGTAGCACATAGGTATCTGTGACTAGATTCTGGCGGTAAATTAATCTCAGTCACTGTCACTAAATTGCCCTGGGTATAGATGTGTTTCACAAGAAACATAGAATAGACCAAATATCGGACAGTGAGTGGTATGAGTGGAAAGTCTTCCTTCTCAGCCCCATGGATGTGGATTTACTGTTATTAACTTGTGTCCCCAATCTCTCGCCTAACATGGGTCATGGCTGTGATCCATTCTTCTCACATTTTGTTTTTCCTTGTTGATTACAGTTTGTTGACTATTCACATCTAGCATCCCTTCTTAATTAGCCAGGCTTTATTTCATCATTCTCAAGATTTCCAATTGTTCTTTTTTCTCTTTTAGGATTGTCTGACCTTCCTTGTGGTTAGTTTCCTCTGAAAGTCCTGGTCTTTATCAGTTCTGTTAACTTTGTTGGCAATTCTTCCAGAGTTTCTCAGAGTTCTTACATACTTTTGTAACTTGGAAAAATTGTAACTATTTAACAAGGTAAAGGAGAAGGCAATGGCACCCCACTCCAGCACTCTTGCCTGGAAAATCCCATGGATGGAGGAGCCTAGTAGGCTGCAGTCCATGGGGTCGCTATGAGTCCGACATGACTGAGTGACTTCACTTTCACTTTTCACTTTCATGCATTGGAGAAGGCAATGGCAACCCACTCCAGTGTTCTTGCCAGAATCCCAGGGACGGGGGAGCCTGGTGGGCTGCCCTCTATGGGGTCGCACAGAGTCAGACACGACTGAAGCGACTTAGCAGCAGCAGCAGCAGCAACAAGGTAAAGAAATGCTTGCCCAACAATTCACAGCACATTTCACATTTTAATCTCTATTCATTTTCAAAACAGTTGTGTATTTAACAAATTGAGTAACACTAAAATGCATGCAGTTCTTAGAGTTGTTTCCTGTCTCCTGTCAGTACCAGCATTTGCTCACAGGAAGCTATAGCATACTTACTGGGCTGAATGACTATATGAAAACAGTGAAGAGCTGAGTTTAGGGACAAAACTCCCTCCCTTTACAGAGGGAGGAAGGGAGAGAATGATGTAACCAGAAGAAACAATTTCTTTTATTGGATGTCTACTCCCTGAGAAGCATAGAACGAAGTGAGTTATTTCCTTTATCCTCACAATATACTTGAAGACTAGGTATTGCTTTTCACATATAATGAAGCAGGCTACGGAAGGAATCAAGTTGTTTGACTTGTTCAGAGTCACCCACCTCATATGTACATGCTGATCTGCCTGACTCCCAAACTTATGATACAGTGCACTTTGTAAGTTCATGTTCTTTTGGCTACAAATATAGAAGGCTGTTTGAATTTTTCTCAAAGAAAGAAGGGGAAAGAAAAAGTAGTCAGTGGCTGCAGAAGACCATCCAAGGGAGACCCACTGGACAAGGCAATCAAGAGTTCTGCATCCTGGAAAAATACTCCAATGTTGGGTAAAAACACTGCAGCTGGTTTTGAATGGATGAGTGATGCCCCATACCTTCCTTCCTCCTCTCAGTGCCCTGATATCATGCTTACCAGATGCCTTCTGGTCTAATATGGCTTCTGCTTACCCTCAAGAGGTGTGTAATTCGATGGACATGAAAAACTGGGTCAATTCAAAGCCATGAAAACTAATTTAGCTTCCTGGTTTGTTTATGATCCACTTGGGAGTTCAGTTAAAACGGTCACTTCCTCTGAGTCAGCTCCAGCACCAGGACAACATCAGATTTCCTGACCAGGAAAGCTGAGCTCCAAATCCAGGACTGCAGTGACCCGGATAAGGAAGTGTTTGGGAAACTGCCTCAGCAGTTAAAATGTGTCCCCAGACAACATCTCTTTCACTCCCTTTCTCTTCTGTTCTTCCCAATCACAAACTAAAGCCTAAACAAGAGCACAAGGCAGACAGGATTTTGACTCATAAGTTTTTTTTTGGTTCGAGGCTTTGTATCTCCTCTTTTTATAGGCATCCTTATTACCCTGGAAACTCCTAATAATGATCCATGGAGAAGACTTGACATTTTAAAAATATTTATTTGCATTTATTTATTTGACTGCGCTGGGTCTTAGTTGCGGCTCACAGATCTTCAGTTATGGCACGTGGGATCTAGTTTCCTGTGTGTGTGCGCACTCAGTCACTCAGTCATGTCCAACTCTTTGCAATCCCATGGACTGCAGCCTGCCAAACTCCTCTGTCCCTGGGATTCTCCAGGCAAGAATACTGGAGTGGGTTGCCATTCCCTTCTCCAGGGGATCTTCCACACCCAGGGATCCAACCTGAGTCTCTTGCATCTCCAGCAATGGCAGGCAGATTCTTTACCACTGTTGACACCTGAGGAGCCCCCGGTGTCAATGACCTGACCAGACATTGAACCCAGGGCCCTGCATTGGGAGCACGGAGTCTCAGCCACTGGACCACCAGGGAAGTGTGAAGATTGATATTTAGAGCACTATCTTTCTGAATTTTTTAATCTGCCTGTTTGGGTTATAATCTTTCATATAATTAAATATACCTACTGAGCTAATTCCAAGCACTCAAACATATTCTCACTATAAACCTCCAACTCTTATTTTTGTTTTCTCCTTAGTGTATGTTCCTTTGAATTTTAGAATTCATAATTCCTTCTAAACACTCATTTCATCTTCCTGATAAAACCATGAAACCAAAGGATGGAATATTCTGCCTAGGTTTGCACAGCTGATTTAGCCTGGATGCAAACCTAATAGTTTGGATGCCAAGTTTCATCTATATAAAAATATTTCTATTTCCTTCTTGCACACAAAATTATTAAAAAAGAACAGATGTTCTGTGTTGGAGTAGGATAAGGGGGAAGTGCTCACTGATATAATATACAGTATACAGGTTTCATACCAAGGGATATATCCCATTAGCAAGTCCTGTTGTCTCTACATTTAACATGTTTCAAGAAGTTGATGTGTGGAACTTCCCTGGTAATCCAGTGGCTAAGACTGTGTCCCCAGTGCAGGGGGCCCAGTTTTGATCCCTGATCAGGGAGCTAGATCCCAAATGCCACAACTAAGAGTTCATATGCCTCTACTAAAAATCCCACACGCTGTAACTAAGACATCATAGACCCAAATAAAGTAAAATTCAAAAAAGACTAAAAAAAAAAAAGAAGGTGATGTGTTCTTGTTCTCTTTCCTGTTACAATCTTGGAACAAGCCAATATCACCTCCTATCTGTCTCACTGCCTCCTAATTGGTCCATTAGAGCTGCTGGTTGCTCAACCATTGTGCACTCCCATTTCCGTCTCAACACAACAGCCAGAGCAGTTTGATAATATGCAAGTCAAAAGGTGATCTCACTTGAAGTAAAAGCCAAAGTCTCTCAGGGGTCTTGAAGACACTACAAGATATGTTGCTTCCTCTTGCATTCTCCTCTCTACACTTCTTAGAGTTGGTTGAAAAATAGCAAGTGCATTTCCACCACAGAGTCTTCGTATTCACTCTTCCTTCTGGAGTAGTCTTCTCCCAGCCCTCCTCCCAACTCCTTCCTCCTTAAGCATTTTCATTATCCTGTCCTCTGAAATAGCCACTCTGGTGCTAGTGGTACAGAACCCACCTGCCAATGCAGGAGATGTAAGAGAGGTAGGTTTGATCCCTGGGTCAGGAAGATCCCCTGGAGGAGGGCGTGGCAACCCACTCCAGTATTCTTGCCTGGAGAACCCATGGGGAGAGGAGCCTGGCGGAGAGATGTATTTGGGCAGCAAATGCATCTTCAGTCTATGGGGTCACACAGAGTCGGACATGACCAAAGTGACTTAGCACACACAGTGTCAAAGATAAAAAAATACTGGTGTGGAAAGAGAAAGAAGAAAAGAAAAAGTTAGAGCAAATATGCTGATGTGAGTTGTTCTTGCTTATGAAAGACCAAGAGTCTATTTGGGCAAAGGCTAACTGCAGTTCTATACTCTCTGTATAAATACCCAGAATGGAGTTTTACTTGGGGGGTGGCAGCACTTGCCGAAATGGCCTCTTGGAATATAGGAAACAATCCTAGATGTGTACAGAGAAAGCTCTTCAGCCAGAGAAAGGTAATCCTAGAGTCCTTTAGTCTCATCTGGGCCAGTGACCTCAATCTGGGATTCATAGACATGTGGCATGCTGAATATGGTCTTGCTTATTTGCCACTGTCTGTCTCTGGGATGCCTATGTTAGTCCAACCAAAAGACTCCGGGGGATACATTTGTGTTTGAACCGCAGGCAGATTCTTTACCATCTGAGCCACCAGGAAAGGCCCAGTACATGTGAAAAGAGAATCTAACCCTCTCCCAGGTTTTGCCTTTCATT
This sequence comes from Antilocapra americana, assembly GCA_007570785.1. NCBI lineage: Eukaryota > Metazoa > Chordata > Mammalia > Artiodactyla > Antilocapridae > Antilocapra > Antilocapra americana. Next base: position 7,444,957 of record ML660201.1, on the reverse strand, counting down.
TGGGCCATGGTGTCCTGGCTGCCCTGTACTGAACTGTGTATGACAGTGGGGAGAACCCAAGCATGCAGGATATTAACTGTGGAAACACCTCATGAGGCTACAAACAGGGTATTTTGTTCTGACTCTCTGCTCGGCGACTGAATATAGGCTTGAGTGTTAAGTGGATTAAAAGAAGAAAAGAGAGGGGATTTTTTCAAGGGCAATTTTGCTTTCTCTTCATATATCAGGCCTGCTTTTACTCTCCAAGCAAAAGGGAAAGAGTTGCCCATTTCGCTGTCAGCACCTTGGTTAGTTCTATGCTGCTACTGGGGGCATCGCTGTGCCTTAAAGAATGGAGATGTGCTTCAAACTTGGGCAGCAAATACATCTTCACTGGGAATGATGACCATCCTTCTATGTATCTTTTTCACTCCATGAGCTTTTTGTGGGAGTACACACTCAGGTCCCACTTTGATCTGAGCCAAGATGCCTTGGGAGACGTGGCTGAGGTTCCTCACATTGAGATTCAGTCCTTTTTGTTTGTTTTTGTGTGGGTTCTTTGTTTGTTTCTTTAGTTGCTTATTTTTCCTTCCTTTGTCGTGGGGGTGACGTGGAAAGTGAAGAGAAAAATTTGGAAGTATGGAAGACCCATTTCGGCTTCTAAGTCTTAGCCATTTGTCTAATTTTTTCTTTACTCAGCGATCTACACTGGACAATAGTGGAATTCTGAACCCTAGTATTATCTATTGCTTTTGTGAGAATGTCAGAGGACAAGAGGTGCTTGCCATGAATGATAAAGAAATTTTAAAGTCACTCTCTAAAAATGTTATTTGTAAATCCTATCAAAATATAAGCCTCAAAATTGAAATACAGGTAACTTCTCACTGTATGTATCACACAGGGGGCCAGCACAGAATAATGGTGGATGAGATACAGCCCAGTTGTGCATGACCTATAGGTATACTGAACCAAGGACACTCACTTGGCTTTAGGTAGACCTGAGGTCTTAGGAATTTTACTCGGTCTGTAAGGTCAAGTACGGAAGGGTCCTCCATGACAGTGGGTTATAGGATGGCCTTGGGAAGTGGTTTACATTTTGTCACAGTCCTGTCAAGTTCCTTCCTATATTAGGCTGCAATTCCCTGGGCTCACTGTGCCTCCAAATCTAGCAGACTTGCAGGATGAGAGTTGCTCAAAATCTGTTTGATGGAAACTGAGTCACTGGTAAGACAGTTTCATATTTGCCTGATTTAAGGATTAGAAACAAAACTGCTGATTCATCTTATTCTCCTGAACAGTGGCCTAAATAACAGTAAGCTTCTGAGAGACTCTACAGACACAAAACAATGTCTTTCTGGAATGTATCCCTGTCTCTAAAACAGATGTTGCAAGAATATTATATAGTAAATAGAAACATTCCCAATTATGTTCTTGGTCAAAATGATAGATTATGGAGTGTTGAATCAACATAGACTATTTTACTGTATGTAATCTGAAACTCCAATTTACATAATATGAAACCCAGATTCCTTTAATCCATTTCAGAAAAAATCTTAAGTGAAAAAAGCAGTGCATTGACTGGGAAGTGTCACCTCTCCTTTTAGAGACAAATGACGGCATAACTAAGAGATTCTACCTTGCAAATGCTCAAACCGAGGATTTGTGCAGTGGAAGGAAATAAGAAAATTAGGGCAACATTAGACCTGAGAGCAGCAGCAGCAGCTAAATCTCCCAAGAGCTGTGGATCCTTAAGCAGAAATGAGCACTGGATTTAAATATTTCAGAGTCAATGACACAGGGAAATGTTTAGGGGAAAATTGATTTGTAATGTGAAATTGCCATTGCAATTAACTTTAATCTGAGAGCTAACTTCATGGATTCATCAGAATAAATGGATGGGATAGAATTCTATCCTTAAAGTTCTCTCCCACCATGTCATGAATTGGGCACTGTTACCTATGAACTATCCTCATGGTTTACTTCCTTCATTCTCCCTCCCTTAAAGTTCAGAGTTAAAGTGGTAGTTGTAACGTTTTTGGGGGAGGCCACACCAGGTGGTACGCCAACTGTTACTTCCTTGACTGGGGATCAAACCCATGCCTCCTGCATTGGAAGTGCAGAGTCTTAACCACTGGACCACCAGGGAAGTCCCAAGTTGTAACTACCTTTAGCTTAAGTTTTCTGGTACCCTTATGCCAATTCTCTCCCTTGACAGGGCACTTGCTTCTTCAACTTTGGAAAAAGTACTATTAAGTCATTCATCTAAAGATTACTAATGCTAATTGACTCGCACATTTCAACCTCAAGAGTTGGTTTTCAAATTGCTTGAATTGGTTACACTGCAAAAGAACAAGGTGGCACTATTTCTGTAAAACTGACCTGTTACATCATGGGGTACACACAGATTTCTGGAAACTATTTAACCTGTTCTTTACCTAGTGATCAAATATTAAATTAAAGCCTATTTGATGGTGGACATTTCAAAATGACTTCTGCCTACTCAGCATACAGGTGCCTTTCCTCTCTCCATAGCACATGACCTTCATCCTGTTGATAGATTTAGGTACATTCCATGTCCGCAAGTCAGCAAGAGGCACCATAGTTCTTCTCTATCATCTTCCTTCCTTACTCCAAAGTCCAACTCAAAGGTCTTCAAGATAAAGCCAGACTCAGACCTGTCATGCATGTTTCTTACCCTGGATGGAGGTAGGGGGTTTAAATTTGAGAATGGAGGAACTCAGGGACTGAGGTCTTCATAGAGGGGTGAAATCACACAGGAGCATCAAACATACGATCAGCTACTTTGCACTGTGAAGATTAATTTTCTCTGCCTGTCACTCTTGAATTTTATGATGCTAGAAGAGTCTGGATTCTTCCCAGACTTGAAAAACATGTCAAAACCCACCCCATCATTTCCTTAGCCTCAGTGAGGTCCAGGAAAACGGAAGGGCGTGTGAGAGCTGGGGAAGCCACTCTGAGTGACAATAAAGTATAGAGACTGGGGTAATAGCCAGCTTGGGAGGCAAGCACGTGGAAGAATCCATGCAGAACCTACAAACAGCTCCCGGTTAGGACTTAGGTCCTAAGGAAAGGGATCTGAACTTTCACACCATCCTGAGCACCAGGCATTAATGCTTGGTACATTTTAGACACTCAACAAAAGGCTTCGAAAGAACTACTTAAAAAAAGTAAGAAGATACGTGCAGGCCAAATTTCCACTCAGTACAGACACAAACACTGATCATACATGTATTTCTTTCTAGCTTCGCATCGTTAGTTCACTTTGACACATGCCATTTGATGAATCTGGGGCTGGCTGGGGGAAGGTGCGACTCTCCTCCCCACAAAATGCAATGCTAAAATTATGAATATTAATTCAAGGGCTTAAGAGAATTTTCCAAAGTCCTACTGCAAATGTCCCCATCCATGGGGGAAGTGGGGTAGCATTTTCTTCATGCTCTGAAAATACTACAGAATGTCTACTTACCAATTTTATTCAAATAAAACATGACTCTTTAAGCTCCTCATAGATATATGATCCTAACTTATTCCTTTTATTTTCCACTGTACTCAATTGCTTTGAAATGGTTCATAAGCATTCACAGAGGTTAGATTCACATAGTTAAAAAAAATGATGGTACTTCTAAGTATATTTCTCATCTTTGATCATGAAAGGAAAGCTGCCCAATCCTCTAAGCTCACAATAATCTGTGAGGACATTGAATGGTCCTAGATTAATCTGACTTCTTTCATATTTTTAGGGTATCTGCTAGGGTTGCAATGAATGCCTTAAGATTTTTACAAAGATGTCCCAGCTGGTGAGAAGAACTAACACCCAGCAATGGCGTGTAGGAATCTACAGCTCAGCACACTCAGACTTAATTTTTGGAAATAGTAGCTGGCAACCCAAGAAGCAGAATGTACTTGCTGTCAGGAAATACCTGCTTATCTAGCCACACAATGGTTGTACAAGTAAAGACTGGAAGAAAATAAAGCCTTCAGAGATCCAAACAATTTCCAACCAAACTTGGCATGTTTGACATAACCACAAACGCCTAGGCACATTGTGACAGAATTCTTAATAGAACAAGAGTGGGACACCTGAAGTCCCTCAAGTGTGAGGGAGGCAGAGTGTGCCTGAGAAGGAGTGTTCTAAAACTGTGAAAGGGGTTCACAGGACAAAAAGGTTCTTAATTTTGGGCTTCTGACAGAGTCACCTGGGGAGTTAAAACACACAGAGACCTCAGGTTTTCCTTCCTGCCCATAATCCGGTATGAGACTGGGAGGAAGGCCTGAATGAGAGGAGGCGAAAAGAACACTTTCTGGGTCTTACTGTGTGCCTGTTTTGCATCTCGTATGTTCATATCACACACGAGTCATTTTACCTGGGAGGAAGCATAATTTAATGGTTGAACAGCAACCAGATGGCCTGGGTTCAAATGCTGCTATGCTCACTTAGTTGCAGTGTTACCAGGATGGGATGAGTTCTTTAGATTTTCCACACTTCTACATCTAGTCTTAACTTTTTAAAAGTCTTCATTGATTTTGCTACAATATTGCTTCTGGTTTTTTGTTTTTTAAAGTTTTGGTTTTTTCACTGAGGCAGGTGGAATCTTTTCTCCCTAACCAGGGATCGACCCCACTACTCTGGCACTGGAAAGTGAGGTCTTAATCACTGAACCTCCAGGGATGTGAATTCATAAAATAGGTGCATGTATACAGAGTATCTAGAACAGGACTTGTCACATGGTGATCATCAGGTGCATGCTGGCAATTACTCTCAGCCAAATTTTACAAATGAGGAAATGGAAGGTTTGGGAGGTTAAGGAGTAGTTCACCCAGGGACCTGCAAAGCTGGAGATTTTTAAATGATTCTGGCACATTTATAATTGTTTTGAGGTCCATTCAATACAGCCTTGAGGTGGGAGGATGGATTCAGTATTTTTTTTAATCTATTGACCATGTCACATGGCATGTGGGATCTTAGTTCCCTGATCAGGGATCAACCCTGTACCCCTTGCACTGGCAGCATGAAGTCTTAACCACTGGACTGCCAGGGAAGCCCCAGCATTCACTGTTTTGAGGAGCATGTTGGATTTGGGGTTCTGTAATTGACTTAGTGCAAGACTACAGAGCTGCACCATTTTCAACATTCAAAAGAATCCCCGATTCCAAATGTGAAAATAAGTAGCAAAACTAACGTACCAATTATTTTTGTGAAAATCAACTGAATTATTAAGACTAGATGGGTTTTTTGGCTCATGTGCTTCAATCACATATATGCACAGGAAGGAAGCAGGCTAATCATTTATAAATGTTCTGGCTGATTACAGTGAGAGAGGTGAGGATTTTCAAGATCAGTGCCTCCAATCACCCTTAGCCTGATTTCATTTGCCCAGTAAATCTCTTGGCACTTGGCTGTGCAATTTTGGAAAATACTGGTCACCACAGTGGGCTATAACTAGTACTGCATACTCTGAATATCAGGTCTTTGGGTTACCATTCCTGACAAAGTGACTAGACTACTACTAAATATTCTACTCAAATAACCTACCACCATCAGATCCCCTGGAATAGGAAATAGCAACCCACTCCAGTATTCTTGCCTATAAAATCCCATGGACAGAGGAACCTGGTGGGCTACAGTCTATGGGATTGCAAAAGAGCCCGACATGACCGAGTGACTTAGCACACACACACGTTACCAACAAGGTTTGCCCTGAGCTCGGGGATTCTGGCATTTCCCCCACACTCAAACTCAAGGTTATTTTATCACTCAGATCTGTGTCCTCTCTGAAACGTTCTTCTGATCTAGCTGATGTTCTGGATTGAAGAATTGAGACCTTCACTTGCTTACTAGCAACTCCTGCCTGGGATACAAACCTCACTTCTTCCTTGCATTGGGTGTGTCCCTCTTTGATCTAAGATCAATCCTAAATCAGATTTCCCTGGACAGAGGTGAGCACTCAGAATCTAGCTGATTCTATGTGATTCAATTAGTTTCAACTCAAGTTAATACAATACAACTCAGCTACTCTGAGCACCTGCTTTGAGACCCTACATGGGGCACCATTCTGCCTGACAAACAAAGGATAAAAATGCATACGGAGAAAATGTCACGTAGTCATACAAACTGTCTGCCTCTCCTCTTCTCTCAACTTTAACTTCAAATAAACCCCATCTTTCCATTTTCTACTTTTTTCCCCTAGAACAAGCTATCAGGCTTGTAAGGGTTCTTGTCACATAAAAGGCAAGGCTCCGGTTTGAGATATCACCAGAGATCTGACAACTGCTTTGGAAGCTGAGTTATAGCGCTGCTCTCCCATGGGTGCCACGGGCAATTTGATTCTTTCACATATGTGTGAGAAGACTGTGTATGTGGGGATGTCGCTTAACAAATGCGATTGTAAGAATTAAACTATATCATAGCGCACTGAATATCATGTTACATCTCCCCTTTTCAACTCTGTTCCTGCTTTGTGGGCAGCGGATCTAAAAAACAGCATGTGCACACAAGCACACCCATCTGTACACACGCCCACATTTGCATACTGGGGTTTTCGCTCGTAGCTTGCACGCTGGTAAACACAGCGATGCTACCTCCGCCAAATTTCTGCACCAGTGACCTGTGATATCACTCTGGCAGTCATCTCCTTGAAGGTGGGACTTGGCCACAGACACAGCGGGCTCCATTAAATCTCTCCTTTCCTTTTGCTGGGGGCAGCGAGAGCCCATTAGGAAACTCCAATGATTCTGTGTGCTTCTCTGAGCCATCACTTGCGCCTTCGGATGCTGCCCTCACGCTACCTCGTGGTTCTCTCTTTCTGGCTGAGGAAATCCGGCACACACACAGAGGCTGGTCTGACACCCTGGGGTTAGGCTGAACTCTCCACTGCACTTGTGTGCCACTGTCCTCAGTAGTGACCTTCTGGTTGCCATCCAGTGAGTGGGAGTCAAACCCTAAGATGCCAGAGCCAACTGAATTGCAGCCTAGAAGGAGCAGTTCATCACAGAGGGATATTCCAAGCTAAATACCTTTGGAAAACTCCATACTCAAAACCCCTGTTCTAAAGAATAATGATTCCCCTGGGCTTCCCTGTTGGTTCAGGCAGTAAAGAATATGCTTGCAATGTGGAAGACCTGGGTTTGAGCAGTGACTCAGGAAGATGCCCTGGAGAAGGGAATGGCAACCCACTCCAGCGTTATTGCCTGGAGAATCCCATGGACAGAGAACCTGGAGGGCTATAATCTGTGGGGCTGCAAGGAGTCAGACATGACTGAGTGACTAACATTTTGACTTTTTTAAAAGCCTATTAAATGCTCTGATAAGATTTGCAATTAAAAGGCTATTGATCTTTAACTTTGCTTGACATCATCCTCCAAAATCTTGACCCTGGAACTCTCCGCTGTCCTCAGATAGATACCCAAACATGTCTTTGTCAGCTCAGGCTGCAATAAGAGAACAGTATAGACAAGGGGGCTTGAACAACAGACATTTGACTTCTCATAGTCTGGAGGCTGGGAAATCCAGGGTCAAAATGCTGGCAGGCTCAGTTTCTGGGGAGGGCGCTCTTCTGGGCTTGCAGACAGCTGCCTTCTATTATAAATGTGTTCTCATCTGGTGGAGACAGGGTTACTGTAGTGCCTCTTACAAGGGTGCTAATCCCATCCCATGGGCCCTGCCTCCACGACCTCAGCTAACCCTAATTTATTTCCCAAATCCTTGCCTCCAAAGCCACCATGTTTGCGGTTAAGGGCTGGGACATATGAGTTGTCGGGGGACACAAACATTCATTCCATAATGGTATCCATTAACCAAAATTCCATGTCAACAATGCTTGTTGGAATTTTCCTAAAGCACCTTTTCCTTAATATCTTTAGGGGTATATATCACAGTGACTAGAGCAAAGATTCTGGAGTCACCAAAGCTCCTGATCCAAAAGACTGACCTTCAGCAAATCTAAAAGTAGTGACTATCTTCTAAGGTCACTGCAACTGTCAAATATATCAAAACAACTCAGAGTGGTACTAGACTCCTCATTAGCAGGTAATGAATGTTAATTATTGAGGATTACCTGGGTAGACTACATTTTAGGAAATGCTAAACCAAATTATTCTTACTGATCATACTTCAGTTGTTTTTTTTTTTTTTTCCTTACTGAGTCAATTTTGGTTTCTCATTTTTAAGCTTCTGCCAAAATGAGTTCTATTATCAGTATTAAGCCCAGCATTTAATTTCTTTGCCAGCAAGGTAGCCAATGCAGTGACCCTCTGTGATCCCAGCTATAAATCTATCAAGCTCTGATTCTGGCTGTGCTGATCCTGGGCAAGAAGCACAGAGCTGAGCTCATGCACTGTTGCTGGGTTCCTGTCTACTTGGCTTGCATTTTCAGTTGATACACTTGGCAAAATGGAGGAGGGGATGTATTGGGCTCTGGACAACCCTGAGAAGCTTGAATCTCGCTGCCCTGAGATAAAGGGTAAGGAGACATGAGGCTTGTTGGGTCTGTTGTCTTATAAGCCCCATCTCTGGGGAGTGATTAGCACAACACATGGCTGCGTTCAAGGAAGGGAATCCTGAACTCCAAACTGAGACAGCCCAGAGCTTATTGCAAAAGTAATAAAAACAAAAAGCAAACAAACAACCCCCTGCCTCCCCTCCAAAAAAAACCCTTGCAAATAATTAAAGCAAGCAAAAGACTCCCATTTCAGAAAGGGTGGGGCACGCATGTGCTAGGCTACATCTGAATCTTTGTGACCCCATGGACTGTAGCCTGTCAGGCGCCTCTGTCCTTGGGATTCTCCAGGCAAGAATATTACAGTGGGTTGTCATTTCCTTCTCCATGGGATCTTCCCAACTCAGGGATCCAACATGCATCTCCTTCATCTCCTGCACTGGAAGGCTGATTCTTTACAACTGAGCCACCTGGGAAGCCCCTTAGAAACAGTGAAAGGGGGGACAAATTAGGAGATTGGGACGGCCATATACTCACTACTATATATAAAACAGAAAACTAATAAGGACCTGCTGTATAGCACAGCAGGGAACTCTACTCAATACTCTGTAATGACCTACATGGGAACAGAATCTAAAAAAGAGTGGAGATATATGTACACACACACACACGTACACACGCACATGCACACACACACACACACAATTGACTCACTTTGCTGTACAGCAGAAACTAACATAACATTGCAAATCAACTATACTATAATTTAAAGAAAAAAAAGCTTCCCAGTGTAAACTCTAGGTTTAGCAGTCCTTGATTTTTGCCTGGAGATTTTCAATGTCATGGATAAGTAGGAGGCTCTTCTACTGCCAGGGCTCGTAGGAGCCAATGGGAGAGGTCTCTCCTATTCTTAGAATAATTCTGGTATCTGCTAGCTGAAGGAAGATTTAGACTGACATTACACTAGATTAAAAATGAGACTGAACATATAAGAGGAGAAGGTAGGATGGCATGGCCTGGATTGGGTGAGTCAAGTGAGGCAGTCGCCTTAGGTATAAAATTTAACAGTGCATAAAAAACAATAAACAAGGACTTCCCTAGTAGTCCAGTGGTTAAGAATCCTCCTTCAGATGCACAGGATGTGGGTTCAATGGTTGGGGAACTAAGATCCTTCATGCCACAGGGCAATTAAGCCTGTGTGCCTCAACAAAGACCAGTGAGGCCAAAAAAGAAAAATAAATAAAGTAAATAATTTTAATGTAATATTTTAAAACATAACAATTAATGCAAAAAAATATGTTAAAACAAATATCAAACTTTTAAGTTAAGATCAGCATTACTGAAATTTGCTTTTGTCTTGAACTCTGATTGACTTAACACAGCCCTGCGGACTTCAGTAGGAATACATGAGTAATAAGGAAAGGTTAGGTCAGCAAGGAAAATGAATCGACAGTTTCCATTAGATTCTCTTTTCATGCTATTCATGGGGTTCTCAAGGCAAGAATACTGAAGTGGTTTGCCATTCTGTTTTCCAGTGGACCACGTTTTGTCAGACCTCTCCACCATGACCCGTCCGTCTTGGGTGGCCCTACACAGCATGGCTCATACTTTCATTGAGTTAGACAAGGCTGTGGTCCATGTGATCAGTTTGGTTGGGGTTAGCTTTCTGTGACTGTGGTTTTTATTCTGTCTGCTTTCTGATGGATAACAATAAGAGGCTTTTGCTATAATGCTCATTAAAATGAGTGTAGTACACAGAAAATAAAATTTCTGTGTTAAAATCAATGGGGTTGTGGTTTATTTAAAATTTTCTTTTCCAAATTTTCAATGATCTACCTTTTGTAATTCAAATAAAAGGAGAAACTTCCCTGAAGAAAACTGTCAGTCTTTCCAAAATAAAGCTCCAATACTTTGCTCCAAAAAAGCTCCAGTACTGAAGCTACAATACTGATGCGAAGAACTGACTCATTGGAAAAGACCCTGATGCTGGGAAAGACTGATGGCAGGAGAAGGGGACGACAGAGGATGAGATGGTTAGATGACATCACCGACTCGATGGACGTGAGTTTGAGCAAGCTCCCGGAGTTGGTGATAGACAGGGAAACCTGGCATGCTGCATCCATGGGGTCGCAAAGTCAGACATGAGTGAGCAACTGAACTGATCAGCCTCTCTTACATGTCTCAAGCTTGACAAAATTTAATCTGTATCTAACAGCAAAAACAGTAACTGAACATCTTTTCAATTGTCTTACGATAATAAGTGAAGAGAGGATTTGGGACAGAGAGATTGACAGGATTTTTTTGGGATTTACAGGATGGATACTTGTTATTTATTTTTTACTACAGAATTTTATATTTTTATCACTATTTGATTGCTAGGGAAACTGAGCTTGGAGAGCAAACTGCAAACTAAAAGCTAATATAGGGAGAGAGGTAAAATTTACAGTAGGTCTGCTTTGCTCCAAAACTCTTTTTTTTCCCCTTCATACTTGTGCCCTGTTTATTTGTAAGGAGACAAAAGCACTAATTTCTGCCACTTTTATTAGGGCATAATGTACATAAACTACATTTACTTTGTTAACTACAAAAACACTATGGAAATAGAAAGTTCATTTATTCTTTCATTCATTCACTAGCCATTTACTGAATACCAGGAAGTCAACTATTTTGATGTGGAATATTGCAGAGGACAAACATAAATAAATAAAATAAAAAGAGCCTGACATTTGGTCTTAAAGTTTTCATAGATTTGCAGGTTTTAAACACCTGACTTGAGAGTTCTCAATTCTTGTACTTTATATCAGAAATGAAAATGGAGCTGATTTATTTTCCTGGTATATACTGTCTGGAATTGCTTATGAAGGTAGATCAATTATTCTCTAGGTAATTTTTCAAATTTCTGCTTCTCCTCTACTGTTAGAAATTTGGCCCACAGGTCCAAATAAAGCATCTTATTTAAGAAGGCTCCCCCCTTTTTCCCCCTTGGTTCCTCAGCTTACTGAATATAGTAAGATGCGTACAGATAGGGAGACTTGCTATCCTGCAGCAGTGTTTCTTGAATGGGTACACACACTTCATTCTCAACCTCAAGGCAACTGGACATAGAATCCTGGTGTCAGGAGAAGAGCACTGTGCTCCCTGAGCTTGTTTTAAGTTCAAGGGCATGGCAGAATTCCGAGAAATGCTGCTTCAGCTCTTCAGTTGGATAACTTAAATATATTTAATGACATATGCCAGCACATTTGAAGTGTGGGATTTTATAGTGAATATTGCTGGTAGGTGGTTTATTATTTATTCATCTAATGACTTAAAATTCACGATAAAAGCCTTATTACAAGAGACTGTCCAGCTTTGCCTGAATAATTACTGATGGGCTGTTAATAGCTGTTACACTGGTCACAGGTCTATTAAACTATATAGACCGAAATTGCTTTGGTGACCTCAGGTGAGCAGCTCTCTGGGAATGGAGATACACTTGAGCAAGCAGAAGCAAAATCGCAGTGCTCAGATAGGTCCTCTTAAATACAATATTTCCATGGATAGAAGTGCTCCAATGAATATCAAACTTTATATGAGAGTCTGGACTTTGACGTACTTTTGGGAATGTACTGTGAGAGTAAGTATAGCAATACTGTAGGTGGCGCAGTGGTAAACATGACTACCAATGCAGGAGATGCAAGAGACGTGGGTTTAATCCCTGGGTCTGGAAGATCCCCTGGAGAAGGAAATGATAACCCACTCCAGTATCCTTGCCTGGAAAATCCCATGAACAGAGGAGCCTGGAAGGCTACAGTCCACTGGGTTGCAAAGAGTCAGACAAGACTGAATGACTGAGCACACACAATCAAAGCACGGGCATCAACATCAGAGAATCTGCCTCTAAATCCCCACTTCTTCACTTCCAAGACCCTCTGCTACCACCCTGGGCAAGTGATCTGACCTCTCTGAGACTGGCTGTCCTCATCAGTTATTATATCAAACACACAGTGTCTAGAGACCTAAGTGAGACCATACGTGTGTGATGGAAACATATTAATGAGGAATTATTCAGAAATGTCCCCCTCCTTTGATTTACCAAAGAGAAAGCTTCGGTTGTTAATCCAGTTCCTGTAGAGTGCATCTTTGCCAGAGAAGCCTTTTGTAATGCAGAAGAAACCTAAAAGAATTGGACCTAAGACTCAGGAAGCAGATGGGAAGAACTCAGCAAAGAAGTTAAGTCAATTAGTAAATAAATAAATAAATAACCTAGGGGTAGGAGAAAATTGTAGAAGGAGAGTCTGGAGACTGACTATGGGGAACCAAGAGCTGAGGAAGTGAGAGATGGAGGTACAAGAAGCTTCCAAGTGTGCCCTTTGAGAGACTGAGAGAAAGAATTTGATTTTTCATGTCACTTTGTTTTAGACTTTTTGAATTCTGAACTCTTGCATATGACCTACTTAAGCAAACTATCTAGGGACCCTAGGTTGAAAATGCTTATATGTGCAGAGTAATTATTGTGGAATATGGCACAGAGGAAGTAATGAATAAGTTAGAACGTTTATAATAATAATACCTACAAAAGCAATGAAGAGGATGATGCTAATTATAATCACCATCGTTATATCTGAAGTGAAATTTCTGTCATTAGAAATTCGTGATTGGAGATGTAGGAAAAATGATACTTGGTTATCCCTTTCTTCTATGGAAACATATTTAATCAGAAGAAAACACTGGAGGAACTTTCCATATTTGATGAGATGGAAAAACTAACATAGGCTACTGGTCTCCTCCCCTAAAATCAACCTTAGAGAAATTAGGGGAATAAAAGGCTAAGAGGCTTTGGAGAAAATATGGAGCCATCTTCATGCTCTGTGATGTGTTCGTGTGTGTGTGTGTCTGGTAGAATGGGCTATGGACTTAGGCAGTGGAGAAGTTAGGCATTTAAGGAGTTATTTCCTGATCCTTTCCTGCAGAAACTATGTTGGACAACAGTTGGAGTGGTCATTATGAAAGAAGCACAACACTGAGGTGGAGAGTTGATGAAAACAACTCTTGAGTATCCATTATTTTAGCCCTTACCCTCCAATTTGCCATGGCTGAAGGATTACAGCTATGGACAAATACCTCTTCACGATACATCTTTTTTCCCTAAAAATTTTAAGGTGATTTCCTGACTGACAGGATTGCCTGTGACTATTGAGTGTATGGAGGAATACCCATGTTATTCTGTGGTGTCTTGGGCTCAAAGCTTGTCCTTTGCTGGGATGCACACCACATCCAGAACTTAGACCTATCACATTACACATTCTATGGAGCCATTAGCCCAGGACACAGACACTGCACACCTGAAAATTACAGGCACATTGCAAAAAAAGGAAATCAAATAGATGACTATTTAAAATAGGGATAATAAATACGCCTCTAAAGGGGAAAATAATGGCAACATGAAGTCAAGAAGTATTGATACTATGTATAAAATAGATAAAAGTGAAGAAGAACTAAAGAGCCTCTTGATGAAAGTGAAAAAGGAGAGTGAAAAAGTTGGCTTAAAGCTCAACATTCAGGAAACTAAGATCATGGCATCTGGTCCCATCACTTCATGGCAAATAGATGGGGAAACAGTGGAAACAGTGGCTGACTTTATTTTTCTGGGCCCCAAAATCACTGCAGCCATGAAATTAAAAGACGCTTACTCCTTGGAAGGAAAGTTATGACCAACCTAGACAGCATATTAAAAAGCAGAGACATTACTTTGCCAACAAAGGTCTGTCTAGTCAGGGCTATGGTTTTTCCAGTAGTCATGTGTGGATGTGAGAGTTGGACAATAAAGAAAGCTGAGCGCTGAAGAATTGATGCTTTTGAACTGTGGTGTTGGAGAAGACTCTTGGAGAGTCCCTTGGACTGCAAGGAGATCCAACCAGTCCATCCTAAAGGAGATCAGTCCTGAGTGCTCATTGGAAGGACTGATGTTGAAGCTGAAACTCCAATACTTTGGCCACCTGATGCGAAGAGCTGACTCATTGGAAAAGACCCTGATGCTGGGAAGGACTGGGAGCAGGAGGAGAAGGGGACAACAAGAGGATGAGACGGCTGGATGGCATCACCGACTCGATGGACATGGGTTTGGATGGACTCTGGGAGTTGGTGATGGACAGGGAGGCCTGGCGTGCTGCGGTTCATGGGGTCAAAAAGAGTTGGACATGACTGAGCGACTTAACTGAGCTGAACTGAATGAGAGTATACTGTTTAGCCCAGGAAACACAATTTAATGCACTGTGGTGACTTGAATGGGAAGGAAGTCCAAAAGGGAGGGGGATATATGTATATGTATGACTGATTCCTTTTGCTATACAGTAGAAACTAACACAACACTGTAAAGCAACTATATTCCAATAAAATTAACTTAAAACTATAAAAGAAACAAGTAGAAATAATTTGGTATCAAATACTTAGCAAATAAAATAGAACAGTCAACAGATGGCATAAATACCAGAAAGACACAGATGCAACTTTGGTTATTAAAGTGAAAGACAAGATGAAAAAGATAGCAGTTCACGATGAAAGGGAAGCTAGGGAGAATCGAAGTACAAGTGCCAAAAACTAAATAATGTTCCAGGAGCCAAAAAATGGAAGGTAGAAACTATTTGATCAAAATAAATTTCCCATCATTTAAGAAACATGTTAATTATCATATGTGCAATGAACCGCCAGCCCAGGTTTGATGCATGATACAGGGTGCTCAGGGCTGGTGCACTGGGATGACCCAGAGGGATGGAATCGGGAGGGAGGTGGGAGGGGGGTTCTGGAAGGGGAACACATGTATACCCATGACGGATTCATGTCAATGTATGGCAAAACCAACACAATAATCTAAAGAAAAAAGTCTTGAATTTCTTACAATAAATTTTGTGTGTGTATATATATATATATATACAATTGTTTAAAAAAATAAACATTTTAAAAAAGGAAGATTCAAGCGACTCTGGGTTACTAACCATGGCTAATAAGGAGAAATCCACACTTAAACATAATGAAGTGAAATCCCAGAATAAAGACAAAAAGTACAGCCTACAAGCTTTCTGAAAAGATGCAGACCAAGTACCAAGAAACGAAAGTTAGATAGGCGTCATATATTTCAATAATATAATAATTATTCGTGTTCTGCCACCCACCCTGCCCATCACCTCAGGTCGCTATTGTGCACTGTCCCTTACTCCTGAGTCTGAGCTGACGGTAGTGACTTACAACCAATGAAATGTGGCAGAGGCGACACTGTTTCTTGCAACAGTAAGTCAAATGAAGTCCAGCAGCTTCTGTTTTGATGATGCTCCAGATCCTCGCTCTCCAAAGCCAGTCCCCATAGAAATTCCATCCCCATTTAGGAGCTCTGGATGGGAGTTCCAGGTGAGCCAAGCCTTCTAGCAACCCCCTCAAGGCACCAAAATTATGAGTGAAGAACCCAGCTTGGATCCCTCAGCCCCAGATCTTCCAACCCCCAGCTGCAAGGGGCATCCCCAGTTACTGGGGTCATCTCCAGCTGTTAGGGTCATCTCCAGTCCTTAGAGTCATCCTCAGTCATTAGAGTCATCCCCAGATGCTAGGGTCATCCCAACTGAGGCTCCAGATACTGCAGGACAGAAAAGAGCTGCCTTCACTGTATTTTCTTGAATTCATGACCCATAGAGTCCATGAGCATGAAAGTTTGAATGATTTTTTTGTCACTGTGTTTTAAGATTGTTACACAGGAGCAGATAACTGGGACACCTGGAGTATTCTTAGCAGATGCCAAGAAACTCAAGTAGGCCTACTCCATTTCATTCCTATATTCATTTATTTACCCCTCCAAATATTTATTAATTATGTGCTATTTGTCAAATGCTATCTAAACGGCAAGGATAAAATGGTGTGCATTAATGAGCTCATAAATAGCACAGTCATCTCTCAATTTGAGGGAAATAGTTTGACTCAGAGCTGCAGCCTCTCATAGTATATACACAGTGTCACACACACACACACACACACACACACACACACAGTTAATACAGTATTGCATGTCATAGAGTCATAAATCAAAGAAATGAAGTTTAATGAAAAAGTGAAAATATGTGAACATCAGAATGTCTTTCTACCCTCTCAGAGGTCCTATTTGGTGCTTTTTTACAAATCTAAAGTTATTTTCATAAGAGAACTAATGACACTCATACCCCTGCACACAAGCTGCTGTGAGTACACACATATATGTGTACAATACATACAAATCTGGCCTTCTGAACTACGTATGTTACACACAATGAGCTAACTGCTTTCTCTGAATAAAAATAAAGTCCTTGATCAAGAAGAGGTAATTACATAATGATACTAATGAAGGTGATTGTTTTTTTCTTTACAACAGCATATTCAAGCTCAACCATGGAGAACTCCAAAAGCAAATTCTATAAATTTCTGAGATTCTAAGCATGCTGGAGCTGACATCAAGCTCTGCACTTGCTGAGTCCAATCTCCTTATTTTACAGCTGGAACGATGAAGCCCCAGCAGGCAGTGCAACCAGATGGGTCATGCTATCGGCCGTGGCGCCGAGCAAGCTAAACTCTGTGAGGTCGGCTGAGGTCCCACGTAACCCGGAGGAATCCTGGCATGGATTTCAAATCCTCCTCTCCATTCTGGCACTAATTCTGGTACCCATATGTCTCTGCATACATAGAAGCCGAGGCAGAGAAACGCATGAGGATTGCCAAGGTCCTAGAATCCTGAAAATAGTTGCTATACCCTGTTGCCATGACAACCCACTTAGGAAAGTACCTAGGTGCCAGACTTAGATTATTTTTTTTCCTTCTGGGTCCCAGAGGAGTACCAGAGTGAGAAGATAACTCTTTTATTGCTACCTGGAGAGAAGTCTTTCTGCCCTGTGTAGCTTCCTCCGGCAGATCAACACCCCAGGGATGGTGGCTGATGCAACTCTAGCTGGTTTTATTTTCTTGGGAGACAAAGGTCTCTGAGGATGGTTATATCTTGAAAAATAAAGGGCCTCCATAAGCTAACACGTCTACGGAAACTTGTGATTTCTTCAGCCCCAACTTTCACCGCATTTTTGAGGCTCCCTGCTTTATTTCTCTCTACTTGTTTTCCACCAGAGCATCTGCTCCTTCCTGCAGAGGAAACATTTGTGCTGTTCAAATGGTTGGACTGTGAGTCACATATTAAGCATGAGGTACTTTTCTGAATGATGCTGAGCAAGGCCTTAATTAAAAGGGAGGAAGAAGTTCTGGTGAGTGGGAGCAAGGTTGGGGTGTTGAGAGCTGTGCAAAGTGCCAGCCTCTCCCTGGGGATCACTTGCTCCTTCTGGCAGGAAAGCATCATCCATCCACATTTAGGATGTGAATATCTTCTGTGAGTTCCCAGAACCATGTACCTGAATGGTGGAATATCATAATGATCACCAACATTCACATTGCGCTTCCTATGTGTCAGACACTGTTTTTAGCACTTTTGTAGTTTAACCCACTAGATCCTTACAGTGGCTCAATGAGGTAGATACTAGAGAGGTAACATTTCAAGGATGGCAACTGATGCAACTTGGCTGTTTTTTTTTAATTAATTAATTTTTTACTGAAGGATAATTGCTTTACAGAATTTTGCTGTTTTCTGTCAAAACCTCAACATGAATCAGCCATAGGTATACATACATCCCCTCCGTTTTGAAACTCCCTCCCATCTTCCTCCCATCCCACCCCTCTAGGTTGACACAGAGCCTCTGTTTGAGTTTCCTGAGCCATACAGCAAAATAGACCTATAGACATGGGGAGAGGGGAGGAGAGAGTGAGATGTATGGAAAAAGTAACATGGGAACTTACATTACCATATGTAAAATAGATAGCCAATTTGGCTGGTTTTATCCCCTCTAGAGATAAATGTCTCTGATGACCGCTGTGTCATGAAAAACAGTGGGATTGTATGTATAAGCTAACCAGCCCATGGACACTCTGCGATATAAGTGGCAGTTCTAGGGTTTACATTCAGGCAGAGCTTGCTCTCAGCCAGAGTGCCTTATCACCTCACTGACATGTAACTCTCCATCCCACTGACACGAGATGGGGGTTACACTGCTAGATCACCACTTGTTCTGTGTTCTTCCGCCTTACTCCAAAATACCTTTGGTCACCATCTCTTCTTCCGCATATTCCATCACTGTCTTCCTTTAGGTCCTAATTTTTTCTCACCTGGGCCATCAAAAGGCAACGAGTCGTATCCCTCCGCCTCTCGCAGTGGGTTTGCTCAGTCTGCCCTCCACACTGCAGCCAAAAAGACTCTTAAAAATGTACCTCAGATCTTTATGACTTCCATTTAAAATACAGAACTTCTCCATCCTTTTCTGGATCTCACACCTTTAGCAGACTGTGCTCCTCTCTTAGGCATACTCCTATCACAATCAGGTTTTGCTCTGCTTTAATTGTCTGTTTGTTCTGATTTAACTGTGACCTAATGCCAGGCAGAATTTTTGCTTTTTTGTGCTTGTTTCTCCACTTCCAAAAACATTTCCTTACTCATAGTAAACAAAGAGAAAAGAAAAGAAAGTTGTATTAACAACTACTGAATTAAAAAGGCTAGTTAGATCCTGGACTTTACGTTAGGAAACTGCAATGAAACAGTCCCTATTGTATTTTTAAGACTAATTAAGAAATTGCCATTAGAAAGCACATATTCCTCTCACAGAACAATTTAAAAACTCAATCCTGACAGCCACAATTAGTATACCACTCTGGAGACAAATTTTTTTTCAGTCAGAAAACAAATGGCTTTCAGTCTCAATCCAGAATCACTGTCAGAAGCATGTTTTTGTTTTCAAAGATTAATGCCTGCTTTTCTTTAAGTACCAAAAACCACACTCATTCTACTGATGGGCTCCACTGTGATTGCATTTAATGCACACGATCCATTAATGTCATATGTCATAATACACCTTGTTAGAGAACACTGTTTCAAAGTCTCAGTCATAATCGGCCATGTTGAAAATATACACTACTGGGGATGATGCATGACGCAGTTTAGGGAGGAATGCCCAGGAAAGGCTTGCACTTTCTTAAAGAGAATCTCTTCATTTCAGTGGATGACACCTTCTTTGCTCCAGCCATATAATCTATCATCATGGGATTTCCTTCTTCCTCAATGACCACAGTCAATTGCTTAAAAGACCATTGAATCCACTTCCTCCTCATCTCCACCACTACTGCTTCTACCACTGCCTTGCCCTCTTTTGGTGGAAAGTGCAATATAGTCTTTATTAATTTTTCTGTCTCCTGTCTTATTCTTTCAGTGTCTTCAGGGTATTCTATCTAAAAGTCAAAGTTTACCATGCCATTTTCTTATTTAAAACCCACTGAACACCCTCCACAATTCAAGTTCTATTAACTAGCATTCAAAGCTTTCTATTATTTGACTAACAATTATAGAAATAGATAATAGATAATTATATCCATTATTTAAATGTCAATTATTATTTATTGGGTGTCAGGGACTGTTCTAAGTGCTTTAGATATACTAACTCATTCATTCTCATAACACTCCTAGGAAGTATTATTTCATCACTGTCTTACTTTCAAATTTTAAAACTTGCCATTCTCACTATATAATGTATATATGTGGTTTATAGATCATGAGATTTTATTCATATTTCTTCCTCTGTTTGGTATGACTTCCATCTGCTTCCTATTTTATCTTCTTAACTACTGATCATTGACAACTCATTTTAGAGATATTATTAGTCCCTCCAAGCCTGTTCTTTCCTTTCTTCCAAATGTGGGAAAAGAACCTTTGTCTAAACTTCCAAAACACTTTACATAAAAGCTAAACATGATATTCACATGCTGAACTCTCACTGTCTCATTATGGACACATGATTAGTCTGAGTCTTAGAGGGAAGGGACTATGTTTTATTCTGTATCTACATTTGTATTCCACCCATTTTCAGCAAATGCCCACTAAATAGTTATTGAACAGAATGGGTACTTTCCTGCATATTCATGAAAAAGAACATTTACATGGTAAATATGGCTGAGCATTAGTGTAAAGAGTATGTTGGGAGGGGTGGAAAACAAAAAGAGGTGGGGACGAAAGTAGAGGAACTGGTTTAAACCAGGAAAAAGTCATGAAAAACTGTTTTTGAGTCATTTTAAAATATCAAGAAACAAAGGAAAGAAAGAGAAAAATAATATTCCATAGTCTAGTTTTCCATGAGGTATTTGCAAGCTTGCTTTTGGGCATGGAAATAAGATTTATTTTACCAAGGTATAGAGAACACATTTGGAAGAATAGTGGTATTGAAATAACCATGTGGTGAAGTATCTTAATCTTAGCCATAGGAGAATGACTGTTGATATTACAGGCAATATGGAACCACTTGCGTTTTTGCACCAGGCAGGAGACTGACTAAGAAGGCAATTAAGAAAGATTATTAAGCAGCTGTTGGGTAGATCAGATGTTAAGGCTGATAGGAACAGGGAGAGTAGACAAAAATCTATTGAATACTGTAAAAACAAACTGTGGTGTATACATATATATATATATATGACAGAATATTATAGAGCAGTGAAAAAAAAAGAAATGAAACTATCTAATCACCACGAATGAACTGCTGAAGAGTAACTCTGAGAGCAAAAACAACATGACTACATTTACATAAAATGTAAAATATGAAAAAATATTATTTATTTTTGAAGGAAACAAATATGAATAAACATTGAACTTTACTGTTGAAAACATCATTCATGAGAAAGATAAACAGTAAATTTAGGAGATCAGTTGTTTATAGAAAAAGAAAGAATGTGCTTGTAAAACTATGCATAAGAGTCTTTTTTTTTTTCCAATATTTTATTTCTTACCCTGGCTGGTGGGCATATTAGGTACTCATTCTCAATGTGCTGAATAGAGTAGACATATATGATAGTAGTAATAATACATAGAAAGCAATGGGAAATGTATTTTAATATATTCTACTGCAAATACAGCTGCAGGTAGAAAGGGAAAGAAAAGCACCACAAATTAATATAAGGGAAAAAAGGAGATAAGATCTGTAGTGAGGCATTTCAGGTCAACAAAAGCACAGATGAACGAAGACAGCAGAACTACTTAAGCAACTGACATCTTGGAGAGTGTTTCATATTTCCGAGTAGAGTTATGATGTTTAGATATAAAGATAGCTTAGCGACAGCAAGAAACATACGAGTGTTGAAAGAAAATTGGAGACAATCTGAGCACAGGCAATAGCTGAAAACATGTGAGCAGTGAGTTCACTGAGGGACAGGAGGGAAAAAAACAAAGGGCCTTGAAGCGCTGCAGAGTTAGTGAGCCTGGTAGAAAGGAGAGCGAGCAAAGGAAAAGTGTGTTTATTTGTTGGCAAAGGCTCCAGAGACAAGTCAGCTTTTTACTGAGTTCGAACATAAGGAGAAGTACCCCAGAATGTAAGTCTTTCATCACATTTGTTTCATCTGTCACTGTATTTACTTTCCCTTGAGAATTTAAATGGAGATAGATCTGAGTGAATTTGAAATTTGCTGTTTTGTAATGTTAAGTCCAAAACTTCTAAATAGTTTTGAAAAATCATCAGGTCTGTTAGAGATTTATTTAGAACACTTCCAAATGTGCCTGCCTCTTAAGTTTCAGCTATTCTTTCCTCTTCTACACATTATCACCTACACTTGACTTTCAAAAAGATAAAGAAAACTATGATTGTTGCTAATTTGTGTTGGAATGTTTCTATACGACAAGAAAGACACAAAACTTGTACATAGATGACCTTTTATAATCAAGGACTTGTTTAATCCACAACTACTTTGTAAGCAATTTGCTTCCAGTATGCACAAACGCTGTCCTAGGTGCTGAAAATACGACAGTGAACCAAATAGATCCAAATTCTTGCCCAGAGTATACCTTCTTGTAGGAGCAGAGAGCATAAGTGAAATACATTAGCATAATATAACATACAGTTTTGTTGTATTTGTGTTGGCACAACAATGAAGGAAAAGAGCTGAAAGTTCGTGAGGGTGGTATTTAATTTTAAGTAGGACCATCAGAGAAAGTCTCACTGTGTTGCCAATTTGATTAAAACCTGGAGGAGGGAAGGAAGTCAGTGGTAATAATAATGTGGAAGTAAACTCACAGCAAAGGGAATGGTAAGAATGAAAGCAGATATCCCAATAGGATGGAGCCTGATTGTCTGGGTGTGTGACCTGTACTCTCAGGGCAAGGAGAGGAGTAAGAAATGGGCTTGGAGAGGAAGGGGAGGGGAGGGAAGAGGAGACTAGGAAGCTCTTTCAGGAAATGGTGCCTTTAATTTTAGTGAGATAGGAAGGCTCCATCAGGCTCTGAGCATAAAAGTGGCCTGATGTGAGTTCTATTTTAGCAAGATAAGTACAGGAAACAAGGGCAGACATAGAGGTGCCCAGGGAGGGGTCAGGTGGGAGTTGCTGGTGACTTAGACCAGGGTTGGAACTGTGGAAGTTGGAAGAAATGATATTTTTGTGGTACAAAATGTTTTGATTGTGATGGAAATATGCAATTTGCTTGTTAATGCATATGTGATTTTGAGGCTGAGGTAATTGTAAGGTCCTTTCTGATGGATAAGTATTCTTTTCCTTTTTTAGACCACTGGGAAACCACCACTGTTCCACACGCTATGGCTACCCTACATGCAATGACCTCCATTTGTTGCATATAGAATGGAAAGCAAATTCTTTCCATTCTTTTTCTCCTTAGACAACTGCAATAAAATTACTTCTAATGGCTGGTTACACTGCCGTTTTTACAGTGTCAAGACAATGTCTCATGTTATTAAAGATGAAAGTTATTAAACATGAAAGTCTGATCCTGTGGTACTATCTTTCCATTTTGAACCATCACTGCACAGAGAAAAGCACACTGCTGATAATTAAATACAGTTACAGATCTGGGGTGAATTTTATCAAAATGACATTCAAACATGCTGTGCTAGTGTCAGTCAGGTTTGTTTTGCCACTGTCCTTATTGTTGTTTAGTCACTAAGTTGTGTCCGACTCTTTCATCACCCCATGGACTATAGCCGGCCAGGCTCCTCTGTCCATAGGATTTCCCGGGCAAGAATACTGGAGTGGATTGCCATTTCCTTTTCCAGGGGGTCTTCCTGACCCAGGGATCAAACCTACGTCTCCTGCATTGCAGGCGGATTTTTTTTTTTTACTGCTGAGACACCAAGGAAGCCCCCAGCCTTGTTTACCAGCATCTTAATAGATGAATGTTAGTAGCAACTGAGCTACCAAGGAAGCATAGATAGTCACTGGGCATCAAAATAATCAGAAATATCAGTAAAATGTAGTTGTTAGAGTTATGAGGTCATCCCTGGTAGCAAACTGGCTAGTTACATGATCCAGGATAAACTTTATATCTTTTTCAACTAAATTCCACAGAAAATATAAAAATGGCACTAAGTTCAGATAATAATAATAAACATCCTACTGGTTCTTATAATAATAAAAACAGTATGATATTTTGCTATGATTCTTCTCAGAAGGAAGTAGCTATATTAGTCATATAGTAATCCAAACTATGTAACAAATTACCTCTAAACTCAGTAGCTTGAAGTAGCAATCATTCGATTCCACGGATCTGCAGCATTACTGGGTCTGTTCCCCTTGGCAGGGCTTCGTAAGGCGGCTCTGCTTCAAGGTGTGGGTCAATGAGTGAGGTGGGAGGAGCTGTTCCCTGTGCGTTTGTTCTCCTTGAACAGGGGGCTGGTGAAGGCATGCCCTTTTCAGTGATGGAAGGAGTGCAGAAGAGATGGCCAACCTGAAAAGTTCAAGAAGGGATGGGCTACAGTTAACTGTACTAACTTATAAGAGGTGACTGGTTTATCTTAGTGTTTTGTGAGTTGGTTGTTTAAAAACAGCTGTTATTGAGAAATAGACATAGAGGATAGCCTTATGGACATGGGGAGAGGGAGGAGAGGGTGAGATGTATGGAGAGAGTAACCTGGAAACTTATATTTCCATGTGTAAAATAGATAGCCAACGGGAATCTGCTGTATGTCTCAGAAAACTCAAACAGAGGCTCTGTATAAACCTAGAGGGGTGGGATGGGGAGGGAGATGGGGGGCAGGTTCAAAAGGGAGCGGATATATGTATACCCATGGCTGATTCATGTTGAGGTTTGACGGGAAACAACAAATTCTGTAAAGCAATTATCCTTCAATTAAAAAATAAATAAATTTTAAACAATAAATTAAAAAATAAAATGTAAAAAAAACCCAGCCATTATTAAAAGCTATATTATAATAAGTTACAAGTAAGTACATTACATTAACAACAAAGATAAATATTTAAAAATCACTTTCTCACTATGTTTCTACATTCTCTTAGTATCTAGAATCTTAAGGTGATTTAGGTCTCTTCTCTTTGTATAGTAGAAATAGTATGAATGGTATGTGACTGTATGTCTCTTCCCAGCATTGCATTCACCAGTGTCTCCCGGGTAGCTTAAAACTGACAGTAGTGGGAATACTGATACCATGGAAAATAGCAAATGCTACAAATCAAAACATTCTTCCTCATGTTTTTAACAATCGATTTTCCAACCACACTATTTAATAAGTTGAGAACTGGCTGTTGAACATTTTCAAGGAGAATCTTCATTTTGAGTCTTTTCTACATTAGGTCTGCAAATACTGCATTGGCCAAAATCAGGCAGTAATGAAACGCATTCCACCTTCAGTCAAAATGTAACCTGGAAGGGTTAATTCTCACTTCATGCTGGATCTATTTCTGTGACTTTAACCCTTGTTTTTGCCATTTTTGTTATTATAATCATACATAGTAGCCTGCCTCAGAGAACTCTGTCCCCTCTGCCTGACCCTTAAACTAACAGGCTTCTGTTTAGCTCACAGGGAGATAATCTGACCCTGATCACCTGTGAATGTAAGGAAATGAAAATAACACATCCCCCTGCCTGAGACTTGCCATTCTAGCAGATATTTGCAAGAATTAAATGGTCTTTTTTTCCCCCTCCCTCCCTCTCTCTCTGATCCATAAAAAACCTGGCATCCAGGCCCTGACAAGATGCCATCTTCTGCCATCTTCTCGGTCAGCCAGCTTCCCAAATAAAGTCATTTTCCTTGCCTCAATACCTAGTCCTTTGGATTTGTTGGCCTCTCATGTGGTGAGCAGAGTGACCTTGGACTCAGTGACAGATGTGGTGAGTCAGTGCAGGAGCCTTGCTGCTTGTGTCTAGCCATCCGTGATCAGGGAATACTAAGACAAGGCCCCAAGCAGTTGCTGGGACCATTTGTCCTGAGGGTCTTGCTTTCAAGTTTCCCTGAAATGGCACTAACTGCCCTAGCACTTGGCAGTTGAGTCAAAGAACTGGCAAAAATGTAAGTCCACCCAGTTTGACAGCTGGTTCATTTGTGGTTTTGTGTGCCTTTTTGTGTTATGAGTTAGTGGCTCAGTTCTGTAGCATAAGCCACTCTGGTGTGTACATGGGGAACATAGTCTCCTCCTCAATTTGGGCTTTTCCTTTATAGGACAAGCCAATTTGGTTGAGGTACCCTGTCCAAGGGGTTAGGTGTTGCTGGACTCTGGGAACTGGTTCATTAGGGAGCTAGTTTTTGTGGGGTGAGCTACCTAGTTGGTATTAGCTCATTTATTTTATAGGGTAGATTTATTTACCTGAGTTGGGAGCTGGTTCAGTTGGAAACAGTTCATTGAGGAACTAGTTTTCATGGGGTAGGCTGCCTAGTTGGAATTAGTTCATGTGTTTGTAGGGTAAATTTATTTACCTGAGTTGGGAGCCAGCTCATCTGTGCATCCATACAATCTATTTGTGTCATTTCTGTTGAAATTTACCTATGTCTTTTGTGTTTTGGTGTTATCAAACTTAAAAAGGCAATTTCATCTGTCCTGAAGGAAAGCTCTATGGGGTGAATATTAAGTTCAGAAGAGCCATGGATCCTGAATGGTTCACAATTACACAATCCTATAGTTATAAGCACCTTCAAAGGAGAGGAACATTCTGATAATAAGCAGGCCTGGGGGTGGGAGGTTTCCTTGGACTTGAAGCGTCCAATTCTAATTTCCCCTATTGGAGTTCTGGGTAACTTTGACAGGAGGGAACAAGTTGATTGGTTCTCTAATAGATATCACTATCCTTTGTAAATTAAATGTTCAAATAACCTTTTACCCAGAACAGTTTGATATCAGGGTCCCACTGGGGCCTTTTTGATCTTATCCTATCTGGAGAGCTTTGGCTCCCATCTAGGGGGAGGAGGCTTTGGCTCCAATTTGGAGTGTTCTCCCTATGAAGGGAAACTCCGTTTATAAGGCACTTTGGACAAAGGTCACAGGTCTAATGGGACTGCGAAGTCAGTGTGACTTTCCAGCTGGCTAGGTTTTGGTTCATTCTGGCTACTTTGGTAACGAGACAGTTCTTTTGTGACATTAGTCGGCCATCTTCTCAGTCAGCCAGCTTCCTGAATAAAGTCATATTCCTCATCTCAACACCTCATCCCTTGTTTTTACTGGCCTCTCCTGTGGTGAGCAGAGGGAGCTTGGACTCAGTAACAAACTGATGGCACAATGGGATGGATTGTGGAAGCTAACAGTTCAACCTACCACAGTTAGGAAATGGCACAAAAGCCAGGTGGACAGGGAAGTCAATGTTTCCATATACAAGTAAGTACAGACAGCTTTGAGTTTCCTCAAAAACAACTACCACTCATTATTTCTAACATTTTCTAGTGAAAAATAAATATTTAAAATAGACAATTTGAATTACAAAATAGATTATTGATTTCTACTTATAAAACACTCTTTAATTATGTATGTAGACAAAACTGAATAAGTTGGCAAGAGTTGCTTGTTGGTGATTCCTAAACACTAGTAAGCATAATTCCAAGTAAATTTTTATTTCATTCTGAATCTATCATATTCCACCCAAACCTTGATTCTTTCAAGATACTGCAAAGCTGACAGGGCTGATGAGAGAGAGAAAAAAAAAAAGCCTCTAGGTTCAACTCCAATAATTTAATAGTCTTCCTTTCCTTACATGCACATTTGTCTGTTAATTGGAAATAGTATTCCCAGCTGCACTGAGAATGTTTTCTGAACAAAGGGAGGAGGACATCTTAAAGATTGCAGTGGAAGTTAAGGCAAACCATAATTTACATTTCAGAATATAAATGCCCCAGGGAAGCTTTCTTCCCCTGCTGCCTAGAACTTTGATTGGCATTTCAATAGGATGCCACCAAATGGGAGGTTAGTCCCAGGAAACCCATCCTCAGGGTTGCCAATGACTGTAATTCCAGGCATCTGATCCAAGAAAAATAATGCCTATGAGATTAGGACACTTAAAAACTTAAGGCATCCACAAAAGCCAATGAGAACCAGAAAATGAACCCAAGAAGGATGAGCAAGGACATGGGTCCTGAGGGTTTGTAGATGCTTCACTCTGGAGATCAGATGTATTTCTAACTCAAGTTATTTCAGCTGGTGTGGGTATCAATAAAATGGTACAGAGAAGATATATGTCCCACCACTACCCCAAAACTCATCCTCTCCAGAGATAATGATTTCCCATAATCTCTTTTAGATTTTAAGCGTTATAAAAACTGCACCTTGTTGGATATATAAAATTTCTATAAATTCCTGGATAAAAGTTTTATTTTGGATGTTAAAATCCAGCCTCTTTAACGCTAAAAATCATTTTAAAACTGAGATAAACAAATTGAGGTAATTAAGAGTTCTTCTCAACCTCTCTCTACTTAAATGTTGACAAATTTCTGTATCACTCCTTCTCTTCTCCAATTCTCCAAAGCATGTAGCTGGAAAATAGTAACCAGGTTTTAATCGCTTATGTTTTTCTTCTCTTGCTTGTATTTTTGGTGCCATACATAAAAAAATCATTACCAAGACCAATGTTAGGGAGTTTTTCTTTTTATTCTAAGAACTTTACAGTTTTAAGCCTTACATATAAGTCTTTTTTAAAAAACTGAAACAGAGTTGACTAATATTAATAGTATTATATTACTTTCAGGTGTACAACATAGTGATTTGATATTTTTATAGAGTATATTTCATATTAACTTATTATAAGATATTGACCCTATTCCTTGTGCTATATTTTAAATTTTTATAACTTATTTATATCTAGTAGTTTGTATCTCTATAATCCCCTGCACCTATCTTGCCCCTCCCCCAAGCCCTTTCCTCTGTGGTAACCACTAGTTTGTTCTCTGAATCCATGCCTTTACTTCTATTTTATTTATTCATTTGTTTAATTTTTTAGATCTCACCTATAAGTGAAAACACACAATATTTGTCTTTGTCTAAGTCATTTTTAGCTAATTTTGTAAGTGGTGGAAAAAAGGGTCCAGTTTCATTATTTTACCTGTGAATATTCAGTTTTCCTATAGTCATCATTAAACAAACTGCTGCTCAGTCGTGTCAGTCGTGTCCGACTCTATGCGACCCCATAGACGGCAGCCCACCAGGCTCCCCCGTCCTTGGGATTCTCCAGGCAAAAACACTGGAGTGAGCGGGTTTCCATTTCCTTCTCCAATGCATGAAAGTGAAAAGTGAAAGTGAAGTCACTCAGCTGTGTCTGACTCTTCGTGACCCCATGGACTGCAGCCTACCAGGCTCCTCTGTCCATGGGATTTTCCAGGCAAGAGTACTGGAGTGGGGTGCCAGTGCCTTCTCCTATTAAACAGACTATATTTTCCCTATTGAGTTTGCTTTACTCCCTTGTTGAATATTAGTTGGCCACATAAGTGTAGATTTATTTATAAATCTACATAGTGTAGACTTATTTCTGGGCTCTGTATTCTGTTCCATTTTTTTTCTGCTTCTTTTTATGCCAGTACTATACTGTTAATTACTATAGCTTTGTAATATACTTTGAAGTAAGGCATTGTGATAACTCCAGCTTTGCTCTTTCTCAAGATTGCTTTCGCTACTGAGGGAGTGTCTTCAGTGGTTCCATACAAATTTTAAGATTTTTTTTCCTCTTTCTATAAAAAATATAATTGGAATTTTGGTAGAGATTGCACTGAATCTATAGATAGCTTTGGATAGTATAGATATTTTAACAACATTAATTCTTCCAGTACATGAGCAGGTAATATATTTCCATTTATTTATGTCTTCTTGAATACTTTTTACCAGTGTCATAGTTTTCAGAGTACAGATCTTTCACTTTCTTGGTTAAATTTGTTCAGAAGAATTTTATTATTTTTGATGCTATCACAAATGGGATTCTTTCTTTTTCAGACAGTTAACTTTACATATAGAAGTGCTACTGATTTTTGTATGTTCGTTTTTATATCTTACTACTTTGCTGAAGTAGTAAGATATACTACTGAATTCATTTATTTATTCTCCCATTTATTTCTGTAAATAAAGAAAATTTGTGGAGTTTTTAAGGTATGCTGCATAAAAAAAATCATGTCACCATGAAATCCAGTTTCACATTTTCCTTTCTGATTTTTGATGCGTTTTATTTCATTTACTTGCCTGATTGCTCTGGTTAGGACTGTCATTACTAGTGAGAATGGGCAAATCTGTCTTTTTCCTCATCTTAGAGGAAAAGCTCTGATTCTTTTGTCATATATTCTGTATGTTGATATTGCTGTATCTTTTTCAATTGCATTAGTTATGCATTCATCTTTCTATTCAAGATTCTCCTGTATATGCAGTTTGATCTACCTTCAGCAGTCTGTAACAAACAAAAGACATGCTTCATATGGGTACCACAAGTAGTTTACATCTGGGTATGTGTGTTTTCTTACCCTTTTATTTTTTTGTTTTATTTTCTACATGGAATTTTTGTTTGCCTCACTGGTCTCAGTGCTGCTCTCACTGCTCTGATTGAATAGAATCAGCATGGGAGCACTTACTGAGCTAATACAAATTAACTCATCCTATCCCTGGTCTCTGTAATATCTAGAATGAAAACGCCAATGGTGTCACTATCTCCTTTTACTGTCATTTTTCACAGAAGTACCCTTCTTAGTGTGTTTTAGGATGCTGCTTCCTTAACCAGTTGAGTCCTATCAAAGTTTCATCTTTTAGAGTCTTAAGTATCTATACTTGTAAAACATTAATAAACTGAAATCTCAATTAAACAGAGTTTGGAGACCAGAAAAGGGAGTTATCATGCCCTGCAATGAGGGTGGAGCCCAACAGCAAAAAGAAAACCCTCCTTCTTTCCTGGGAAGGGCTCAGCCAGTGAAAATCCAGGGGCTCTTCTGTTTACTCCAGCCCTCCCAACTTCCTTCTCCTCTGTATAAAAGGGTTCTCCTTCCCTTCCTGTGTGGGAACTTGCATTTGACTCACCAAGAATATGGATCTTGAACTGCAGTTCTTTACTGATCCTGAATAATTCCATCTTTGCTGGAGAACTATCTGACACATTCTATTTGTATTAGGTCAATGTACTTCAACTTTGACATGCTTTAAGGGTTAGAAGATGAGGAGGCAAAGATAACGTTTAGGCTGTGGTATATATACACAATGGAATATTTCTCAGCCATTAAAAAGGATACATTTGAATCAGTTCTAATGAGGTGGATGAAACTGGAGCCTATTATACAGAGTTAAGTTAAGTCAGAGAGAAAAACACCAATACAGTATACTAACACATACATATGGAATTTAGAAAGATGGTAACAATGACTCTATATGTGAGACAGCAAGAGAGACACAGATGTATAGAACAGTCTTTTGGACTCTGTGGGAAAGGGCGAGGGTGGGATGATTTGAGAGAATAGCATTGAAACATGTATATGATCATATGTGAAACAGATCGCCAGCCCAGGTTCGATGTATGAGACAGGGTGCTCAGGGCTGGTGCACTGGGATGACCCAGAGGGATGGGGTGGGGAGGGAGGGGGGAGGGGGGCTCAGGATGGGGAACACATGTAAGCCCATGGCTGATTCATGTCAATGTATGGCAAAAACTAGTACAAT
Organism: Antilocapra americana; assembly: GCA_007570785.1. NCBI lineage: Eukaryota > Metazoa > Chordata > Mammalia > Artiodactyla > Antilocapridae > Antilocapra > Antilocapra americana. The sequence goes on along the minus strand of ML660201.1, from coordinate 7,413,560 downwards.
ATTGCAAAGTAATTAGCCTCCAATTAACATAAATTAATTTAAAAAGAATAAAAAATTTAAAAAAGAGATAATGCTTAGCCATATATATTGACCCTAAACCAGTACTACAAAATGTATAAGCAAAAAATAGTTATTGTGATAAAGATGATGATAAGAGGATGCTTTCTTTTTATATACTATCACTCTAATCAGAATGGCTATTCAGCTAATGTGTACCAGGATATCTACCGCATCCATTTTGATTGGTTCCTGCCCATGCTATGTGTGCTGTTAAACAATGTAAGGATCATAGTTATCTGTGATGCTTGCAAGGTACAGTAAGAAACTCTGACAGCTTGGAAAAGTTGGTAAGGAAATAATAAGAATTTTATTATAAGAATAAGAAAATAAGAATTTTATTATAATAAATAATAAGAACTTTGGAAGTTCTTGCTGTTTTTCAAATTGGTAGAGTTGCCAATGTCTTGTTCTCTATTTGCTACAGGAATCTATTAAAGAGTCCGAGGAGACTATGTCCATCCATTTGATAGGAAACAAGATGTAGTATAGGTATACTAGAGCAAAATAAATCTTTCACTGACATATTACTACTTGGTTTCCAGCCAACAGAACCACAACAAGATTCACTGTTTCCCCCCACTTTGAGTTATTAATTATGACAAAGCCTAATGTCTACATTGTCCCAACTTAAGCAAGCCATTCCCACAAACACCTGCCAACTTCATCCACTGAGATGAGATGCAAATGTCAGCCTTACCCAGGATAACACTTTCTTGTTTCAGGCTTCACCCTTTGACTTTATTCTTAATGTTATATGAATGCGATTTTATATTTTTGGAAGATAGTTAGGGTCTGCTGACCATCCTTACATACAGACTGCCTGGAGCTAACTCTAAGTACAGTTCCAGGAGTGACAAATAAAAAGAATAAAAAAAGTAAACAAGGGATCATGTGTTGGTAGGTTAAAGTTCTAGGCAACCAAAGGAAAAACCTGGAAACATTATTTTATCTGTAATAATGAAAGCTTGAGGTCTTTTGGACACAGGAGGTGGTTAAAAGTGCCTTCAAATTGCAGGCTTAGAGATCTCAAAAATGCCTCCTCCACAGCTGTCCTCCTAATGCACCTTTCAGGGGCTCTGCTCTGTTCTGTAATGGGTTTTGAAAGGTTCTACTCCCATAGAAAGATTCACTCCTTTTTCTCTAAGCAACTTTTGCTGAAAGCAAAACAAAATAGGACTTTGAAGTAGGGGAAAAAAACAAACACTTAAGACATAAAAAGGGAAGATTTCAAATTTGGAAGATTAATACCAACTTTATTTTTGGGGATCAGCAGAGTCCAGCGAGTTCTGACAGTAATTTGATGACTCCTGGAGCTGGACACTGAAAATAGGACACTTGCAGAAAGGTCACTTACAATACTGCCAGCATTGCAGACCACTGATATTCACCAATATTGATAATCCTTGGAGCTCTAAACATTGCTTCCAATTTCAGTTAAACTGGGGCTTCCCTGTGGCTCAGCTGATAAAGAATCTGTCTACAATGCAGGAGACCTGGGTTCGATCCCTGGGTTGGAAAGATCCCCTGGAGAAGGAAATGGCTACCCACTCCAGTATACTGCCCCGGAGAATTCCATGGACTGTATAGCCCATGAGGTCGCAAAGAATTGGACACGACTGAGTGACTTTCATTTTCAATAAATCTCTTCAAGCAGTGGTTGCTTCTTGCAAGTACGGTCCCTGAACTAGTGGAAACAGGATTACTTGGGAGCCAATAGAAAAGTTCATTCTCAGGCCCTACCCCAGAGCTGCTGAATCAGAAACTCTGATGGTGGGTCCTGCAGTCAGTTGTAATGAACTTTCCGATGCATACTGCATTTAAAGAACACTATTTCAGAGAATCTTCCCAGGAAGAATGTCATCCAAGGTCACAGCCATCCTATTCTCCCTCTGGATGTCTCCATTTCCTCTGTGTAAAATATTCCTCTGGGTAACTGAACAATGTTCATATAAAAATGAAAAGGACTGGCAGAAATGTCTAAATTCCCAGGAACTGAAAATGAGGGCAAAGTTTGATACTTGGCAAATAACCCCAAATCCGCCCCATCTGGGCACCTTTATCTCCATCTAGATGAGACTTTTGATGATTGGAATCTCTATGGCTCTGCTTTTCTAGCTCCTAAACCTGCTTCTGGCCTCACCCTCATGGGGCGACCAGCCCAAATTCCCTTCTCCCACTGGTTCTCCTAGCTACCTTGGTGTTTTGGTTTGTTCTCAACCTTGCCTTCTCCCTTTATTTTCCCATTACTCTTTCTATCAGGTCTCAGGATGAAACAAGCCCTGAATCAGCAAGAGCCCTAAGAGGGCAGCATTCCCTGGGGAGGACAATTAGCACTGCTCTGTCTACTCTCAATCTGTAAACTTACAGATTTATATCTTCCAATACATCTAATACAGTTGCCATTTCTGGAATGAATGAAGAAAAGGACTTAGAGAAGCTCACAACAAACAAGTCCCAAGGTGACATAACTCTCAAATGCTTGATGTGGAAACCAAGCCAATTTTTACCTGCCTGCAAATTTCTTCTTGCCCATCCCACACCACACTCCCTCAGGCGTGTTAGCGTCCTGTTTTGTCTGTAAGGTCTGTACTGTACTTCTGCTTTGCAGGGACAGAAATTTAGGGCTTGAAAGTTATAGGTGTTGCTGAGTTTGCTTGGTTCTATTTATAACTGAAACATAACTGGGGCTTTTGTTTCAGTCACAGATCATGGAAAAAAGGTAAAACAGTTCTTAATCACTTGGCATTTCTTTCCTCTTCTTTCACAGAGGGCAGTGTTACTTTTTCATCTGCACTTTAAAAATGCCCTTGGGAAATGCCATTGAAGATGAAGGAAGAATAGAGAGACGGGGTTTATCCTGGCAGGCTTTGCAGGTCAAATGTAAAACAAAGGAGGATAGTGGCGCATATAAAGGAAAAAATCTATTTTTTTTCCTGCTTTAATCAACATGGGAGTAGGACAAGCATTAATTAATATTTTTAAGTTTAAAATAAGGGTGTGCCAACTGAAGTCAAGGTCAGGAGTCCAAGTGGTGAGAAAGATTCTAGTATGAGAATCTATATGAAGGACATAGAGTGAACCCACGTATCTTTTTGGAATAGACTCTCGAAACCATTTTTATCTTTCTTTTCCAATCAGAATCTGCACTTATGAGGGAAATATGAATCAAATTGTTCTGCTCTTACTCAGAAAATAATAAGATAAAAATGCAGACAATAAAAAATATATATATACTTGGATATCTTTCTCTCTCCTGAGGCAGCAGCCCAGGGAAACAGGCTTAAAATGACAGCTGGAAAGATTTAAGCTGGATTCCATCAGGAAAGAAGGCCAGGATTGTTAGCTGTGTTTTTCTAGGACAAGTTACTACGACCTAAAAAATGGTCCCTGCCCACTGGGCTGAGGACCTTTGACTCTAGTGCCGTCTATTGTCCTTGCCTGAATGTGAAAGTTTCCCCAGATGACCTCTGCAGTTACTTGCAAAATAAGGGTCTCATGACCAATCACCAACCTGAATTTATATCCTGGTTCTATTCAGTTTGTTCAGTATGATTTGGGGCCAAATGAATCTGTATCTGAGATTCTGTTACCTCACTTAGCACCTGAGAATAATTGAGTTTTTTGATATGACTGATCTTCTCAGTAGAATCAACTTACACACCGTTGGGACCTGGTGCTGAATGAAGTGTGAGAGCCCCTTGTGCAAAAATTACTGAAAATTTCAAGATGGCAATGGCAGAGAATGAAGCCAAGCACAGGACTCTTGTGAACACAGGACCCTTCTTAGTGCAAAGTACTGGGGGCTGTGTAGGTCATATGCCCATGAAGCCTGCTCAGTGCTTCAGGATCTGCTGGACCAGTAATGTCTGTGAACCTGGTAGGTTTTGCTCGAGGACCCAGATTGAGAAAACCTGAGTGGATGCGTGACCCTCTGCCAAGGCCTGGCAGGCCTCATGCTGCTCTGTTACAGGACTGCCCTGGGTGGGTTATGCAATGGTAGAAAACAGCCCCTTTTTTAGGCATTTGAAAGTGAAAGTGAAAGTCACTGAGTCATGTCTGACTCTTTGTGATCCCGTGGACTATACAGCCTGTGGAATTCTTCAGGCCAGAATACTGGACTGGGTAGCAGTTCCCTTCTCCAGGGATCTTCCCAAACCAGGGGTCGAACCCAGGTCTCCCGCATTGCAGGTAGATTCTTTACCAGCTGAGCCACCAGAGAAGCCCTTTTATGGATATATTTAAATCAAAATTTTTTGTACCCCCTAAGCTTATTGTTAAGATTAAATAACAAATGTAGACTACAGGGCACATTGTAGAACTAAATCAGCATTTCCCTAAATATGTTCCAGCAATCAGCTATAGGAGAAGACTGCTTCTTACAACATAGATTCCCAGGTCCCACGGCAGATCTTATGAATCAAAAGAAAAGCTCTGTGTTTGGAACACAGAAACTTAAATTTTTACCAAGTGTCTTGAGAGAGTCTAAAGCCATGAAAGCATTAAACGATTACAGTAAACACGTTACCCACCAACTCCTTCTCAGTTCCAAGAATGATACGTAATTTGTGTTTGACAGAAGCTTGTGTGTCAGTCAGGGCTTCCCTGGTGGCTCAGAGAGTAAAAAGTCTGCCTGCAATGCGGGAGGCCCAGGTTCGATCCCTGGGTTGGAAAGATCCCTGGGGAAGCGATTTTGTATGTAATTTGTGCTTGACAGACGCCTAGCCAGTGCCAAAAATATGTGATCCTCAACAGTGACACATTCCATTTTCTGTAGCAGTAATTATTGCAACAAGTGTAACAGTGCAAACTACGGCTCACTGAGCATTTTCTACCCGTCAAGTGCTTAATAGGCACTGTAATTAATCCCATGATGCCTTGAGAGGTAGGTCTTGCCTTCCCACTTCACAGGGAAGGAAACTGAGACTCAGACAGTAAGGGACTTGCAGTGCCATGGTCTGCAGAGTCAGACTCATAAGGGCCTGGCCCTGCCATGGTCAAGGTCTGGCTCTTGGCAGGCCCAGAGTCCACGACGGGCTGCCACTAGACCACGGCTCTGAGCAGAAAAAGACGTCATGAATGCAGGTCAACTTTCCTTATAAATGTATTTTCTTTATTTTGTGATCTAAGTGCCTTGGCCTTCTTAATAGTAAATTTAGAGTCTGGATATAGAACTGTCTGGAGGGTTAAAGTGATGGAGCGGATCTCTCCCTCAGCAGGAGGGACTCCAGGAAAAGTGTTATTAAACTGCATTGCTTTCTCACATCTGAAGCTAAACCACACATGCCTAGTGAGACATTTGTTACTGTCTTTTTTTTTTGGTTAATAAATCTGGCTAAAAATACTCCAAGGATGACAAATGTAAGAGACAAAGAGACACATAAAAAAATGTGAATGGGTGTATGAGAAAGAAAGCTACAGTAGGCAGCTAAGAAATAAGGCACCAAGGGAAGTTGGTATGTATTACATCAGGGTCTCTTTTTACGAAAGGAGCCAAACCAAGGCTGGTAGATGAGCTCTTTTCAGTCTTTCCTTTTCATACATATGGAGCACAAGGGGAAAAACAACTGTATATCTTGCTCTTCTTTTCCAAGTAATCATTAGAATCAGCTTTTCAGTATCTACAAAGTAACTTTCTGGAATTTTGATTAGGATTGTGCTGAATCTATAGATTAGTTTGGTAAGAAGAGATATCTTCACAATGTTGAATCTTCATAACAGGCACATGGACTATCTCCCCATGGGTTTTGTTCTTTGAGTTCCCTCATTAGAGTTCTATCATTTTTCTCATATTTGTTTATATGTATGATATGTAGTAGCATTCCTATAATATCCTATGTTATATATCTACCATTTCTATAAATTTATTTTGGTTTCATTTTTGTCTGCTAAATTTTTCTCTTCTCAAGGGCTATAGATAATATTCTGAGCCATATCCCGTGAGCTGTCTTATAGATACTGAAACCCCCACAAAGTGGTAGAAGTTAACCGCATGATAACCAGACTATAGTTATGACATAAGCTTCAACGATTTTGAAAACGCTCCTCAAAGAAATGGGAACAAGCCAATTCTGGAACTGAAGATTAACTGAACTTAAAGCATTCAAGGTGATGCTGACCAGTACACCGATGACCAATTTCAAGATGATCGTCAGAGCTGACTCTCTGTCTCCACACAGAGCCCCCTTCCTCTGCCTATACTTCACTTGTGTGCAGTTGCTCAGTGTCCAACTCTTTATGATCCCACAGGCAGTAGCCTGCCAGGCTCCTCTGCCCATGGGATTTTCCTGGCAAGAATATTGGAGTTGGCTGCCATTTCCTCATCCAGGGTACTCTACTTAAACTCCCCTTTTAAAGTTCTTGACCCCTGATAGTCAGCAGAGGGAACTGGCCTTTGGATATGAGTCCATCCTACCACCTCCAAAAAGAGGAAAACTTTCCTTTCCATCAACCTTGGCTCTTTATTGGCTTTGGAGCATCAAGCAGTTGGACCTCACCTTTGGTAATGCTATTATCATTTACATATGTTGACCCATTTAATATTAATGACAACTTGTGAGAGATGCACTATTTCTGTCCCAGTTTTGGAAATGAGGAAACTAAGGCAGAAATGTTAAAACAAACTAGTAAATAGCTCACATGAAGTTCACACTCTGAAATCAGTGGAACAAGCTCACTTGGAGGAATGACTTCCCTAGGGAAGTTGCTTTCTGTGTTTGGACACTAGAACTGTTAATAAAAGATATCTTGTATATATCTCAATCGTTTTATCCCCCATACACTTAGGTATGACTGTTTCTTTTCCAATCAATTGTTTGAATAAAGGAGTCCATATCTGCTCTATCTCTGTGCCTTTTCAGATAGTACTGTCCAGCATACCCTATAGCATTCTACCAACACCAATAAGATTAATAACCTTATACTTTTTCCTGATAGTGCACTGCTCTTTATAAACGTCTGTGTTCCTGGTTCCATCTGGCCATGAGCCCTCCTGACTGGACCCCATGCTTTTCCTTTGGACAGAAGCAAAGGTTTGACTTTTGTTTCTCTCATGATATATCTCACTGAGCCTCTTTCTTTGGTTGTCTTGGTCAGTAGAATGCCCTGTCCTTGGCCCTGAGAACTCATCTTAACTTCTGTTCTTTCTGAGGTTTTCGATTAGGAGGAATTTGGGTGAGAATAGGAATATAGAAGCAAGAGTTTAGATATATTCCTTATTAAACATCTGGATGTGCATCAAGTGCTGATAAACATTATTCTGAGTGGAAACTATATCAGGTTATTAAATTTTGTATTTTGTGTTCCAATATGAAATCATTCAATTATGAATGGAGCTGAAGCCAAATTTTTAAAAACCCAGAACAGGTAGATTCAATAACATAGATACTCAATGGTATTTTGGGCTTTCCTGGTGGCTCAGATGGTTAAGAATCTGCCTGCAATGTGGGAGACCTGGGTTCTATCCCTGGGTTGGGAAGATCCCCTGGAAAAGGGCATGACAACCCACTCCAGTATTCTTGCCTGGAGAACCCCATGGACAGGGGGCTGCAGTTCACGGGGTTGTAAAGAGTTGGACACAACTGAGCAACTAAGCATAGCACACAGCACAATGGTATTTCATATGTTAGACTTCAGGCAAGACTGAGGATGAATTCTAATTCAGGCTGAAGAATATTCAGAGTGTCACCTCATACCAAGCCAAGAGCTACACTATTCACATAACAAGTAGATATTCCATCCACGTTCATTTTGATAAGTGTAGATCACTGTTGGCATTTAGATAACCCATATCCACATTTGGAACTCACATCATCATGACAAAGATTGGGAACAGAATGGAGAATGTCACACTATCAGGTATTTTTCTAAGAGTCCAACACTGTGTCTCTAATAGCTTGTGTTTTTTTCAGAGCACATTTTCTTTATGATGAAAAATGAAAGCTCAACGTCAATATTCTCTCCACCAAGCAGAGAACAAAGTCCACAGAAATACTAATTTTTCAGCCAATGACTATTTTGGTGCTTAAATAATCTAAATACTGTGGGCAACTGCTTTAGTCGCAGAGAAAATACATTCAGAAAAAAGTGACCATCCCCAGCTAATGACACAGCAGCCCACCCTTACTGTTGCATTTAGTGAAGGGCTGCCCTGCTGTCTTTTCTTTTGAAGTTTCATGGAGAGACACATTAGCAGGATGAACACTTCCATCTAAGTTTCCATTTAGGCCACCCTATTAACTTTCTGTTAAAAGCGTTTTCCTTTTATCCCCCATGTGAACATTTTCTTGTAAAATCTCTCACCAAAAGAAAAATTCTTTTTACAAAACTTTGACTGAAATTTAGAAGCAGGTTTTAAGTTACAAGCCTTTGAAAAGATGTGTAGGTTCTTCAGCTCTGTTTAAAAAAAATCACACTATCCTTTTATTGGGTATAGGAAAATACAGTTGGATATAAAACTGCAAATCTGAATTTTATTTATCTTACGTGAGAGGCAGTGGGTCAAACTTTTGGTGAAATTTAAAGTACTACTTTTGCTAAAAATGGAAACTCTTGATCATTGCAACCCTAGGATGATGCTATTCACTGCTTCATCCCATATGTGCAGGTAGGAAAAAAAAAAAAAAAAGACAGAATCAGTACTCTGAAGCAAATTCCTAGTTGACCCTTGTGAAATATTTATAAAGTCACTTGGCATCTCATAGGGGATTGCTATTGCCTTAAATTATGATTAGCCAGGAGAGCTGGGAAAGGGTAATTCAATAATGTGCCTTAGGACCTTCTGCTCCCAAATACCAAGTGTGTTGTCTCTTGCTACTAAAGCTCAAGTCCTTTGCATGTTGAGGTTTTTGCAGCCATTTGTGGACACGCAGGCCCCTGGGAAGTTCTCAATATTAAGAGCTAAGATCACAGGAAAGGAAACCATAAACAAAACAAAAAGAAAACCTACCAAATGGGAGAAAATACTTGCAAACAAAGTGACTAGCAAGGGATTAATCTATAAAATTACTAACAGCGCATGTAGCTCAATTAAAACAAATGGGCCAAAGATCTAAACAGACATTTCTCCAAAGAAGACATACAGATGGCCAGAAAGCACATAAAAAGATGCTCAACATCACTAATTATTAGAGAAATGCAAATCAAAACTACAAGGGGGTATAAACTCACATCAGTCATAATGGCTAACCTCAATAAGTTTACAAATAATAGTTGCTGAGAAGTGTGTAGAGAAAAGGGAACCCTCCTACACTGTTGGTAAGAATGTAAATTGGTAACAGCCACTATGGAGAGCAGTATGGAGGTTCCTTAAGAAACTGAAAATAAAACTACCACATGACCCAGAAATTCCATTCCTGGGCATATATCCAGAGAAAACTATAGCTCAAAAAGATACATGCACTCCAATGTTCACTGCAGCACTATTTACAATAGCCAGAACATGGAAGCAACCTAACTATCCATCAACAGAGGAATGGATAAGGAAGGTGTTGTACTTATATACAGTGGAACACTACTCACCCATAAAAACAATGAACTAATGTCATTTGCAGCAACATGGATGGAGATTATTTTACTGAATGAAGTAAGTCATACAGAGAAAGACAAATATCATATGATACGGCTTATATGTGTAATTTAAGAAAATAGTACAACTAAACCTATTTACAAAACAGAAATAGAATCACAGATGTAGAAAACAATGATTATGACTACCAGGAGGGACAGGAGGGTAGAGACAAATTGGGAGTTTGGAAATAACATATACACACTACTATATATAAAATAGATAACCAATAAGGACCTACTGCATAGCACAGGGAACTTCTCAATATTCTGTAACAGCCTATATGGGGAAAGGATTTTCAAGAGTGGACATATGTATATGTATAATTGTTCACTTTGCTGTACAGTAAAAACGAAGACATTTTAAGTCAGCTATATGCCAATACATTAAAAAAAAAAAAGAACAAAGATCACATTGAAGAGAATCCTATAAGACTAATGGATTAGTCTTGTTTTGTGAAGGCTCAGTAAAACTTGAGGTTAGATTCAATTTAGCCTTGATGACAAAAGCTTAGTCTCAGTCAAAAGAAGCCATAATGGATACTTTTAAAGAGGAAGTAGAATCTCTAAACAAACTCTCTACATAGGGTAATTCGACACATAGATGGGCTGGCTATCACAATGTAAAAGTTGAGGGGAATACATTTAGAAGTGAGTTGTAGGATCATGATCATTAAGCCAGTGAAGAAAGGGAATGACCCACAGTCCTTAAGGAAGGATGGAAGTGTTCATGGAGAAAAATGATGACATATTTGAATCTTAGAAAGAGCATTTCATCCAGGAAAAATCAGGGAAAGCGGATCAGAAGGAGAAATCATGAGAGAAAGAAATCCATCAAAAAAATTGTAATCTGGATGAGAAATGATGAAAGAGTTATAGCAGTATCTGAGGGGAAGGGATAAAGTTAATATTATTGATACTCTGAAAGTAAAGAACATGATATGGTTAAGGATGATTTGAAGATTTTATATGAAGAGGAAACGTATGCATGATTTTCAGCATGTTTACTGAGCAGTCATATAAGGGACTAACCTTCTATGTCACATTAATTTGTCGTTCAGGTTGCTAGACACTAAACACTTCATCTTTTAAAAACGAGTATCTGAACATATTCCTGAAATGTAAACTTCTATTCATGTGTCTATTAAGTTGGACAAGTTGGAAGGGATGATAGCTTTTGTACCTAACAGGACAGAAAAAGGACAGGTTTTCAGAAACTACTTCCTGAACAGATAAACCAGGAAGTAATCACCGTCATCATCACAATGGCAATATCTTTATTATACGTGTCACATGTGTAATCTCCTGTGACTGTATGTGAGCCAGGTAATCTTACAGCTGGGAGAACTTTAGAAGAGCTAAATAACTTTCTCATGGTCACAGGTCCTTTAAATCTAAGGGGTGAAACCAGAACCACAACCTTCTGGTTTCCAGTAAACCAACTACCTCATCAACCAGTGTCAAAAAATGACACTAGGGTTCCGTGATCTTCCTAGCATGTTTCTGTATCCGTTGAACAGAGAAAGCATATCACTGTTTGGGGTGTTCTTATACAGTATTTCTTATTAATGGCATCAATTTAGCTTGGATAAATGTGTTACTATCAATCAATTCAGCAGAGCTATTTCTACTGTCCTCATATATTACCAGACACTAAAACCCACAATCAATGCTGATATTTCTTTATTTACAAACACATGGGTATGAGTAACCATGGAGAGTGACATAATTGTTTCATCTACAGTTATTTTAAACAGGATAATCGTAATGCACCTTACCATACAACTTTAAAGAAGGGAGTGATTGAGCACAAGTAGGTTAATTGGTAGATAACAATTAGATTTTAAAAGAGGAGTAAGTTTGCCAAGTAGATCAAAAGGGAAAGGCACTGTAGGAAAGGAGAACATGACCACAAGGGTAAGATAAGAAGAAACATCACACAGATTCATTTCCCCTGGAAACGCATATACCTTTCACTACACATAACACAAAGCCCAAGGGAAAAGCAGACACTTCCACTGGAAAAGTAAGTATATGTAAAGGCATTGATAAAAGTGATATCCTACAGTATTTATCTTTCTGAGTCTAGTTCTGGTTTCTTCTGTTAAGCTGTCACCTTTACTCCTGGGCATGGATTTGCTCCTCTCACAGATGACGTCCTGCTCATCTGGGGTTGTTCAGAGAAGAAGAGCTTATGGGAGGATGGGGTGTTAAAGGGATGGGGCATCTTTCATGACATAATGGAGTCAAAGCTGCATCTGGAAATTTCAGGAGGCTGTGGATGCATGGAGAGTTCCAAGAAGACTTTCTGAGGGGAGGGAGACTGGGATCCGGACTCAGTTCTGTGACCCACGCAGTCCAGACTGATCAGAGGCTGTCCAGCTGTGCCTTTTTTAGTCCGAACTCCTGCCTCCACTGCATCTCCGTCCTCCAGGCCCTCCTTACTTACACACACGGCACCTTTCCCACTCCTTACAGTAACACTGTGGCATAGTTATCTCCCTCTTCATGGTGGCAATAACGAAATAGCCTCTGAAAGCCAAAATGCCTTTTCTTCAAAATCACACAACCAGAACTTGACGAGAGAGAACTAAATCTCAGCTGTTCCCGATACCAAGCTCTGTATGTTCCAATTGTGTATAACAGGAGAAAGATTCTCCCTTCTCCTCTGCCTTCCCTGGAGTTTTGTTCAGTGTTTTTACAGACAAGGGCAAATACTGACTTGAATACAGGATATACAAGACAAACCTTGCTGACAGGGAATCACATTCACATCTTTATGAATGTAGGGTGTGTGTGTTTTAGTTGCTCAGTTGTGTTTGACTTTTTGTGATCCCCTGGACTGTAGCCGGTCAGGCTCCTCGGTCAATGGAATTCCCCAGGCAAGAACACTGGAGTGGGTAGCTATTCCTTTTTCCAGGGGATCTTCTCAACCCAGCGATTGTATCCACGTCTCCTGTGCTGCTGGTGGATTCTTTACCATCTGGGCCACTAGGGAAGCCCCTTTATGAATATAAGGAGGTCTTAAATCCCAAATACTGGTATGCATTTGGTAAGAGAAGCAAGCCGTGTTAATTATGATCAGGAGAACGTGGTGGCTTTTAGCAGAAGGCATGCTCTTCAACTCTGAGCCGTGCAAAGGTCAATGGTAACTGTTCCTGTATCTACCTGCCCTGCTATGCTGGGGGCTCCTGGAGGGCCTGGGCTGTGCCATCACTATCACTACCTGCCTGGCTTCTGGCTCTATGTCTGGTCCATATCACGTGCTCAGTAAGCAGCCTCTTTGTCTTTTTAAACATTTGTTTTAATTTATTTATTTGGCTGTATTGGGTCTTCGTTGCAGCACGTGGGATCTTTGATCTTTGCTTCAGCATGTGGGGTGTTTAGTTGTGGTAAGAGAGACCTAGTCCCCTGACCAGGGATTGAACTCAGACTGCTTACATTGGGAGCACAGAGTTTCAGCCACTGGACCACCAGGAAGTCCCCAGTAAATGCTCTCTGGAATGAATGAATATTTACATGAAAAAATGATTCTATGTGATGATGAACAATCTATGTTCTTTTAGTCCTCACTGATTATTATTCCTTATGCTAAGACTCACTTTATATGCAATGCATGTGTCTGTACTAAGTCGCTTCAGTTGTGTCCAACTCTTTGCAACTCCATGGACTGTAGCCCGCCTGGCTCCCCTGTCCATGGAATTCTCCAGGCAAGAATACTAGAGTGGGCTGTCATGCCCTCCTCCAGGGGATCTTTCCAACTCAGGGATTGAACCTGCGTGTCCTATATCTCCTGCTTTGGCAGGCAGGTTCTTAACCACTAGCACCACCTGGGAGGCCCTAAAATGAAGAGCTTCATGCTAAATAAATTTTGCTAAAATAATGAGATTATATTTAGTATAGATGTTTATCAAAAATCTGATTTTCTCAAAAACAAACAAAAAATGTTCAACCTTTTTCTGCCTTGAAGTAATTCTCCTAAATATCAGATTTCTCTTGCTTTCCCTTCTTTTACCTTCCCTGACAGAGCATTAGTAGTCTAGACATAACGCACAGTTAATAGAGAACATTCTGCTATTACATGTGTAAAAGGAAAAATAAGAAAACCTAGTTAAGAAACCATACAACCTCTCTGCGCAATCTTTAACTCCTGTTTTAATGACTATTTTATACAAACCAGTATGTAAACACATTTAGAAAGTTTTCTGATAATTTAAACCAGACCTCATCAGGGTAACTGTATTCCTATCATGTGTTTAGGAATCAGCCTCCCCAAACAGTATTGTATTAAGACAATGAGACAATATGCATAGGCAAATTGCTCAAACAAACAAACAAAAAAATTATCATCCTGGACACATTAAACAGGGAGATATTAGACATAAAAGGAGATAATTTGACATACAAGATATCTTCATTTATTCGGATGAATCATGCAAAAATATATCCATCACAACCGGATGGTGCTGATGATCCACTAAAAACTTGCCAAAGAAGACAGACTACAATGCCAGTGGCTTTATTTTACATGATAAGAAAGAAAAAGCAATATTCTTTTTGCAATCTTGACATGGAAAAGTCACAAATCTTTTCTTCTGCCAATGGATCAAAATGCCAACCTTGCTGCAAGTCGCTTGTGCCCTAATCCCACGTGAAAAGGCTGCCAAGAGTTCTGCTGAAGAGTCAGACAGATCCATGTATCAGTTTTTCCCCTCTTCTCTCTCCTCCCCCACCCCAGCAATATCCTGTATAATTTCTCTAGATCCTTTTGCTATAGATTGAGTCTTAAGAATCATTTCTTTGTATCTCTCTGCTTATTTACCTAAACAGTTGTTGGGTCCTCTTGGGGTCCCCTGGCTTTCTAGGGAGATCTTTTGTAAGGCGTGGTATCCCCTGGGGGAATAGAAGTTGTTTCTCAGACCAAGACCCAGTTTCCCCTTTTCTGCCCATCCTGCTCTGCCTGCACAGGCTCAGGAAAAGGCCAGTTTCCTGTGGAGAACTATTTTTCTCATATACTGGGGAGATGTGTCAGAAAAAAATGGCCTCTCAGTAACTGAAAGGAAAAAAAGAAAAAGATTTTTCACCAGCCTATTTTGTTCCAGACATTGTTCAAGGGCATCAGCAAAACTCTGGGAAGTAGGTATTATTATCTCTGTTTTTCAGATGAGCCAGTAATTTGCTCAAGGTCATATAGTTAAGTGGTAGGTGTAGAATTTAAACTTTGATTTATCTGTCCTCAAAACTCTTTCCACCGTACCTACTGACCCAGGAATATGCCTCCAATCAGAGCAAAGCAAGCAGTACAATACCAAGCAACTTCATACGCGCTGACAGAGCACCACGGACTACTGGGAAGGGGTGTTGAAGGAACATTTAGTCCAACTGCCTCACTTAAGGATGAAAACCATGGCTCTCAGAGACCCAGTGCCTCACACAAGGCCACATATATGACAATAACTCCAACCTTTTAACTCCTAGTTTGCAATTTATTGCTATCGACTATTTGGGTCTCTCTAAAATTCATACGCTGAAATCTAATCCAGAGTGTGATGATATAAGGATGTGGGGCCTTTGGGGAGTGATTTAGCTCATCAGAGTGAAGTCTCGTGAATGGGATTGCTGCTGCTGCTGCTAAGTTGCTTCAGTCATGTCTGACTCTGCGACCCCTTAGATGGCAGCCCACCAGGACCTGCCATCCCTGGGATTCTCCAGGCAAGAACACTGGAGTGGGTTGCCATTGCCTTCTCCAATGCATGAAAGTGAAAAGTGAAAGGGAAGCTGCTCAGTCGTGCCAACTCTTAGTGACCCCATGGACTGCAGCCTACCAGGCTCCTCTGTCCATGGGATTTTCCAGGCAAGAGTACTGGAGTGGGGTGCTGTTCCCTTCTCCGTGAATGGGATTAGTGTCCTTATAAAAGAGACTCACAAGAGCTCTCTTGATCCTTCTACTGTATAAGGACATTAGGAAAAGACTGCTGATCTTCTGTTCACTAGGAATTGACCCTCACTAAATACTGAATCTTTCTGTGCCCTGAACTTGGACTTTCAGCCTCTAGAACTGTGAGAAATACATTTCTGTTCTTAATAAGCCTGGGTGACAATTTGGTATAGAAGCCTGAACAAATTGAGACACTCATTGAGAATGATATTCTACCTCCCACTTAACAGTCTGCTTTGCTTTAATTTGGTTTCCTTTTTTTCTTTTTCATTTTTTTTACTCTTTTGTATTATGATATTTACCCTCTATTTTAATTGATTATTTTCCATAAAAATATTCCACTTTGTTATAAGGTAAATTGCTCAAAAAAAAAAAAGAGAAAAAAACAAAACCTATCTTTCTGGGAACTTCCTGGTGATCCAGTTCATGCTCCCAATGCCGAGAGCCTGGGTTCAATCCCTGACCAAGGAGCTAGATTCCACATGCCCCCAACTAAAGATCCTTCATGGTGCAATGAAGATGCAAGGTGTTGTGTACCAACTAAGACCTGGCACAACCAAATGAATAAATAAATACTTTAAAAAAGCTATATATCTGGACATGTTGAACAGGCAATATTAGACATAACGGTAATTTGTCCTATAAAATATCTCTATCTATTCAGGTAAATCATGCAAAAATAATAACTGTCACAACCTGATGTGCTCCTGATCCACTAAAAAAGTACAAGAGAAGACAGACTACAAAAATGTGAATTCATCAACCTTCCTTTCTCCCCATATAAACAAGTCTGTACAATTCTTTAGAAAAAGTACACATCAGATTACTATGAGTTAAGATGGATTAGGACAAACTGCATTTGGAGTTAAATTCACAGACAGCCAAACAGGTTTCCTTTCTCTCTACTATTCATTCACTTCTTTTGAACTAAACTGATTTTAAAATGCTGTCAATGTCCTCAACAACTTGCCAGTTAGCAAGTTTGCAACTTGTCAGTTTGTTTCTGCTTAAACCTAAAAAATAAACAAACAAAAAAAAAGCAAAAAAAGTAAAGTATAATAAAATAAAATTGAATAGCAACTTAACAGACAGACAGCTTTAATGTTATCCCAGAGTCAGTTGCTGTCTGAGGGAGCATAACATTTTTCCTTGTTAGCCAATTTTCTGCCATCTTGGGAACAGTTAGCCATCCATCCATCACTATGCCTGGGTAGCATAAACAGGAGAATGGTTATAAAGATCTTTTATTTTGTTCCCAAATGATGAGAGAAACCAAATGCCTGTTGTTCCTGTTAATGGAGTTTGGGTGAACAATAATAAAAAGGAATCAACTAAAGGACTATATTCAAATACTTCTCACAAGGCATTGTCAAAATCTCTTTCTCTTTTTGACACTTGTCTTTTGAAAAGGGTTTTTGTTTTGACATTTTCCCTGAGTGCATTTGTTGCTCACAGAGAACACGGTGACTGACCCTGGCATCTGATCTTGAGGAATTAAGAACAGACAAAATGCACTCCACAAGCAGAAGTGTGGCAAACAGCTTGCAGATAAGTTTGTTCTAAACTGGGAGTCGAAGTCCAAATCAGGAGTCCCAATTGTTTTGACTGCATGTTACTTTACCAAGAGATTAAGAATTTGCTTTTTAATGGATACCATGAGTGATGGACAGGGAGGCCTTTCATGCTCTGGTCCATGGGGTTGCAAAGAGTCGGACACAATTGAGGGACTGAACTGAATTGATGAGGTAACTGCCGTTGACTCTGGAAATTCCTGCCACGTATACATTCTCCGATCAAAGTGGGATATGGAAAGAAGAGAGAAGACATTGAGGAAGAAAGAGATAGGAGGTATGGCAAGGATGAAATAACATCAAGAAGAAGTCTATTTGATCCCTCATTAAGTAAGAAGTACTAACTTTTTAATAAGCATTGGTTTAAGTCCATTTCTCTAGAAGTAGAGCATGAGATGTCTGTACAGACGTGTTTGGGAAGAAATGGGTAAGAAGAGCCGGACAAGACGGGGGTTGAAGCTAAGCAGTGACGAGGCTCAGCTGGAGAACACGTTTAGCCGGATCTTATAAGGATCTGTAGATGTGTAGAGTCCATTATAGCACCTGCTGCCTACATGCAGCAATAAAACACCAGAAATGTGAGTAACCTCAGCTGAGATGTACTGCAAGTATAAAGTACTGGTGGTTCAGTTGGTAAAGAATCTGTTTGTAATGCAGGAGACACCAGTTTGATCCCCAGGTTGGGGAAGTCCCCTGGAGAAGGGAATAACAACCCACTCCAGTATTCTTGCCTGGAGAATCCCAGGGACAGAGGAGCCTGGCAGGCTACAATCTATGGGGTCACATATAAGTGGACTTAGCTAAGGGACTAATGTTTTCACTTTCCCAGACAAAGTACCAAAAAAAACAAAACAAAACAGTAAAATGCCTGACAAATATTTTTTCATTGATTATGTGTAGAAAGGATAACATTTTGGATTAACTAAAATATATTCTTTAAAAAATCCCATCCATTTTGTTTTACACTTTCAATGTGACTACCAGAAAAAATTTTACTTGCATAAATGCTTTGCATTTATTTTTATCAGCTTTAAAATGCTAATCTGGACTTTTTTAGCCAAGGAAGTCTGATATACAGTCATGCAATATCTTTCCTCCTCCCTCCCTTCCTCTTTTTCCTTTTAACTTTTTTTTTTTTTCAGAAGTTCCCTAACTACTTCTGTTATTTAACACTTAGCAAGGTCGGACTGTTTTCCAGTAGTCTTACTCAGGTTACACTGAGGCTTGAGATCTCATCATCCAAACACCCGGGCAGACACATCCATAAATGTACTAGTTTAAACACGATTACAAAAGGCTCCTGACAGCTTGGTTGTGGGAAGAGAGACCGGCAGTAGCTCTTCAAAATAAGAAGCTCGTCCAATGCTCAGAAACACACTATCAACTAAATTCCAGACGCTACCATTACTTCATCTGTAGACCCATTCCGTTGATGGCAGATCAAAGTTGTTATCTTGACAGGATATCTAAGCATAGACAACCCACCACATTCCATTTCTGAAGCCTTGCAGTTTGCAGATACTCAGAGGACACTTAAATAATCAACAACAGCAGGTGAAAGCCAAATTATATTTACAAATAGATTAGACTGAGTCGTATTTACACATTTAACACATGACATAAACCGTGCTGTGATTTTTACCACTGTTTGTACCCCAGACTCAATCTTCCTTAATGGGTGAAATCTTTTGGTGTACATGTATTTTCAAGAAGCTTTTGTTAAATGAAGTAATATTTTTGCTGGGAACTCTTTCAGTGATGTAAGCTTTTCTTCTCCATCATCAACATCATCACTATCATCATCAGTGCCACTATCACTGTGTCACCACTGATGATCTTTTTAAGCTTTTGCCCATGGTGTGTGTCATCTGTATCAGGGACCACAGATGATACGTAATATTGGACATTTGGTATACTAAGGTAAAAATTAACACGGTCAGTAAAATCAATAGTATAGCCAGAGGCTTATCTCCTTTGAAAAATCTCAGCTCAAGAAAATTTGAGGACAGGTAGCAATTCTGCAGCTGATTCACTGGAAAAGACCCTGATGTTGGGAAAGATTGAGGGCAGAAAGAGAAGGGGCGACAGAGGATGAGATGGTTGGATGGCATCATTGACTCAATGGACATGAGTTTGGCCAAACTCCAGGAGACAGTGAAGGACAGGGAAGCCTGGCATGGTACAGTCCATGAGGTTGTAAAGAGTCAAGCACAATTAAGAGACTGAATAACAAAGCAACTTTGGGATACTAATATAACCCAACTACATGGTGTGTTACTGGCTAGCTACTGAATTCCACTCCTGCACTCCACACTCTTTTCCTGCACTTTCAATTTCCTTGCATTTTAAAGGGAAACTCAACTGCCACTCCTGTAGAGCAGCATAAGGAGTAGGCAGTTGACCAAAACTCCACTGTCAGGGAGAGCAAATGTTACAGTGGATCTAGGGCTGGAACAAGGAGGAAAGGGAAACAGTGCAATGAAATTCCAGATGGATCAGATGCCAGGAAAGTAATGAGTATTTAGTAGGCCTACCAATATTAGATCTAAAAAGTACTAATAGTGCCTTGATTTTAAAACTCAGAACTAACATTCATTTATCTAATTTCTGTTTCAATTAGATGATAATGGATATTTTTTAAAGGAGAGAAGCCACATCACAGCCAAGTAATAAAATGCTACTTGTGTATGCAAAATCATTTAATTATTTGATGCAATTAAACTAATATCTCAAGAGTGATTTGAAAGGAGAATATTTTTGTAAAGAAGACTTTAACAGAGTTAGAAAAATAAAGCATTTTTTGTGATTTTTTGAAAAAAAATGCAAAATAGACTAAAAAAATTAGTCTTCAGTGTTTAATGTTCATCATTACCAAAGCCCAAGTCTCTGATGGCTTTCTTAATAATCTAGATGAAACTCTCATTTTGCAAATAGGACAATTTTTAAGGGAGGTTTTTCTTGTTAGTGCTGACTTTTTTTTTTTTTTTTTACTGCTGCCTACATGAGAGTAAGTGTGAAAAATGGGGGAAAGTTTGCTTCACATGCATCATCCTCAGACATTTGCTCTATGAATCTTGCCGAGTATTACTTTGCTGATACTTTCTTGAACTAGAATCTTCCAATTGACTCTCTGATTTAAGAAAACAATAGGGCTTCACATGGCAGATCTTTTCTGCAAGGAATCTCAAAAGGATCTTACCAACAACTGTATCACCTTTCACAGAAATCCCTAGGTAAAAAGTACTTCAATGAGGAGCATGACATTTTGAAATGGCAAACCTAAGGGTCTAAAAAGCCAGTGACTTGAATAGAATGAGGTATGAAATTCTGATTTTCGTATCCCTGTATGATAGTGTACTTCACTGTGACAAAACTACTACTCCCTGCAAAGTTTAGTCAATCAATGACCAGGCCTTAATAACCTAAGCTGAGGGAAAGCATGATGACATGCACATCAGAAGAGGACTTAGCTGTTGGCCAATTTGCAGGAAGTGGGCCCCTAGAGTACTTCTAGTTACTATGCCAAAAAACCTTCTGATATGTTAAAAGATACAGGTTCTGCTAGTCGGTTCAGTTCAATAAGTATGTCCTCTGCTCTGTGACTAGCCTCACAACAGATTCTTAGGAGACTGAGCTCATAGTCTAAGATGAAAGTCCAACTTGTATTTGTTTCAGCTTCTCTATCTTACTAACAGAATGCTCCAGATGGATGAAAGGTCTACATGTAAGGCCAGAGACTATAAAACTCTAAGAAGAAAACATAGGCAGGAAACCAGAAACAAAAAGAAAAGAAAACCCACAGAATGGGAGAAAATATTTGCAAACAGTGAGACCAACAAGGGATTAATCTCCAAAACATACAAACAACTCATGCAGCTCAATCTCAACAAAACAGACCTTATCAAAAAATGGGAGGAAGAAATAAATAGACATTTCTACAAAGAAGACATATAGATGGTTCAAAAGCACATGAAAAGAGGCTCAACATTGTTGTTAGAGAAATTCAAATCAAAACTAATAAGGTATCACCTCATACCTACTGAATGGCCATCATAAAAAAATCTGCAAGCAATAAATGTTGGACAGGATATGGAGAAAAGGGAACTCTCCTATATTGTTGGTGGGAATGTAAACTGGTAGAGCCTCTAGAGAGAACAGTATGGAGGTTCCCTAAAAAAACTAAAATAGAACTACCATATGATCCAGCAACCCTATTCCTGGTCATATATCCAGAGAAAATCCTAATTTGAAAAGTGCCCCAGTGTTCACTGCAGCACTATTTACAACAGCCAGGACATGGAAGCAACCTAAATGCCCAGCAAAAGGAATGGATAGAAAAGATGTGGTATATATATGCAATGGAATATTACTCAGCCATAAAAGAACAAAATAATGTCATTTGCGTCAACATGGATGGACCTAGACAGGATCACAGTGAGCGAAGTCAGACAGAGAAAGACAAATATCATATGGTATCACTTGTATGTGGGATCTAAAGAAAAAAGGTACAGACGAACTTATCTACAAAACAGAGCTACTGATGTAGAAAAGCTTATAGTTACCAGGAGGTAAGGGCAGGGAAGGGATAAATTAGAAGGTTGGGACTGACAAATACACATCACTATATATGAAATAGAAAACTAATAATACCTACTATAAAGCACAGGGAAATACTCTGTAATGGCCTATGCGGGTAAAAATCGAAAACAGAGCAGATATGTGTATTTGTATAACTGATTCACTTTGCTGTACAGCAGAAACTTACACAACATTCTAAATCAACTATATTTCAATAAAATTTTTAAAAAGTGAATGCAGCAAGTTTCTTCAACTTGCATTAAATGATGTTATATCAGTGCATAAGAACTGGCAGTAAGGAGGGCCAAAGCAGTGACTGCATATTATTTTGAAAGATTACTTTATGTCCCATGAAGCAGAGTGACAAGCCAAGACAGTAATAGTTCATTCCTTCTGGGGCATGCACATAATTTCCATAATTATGGCACAAAAAGCAAGGGGTCAGTTATCTCAGGATACATGGCAATGTACATCCATACTGTCTACCACACTGTACAGGAGCCTTATGTGAATGTTTACACAGCACATCAGAAACACTGATGATTGGAAATATTTTTAACTATACTGGAAGGATTTCCAGATATTTTTACTCCCAGATCTGAAACTAGGACTCCATACTTTGTGGACCAGTAAAGCAAATGGAAACAACTAACAACCACACACACAAGAATATGACTGAGAACTTGGCATCTAGATTTCGCCTAATGTATTACTCTACTGTGCACTGCGTTGTGTTCAGTTCAGTTGCTCAGTTATGTCCGACTCTTTGCGACCCCGTGGACACTGCCTTGTGGTTATCCTCTATTTATTCACTGCCACTTCTCCTGATTACCTCCTCCCCAACTCAGATCTATCGCCTGAGTCATGGCATGGAAAGGTATAATGGATCTAACCAACGCTGTGCCCGAGCTTGAGAATCCGTTGATACAGATGACACATTAAAGAAAGTCAAGGTGTTCTAGAGACTCCCCTGGTGGTCCAGGGGCTAAGATCCCACACTTCCAAGGCAGGGAGCCCAGGTTCAATTCCTGATCAAGAAACTAGGTCCCATGTAGGGCAACGAAAACATCCCAAGCAGCCTAAATGTTAAATAAGTAATAAAGAAGTAAATAAGGTCAAAGTGCTTTGACAATGTATTCCTAACTGCTTCACTGGCCAATAAGTACACTCTTCTCACATTTTCATGAGAACACAGTAGTTTTCAAAATGTTGTTTCTTCTAGGTTGGCTACTCTTCTCTTTTCGAAAAACGTATATGAATATTTTTCCTGATTGGATCCTATACTATGAACTTAGATTCTTGCTTCTCTGCCTATATATTCTGTACTTACTTGGTTTCAATTATTATTCTGTGCTTTAATTGATTTATATACAGATTAGTAGCCCATGTTAATATGTTAATAAAATACTACCCCATTTCCAGTGCTTGGATTCAGCACACTTTATATGCCCTTAAATATGTGTCACTGAATGAACTGTATTCAGTTTCATTATCTTTTCCTCTTATAAGTCACAGATCAAAGACTATTTCCCTTTAAGCAGATATTTTACAGGGAAATATCCACCATTGTTTCAGAAACTGATTATGCAGATTGACTCTCTTCCTAAGAAATTAGAAAATTAACTCAGTGCCACAGCTGTGGGACTTAAATTACAGAACTAGCTGTATTTTGAAAACTTTGAAAATCTGCCAAAAGAGAAAATTATAAGATTGATTCTGTAAATGATGCTGTTCAAAGTTAAACTACTTCTCTAATGGACTTGTTAGAGGAGATTTTTTTTTTTCCCACAGCCATATCTTTTCTTACTTTAGACCAATGGACATCACATCCTGTTGTGAATGATTCTACCTGCTGAAAATGTAAACCTATAGTCATTTGTGAAAAGCAAAGGCAGTCCTTCATCAAGTAAATGAATCATAAACAGAGTCCAATACTTCAAATACTAGTCTCACCCCAAACCTATTTTTTTCTTGAGTATTGTCACTAGAACAACAAACATGATGGGTGGAGGGGTGGAGTGGCAGAAGGGACTAAATATTCTTTGTTTTTAGACATTCAGTGCTGAAGTGAGACATCTTTCCCATGTAGAACCCATTTATTCCTTCATCTAGTACTAAACTGTCTATACATACATTAAACTGAACATAGCATAAGTGTAAACAAGCTTCAAGCATTTTTACAAATGTAACACACAATGTACCACACACACAGATGCCACCCCCCACCCCACAATGCTTCTTCCTAATCCTGATCTTTCTTCCACCCCAGGGGAGGCATTATCCAGACTTTTAACATCAGGGATGACTTTGCCTATTTTTTGTACTCTATGCAAATTGCAGCTTAAATAGCTACTTTTCTCTTTCTGGCTTGTTTCCCTCCACACTATATTTGAGAGTGGCTATATTTTGTTCATTCTCATTGCTATAGTATTGCATTGTGTGAATATCCCAGGATTTATTTATTCATTCAACTGTTGATAGGCCTTTGGGTAGTTTCCAGGTTGGCTTGATGAATGCTGCTGCTATGAATATTCATGGACCCGTCTTTTGGTGAACATATGCATGCATTTTTCCAAATGTTAAATCGACCTTATATGCCTGGAATAAACCACACGCTTCGTGATATATTTTCCTATTTATATGTTTCTGGATCTGATTTTCTAGGATTGGATTTAGGATCGCTGCATTTATAGGACTGAAAGAAATTAGTCTGTAATTTTCCATTTCTTTAATGTCTTTGTGAAGTTTTGGTGCTGGGTTTCCCTGGGTCTTAGAAAAGATTTGGGAGGTGTTTCCTCTTTTTGATATTCTCCGGATAAGTTAGTTTAGTACTGGTATTATTTCCTTCTTGAATATTCAAGTGAACTCAAGTTGAGGCCATGTGGGTCCAGGGTTTTATGTCTTGGACTGTGTCTAATAACAGATTCAAGTTCTTCAATAGATATTAAATTATTAAGATTTTCAATGTGCTATTTATTCCCCCCTAAACTCCATTTCATATAACTTTATACATGAGTTGGCATTAAGGGGTTAATAATGTCAATACTTTTTGAGGTCTGAATGCTCATAGTGATGATTATTTTTTGCATTTCTACTATAGGCAACTTGATTTTTCATTCTTTTATTGGTCACTGTTGCAAGTATTTATAGATTTAATTAATGTTTTCATACACAGTCTACATATTTTTGAGATTTGAATTACTGTGTTTCTTTAATTTCCTGAGATGGGTGCATCAACATTGTTCAGACTCCTTTCTAACACATTCATTATATGACATAAACCGTGTTTCTTTCTTGAAAAACTTTTTCTTTAATTTATAAAAGATGTTTTCCACTGGATACAGAATTCTAGTCATATTATTTTAGGCACTTAAAAAATGCCATTCCATCAATTTCTGGCTTCCATTATTTTAAAAGTAAGCTTCAGTCTTGCTGCTTCTTCAAAAATACTGTATTTTTCTTATGTTGCTCCTGTTAATTAAGATTTCCTGCAGATTAAGGTGTCCTGAAATGTGACTTGAATAGGTCCTGCTTGGGGTTCAATAAACTTTTGCAGGCTGGATTGCTGTTGTTCATCAACTGTGGAAAATATTCAGCCATTATTTTTTTAACTGGTTTTTAAAAATTTATTTATTTTAATTGGAGGCTAATTACTTTACAGTATTGTAGTGATTTTTGCCATACATTCACACGAATCAGCCATGGGTGTACATTCAAATGTTTTTACTGCCACATACTCAGTCTTCTCTTCCTCTGAAACTCCATTCATGCAAACACTAAACTTTTCTCTTTGTGTACCAGTTAGGTATTTTTTCAGTTATCTTGTTTCTTGTTTGTTTGTTTTAAACTTAGAACAGTCCCAGCTACATGATCTGGGTGTCTATCTGATGTTGGATCTCAGATTCTGGATCAAGGATGAAATCTAGGCCAGAACAGTGAAAGCGGCAAATCATAACCCCTGGATGGCCAGTGAACTCCCCATTTACCAGTTTTTATATCCACTGATCATGCTGTATTCAGTCTATTGTTAAAACCATTCATTGAAGTTCTTAATTTAAGATATATATTATATATATATTTATTTATTTTTTTAGTTCAAAAAGTCCATTTTATGTGTTTTATATAGGTTCTAATTTTGGGGTTAAATTTTTAATCCTTTCATCTCTTCCTCCCATATTTTTGTTTCATGAGCATATTTATCACAGTTACTTAAAATCTCTTCTGCTAATTCTGATATCCATGAATCTTGTTCTATCTTCTGTTTCTTAAATTTCTGATCATCAGCCATACAGTCTTGATAGCTTTCAAGTTCATTGCTTTGATTGCGTACAAAGAACCACAGAGACTCCAGATTATGTCATACTCTACTAGGCAGGTTTAATCCTATTCTCACTCAGGCAGAGAGAATGTGGGGCTGATGGCCTCAATCCAAACTGCTGCTGCTGCTAAGTCGCTCCAGTTGTGTCCGACTCTGTGCAACCCCATAGACGGCAGCCCACCAGGTTCCGCCGTCCCTGGGATTCTCCAGGCAAGAATACTAGAGTGAACCTAGAGCCTCTTATACAGAGTGAAGTTAGAAAAAGAAAAACAAGTATCGTATATTAGTGCATATATATGGAATCTAGAAAAATGGTACTGATGAATCTAGTAGAGAACAGACTTGTGGACACAGTGGGAGAAGGTGAGAGGGGGACAAATTGAGAAAGCAGCATTGACATAGATACACTATCATGTGTAAAATACTTAGGGGGAACTTGCTATATGGCACAGGGAGCCCAGCCTAGCGCTCTGATGATCCAGAGGAGTCAGACGGGGGGAGGAGAGGGAAATATATATAGAAAATTATGACTGATTTGCTTTGTTGTATGACAGAAACCAACATAATATTGTAAAGCAATTTTCCACCAATTAAAAAAAAAAGAATACTAGAGTGGGTTGCCATTTCCTTCTCCAATGCATGAAAGTAAAAAGTGAAAGTGAAGTCGCTAGCTGTGTCCGACTCTTCGTGACCCCATGGACTGCAGCCTGCCAGGCTCCTCCGTCCATGGGGTTTTCCAGGCAAGAGTACTGGAGTGGGGTGCCATTGCCTTCTCCGCAATCCAAACTAGGCTACCTTTTTGGTAAGGTATCACTGATTGTCTTTTTCTAAGGCATGAGGTTCTCTGCCAGAGACAAGCCTGGATTTTCCCTGACCCACTCCCTACTGAAGACTTTTTTTTTCCACATAAACACAAGAACATTGCTTTGCCTTTCAGAATTTTCAGAATATTTAGGTCTATTTATGCAGTCTTCTATCCAGCTTCAGGAATCAGAAATTTCATGAGTCTACAAGAATACAGGAAGTCTCCCATTCTTCCTCTTTCTCCCTTTAGCTCTATGTAAGTGGTGAAAGACCTGTTATTTTCTCTTTCCCTAAGAAGATTCTTCTGTTGATGAAGAGCCAGGGTTCTCAGTCTCCAACTTGCATTCAAAATTAGTAAATGCTACCAGGGCAAAAATTGCTAAGATTTCCAATTTACTTCTGAATGGCCTCTCCCCTCTGGAATTTTATTCCATTAGTCCTTATTTTTCTGAGGGTTCTTGGTGACTTTCAATTTGAGTACTGAATTCAGGTTTTTTAGTTCCTTCCATCAGCTGAACAAAACTTCCAAAGTCAACCATAATTTACCTGGAAGTGACATGCTTCCACACAGATGAAACTTGTTTTTTCCAATTCAACATGATTTGAACTTTCAAAAGTTTAAAATATAAATTTTTACATTTTTATTATTTATATTTTAGATTATCATTTTTATATTTTTATTATTGAGAGGAAATGCATTTTAATTAATCTCAATAAATTAATAAGAATATAAAATTGAATTTTATTGAGTGATGATTAAAAATTACTATTTCAATGGGAGATAACTCCATCATAATTTTTTGAGTGCCTAGCCAAGATATGGAATTATGTCTTCCCTTTTAATATACAGACCACAAAGTTCTCTGATAGATATCATAACTAAACATTGTTAAGAAGAAACCACCCTCTCAACATGCTAATTTAACTCACTTAAATGGTATAATCCAAGTCTCATTTTTTGTTTTCTTTTAAAGAGTGGAAAATGGACAACCACAATGGTAAGTGCTACTGTCCACATTCAAATAAAAACAATGTCAATTCTATGAGACTTGTATATAAAGAGAAATAATAAAAAGTTTGATTGTATATCCTAGCACCTAATAGTCGGGGACCCTAAAGCTTCTGCAAAGAGAAAGGAACAGTATGATATTTTCCTATTTTTAAACAAAAGAAAATTATGGTACACTGATTATCTTATATGGAGTTTTTGTTTTGAGACATAAAAAGGTCAGGCATAAACTTAGAAGATAAACTTGCATTATTTTCCCACTAAATTCAGTTTAAAATCTTTCCCTTTAAAACATGTTTTGAACAATGGCATTAATCAGATAGAAGGAAGACTTCAAGGAGTGATGTAATTAAATAAAAAAGAAATAAGGAAGGAAATGAAAATATGCTATTTGTATGAATGACTGGAGAAAAAAGTGAAAGGAAAAAGCCTTGAGAAAATTTGAGTTATCTCATTTGTCCTCATTATCTGAACTTTCTTTATCCTTTTCATTTCTATCTTTCTTCCTTTTATCATGATTTTCCAAATATTGTCTCCTTCACTGTCTTTTACTCTACCTTCCCTTACTTCTACTTCTTGCTTCCTCCAATGCCATAGATGTCATTAATCAAGAATTACTAGTTGACCAGCATTTACTTCCATATTCCCCCTTTTTATAGGGGATTCTATTCAATGATTTTACTTTTGCCTGGCTTAAATATTTTGTCAATGTTTTCTTTGAGTCCTCCATCTATTCAGTTGACATAGAAATGTATCAACCTCATTTGCAGTGTTTTCATCAAAATAAGATGAACCAAGAAACTGACTTTAATGGCTAGATCTCCGAGATTTTTTTTACTGTGTCTCCAAATAATGCTGTACATCTGTATTTTCCATCCCAGACAGTTTGTATGGCTGTAAGTAAAAGACAAATGATAAGAATCATAATTGTGGGATTTTGGCAATGAGTTTTGACATCATCAAAAGCCTTTATATTGGACAAGTTATGGCCTACTCACTCAGGAGAAAAAACATTTTATATTGAAGAATGACAGAAATTATGATGGCTTTAACACCCTTGCATTATCTCTCAGACTCATGAACGTTTGTCACCAGCACTGACTGGAAAGTTTGGGTCTGAGCTATGGATTTGCATACCCAGTTATGGACTGTTTCTTAAATAGACAATGTATTCAAGTGGGAGGGGACATGGGGAAACCTATGGCTGATTAATGCTGATGTTTGGTAGAAATCAACACAGTACTATAAGACAATTATCCTTCAATTAAAAATAAACAAATTTTAAAAATATACTATGGAATCATGGACCTCTGGGGCCAACTAAGTCACCTTCAAAAATCAACCCCTGTCTCCTCCTTTCTTGAAGAGAACAAAAATACAGATAAAATATGCTGTATCACTCAGCTGAGTCTATGTGGTAAACAGAATTCATACTACTCAGTATAGAACACAAGTATAAGCCATGATCACCAATGAATACCAATACAAGAGTGATAAAATATGACAACCAGAGTTATTAATGAATATTAATTATGGCTCTTCATAGAAATTATAATGGTTAATATTGATTTACTGTCTAATGTGTGCCAGGCATAGCACCACCTGATTTATTTGTATTAACATAGTATATCTGCTCAATACTCAAAAGGTCCAAGTGTTATGATTTTGATCATTTTTAACATGAAGAAACTGAGACACAGAGAGATTAAATAGTTTGGATTAGTAAATGTTAGAGATAGGTGAATGTTAGTTTTCTCATCCTTAACCTACAAAGCAGGGAATTAACTTAAAGTCAATGTATAGGCAGGAAGAACCATTTAAAATATATTTAAAATTAATGGATTGATATATACAACATACCAAAAGCTAATAAAAATCAATAAAAGAACCTGTATATAGTTAAATAAATATGAACAGGCAATGCACACACAGTAAATAAAGATCAACCACTAGCATTGAGAGAAACATAAATTGATAATAAATGATCAGCTCTCAGTCATTAAATTGGAAAAAATAATGAGCACTGATAATGTCTGCATTGTCAAGAGTGTGAGGAAGCAGATATTCTCATCTATTTAAGTAAAATACTGAATTTGTTAAGCTTTTAAAAGGGATGCTCATTAGCACTGGCAACTGAAATTTAATATTTAGTGAATTCAATATTTTAAAGGATTTTTTTCCTTTAAATCAATAACATATGTTTAGAAATATATCTCATAAACATGTTCATGTGTGCCTAAATAGCATTTGTAAGGTTTGTTATCACAGGTTTATTTCTAAGAGTAATACTTGGAACAGTTTATTAATATGGAAATGACTTTCTAAATATATGGCAAATGAGATACTATACAACCTCAAAAGACAATAAATACATACTTAAAAGGAAAATCAATATTTATCAATTCAACTATTTTCTACTTAAAAGTACAAACTATTATATATAAAATGGATAAAAAGCTCCTACTATACTGTAATGGAAAAGAACACAAAAATGAATGTATATATACAACTGAATCATTTTGCTGTAAATTAACACAAGTATTCATCAATAGAATATTTTTTTAAAAAATTAGAAACTTTTAAAAGCTGATTTTCACATGGAACATTTTCCAGGATAGATCACATGCTGGGCCACAAAGCAAGCCTCAGTAAATTTAAGAAAACTGTCAATGTATGGCAAAACCAACACAATAATGTAAAGAAAAAATAAATAAATAAATAAAATTAATAAAAAAAACTGTAAAAAATAAAACATTGTTATGAAGGAAATGAAGAAAAAGAAAACTGGACTCCTATCAAGCATCACAACACTATGAGATTAGCATCAACTACAAGAAAAATATTGCAAAAAACACATACATGTAGGAGGCTAAAAAACCAATGTATCACTGAAGAAATAAAAGAAGGAATAAAAAAGTAACTAGAGACAAATGAAAATGAAAACACAATGATCCAAAATATATGATTCAACAAAAGCATTTCTAAGAGGGAATTGTATAGCAATGCAAGCTTACCTTAGAAAACAAGAAAAATCTCAAATAATCTAATGTTATACCTAAAGCAATCTGAGAAAATACAAACAGCCCAGAGATAATAGAAGGAAAGAAATCATTAATATCAGAGCAGAAATAAATGAAACAGAGACTGAAAAAATAGAAAAGATCAACAAAACTAAAAGCTAGTTCTTTGAAAAGATTAAAACTGATTTCAGAACAGTTTAGAATGATTCATTTAGGTATTTTATAAAAGTAATACATTCATGCATGTACATAATCATAGAGAAAAGGAAGTGGAAAGGGACACATCTAAGTGTAAATAATAGTTGTCATTGAAAGAGGGGTAGAGAGTAGGGAGGAAGAAGTAGGACCCTGGTATATGGCATATATAAGTTTTTTTGGAAATCTCAAGGACAGAGGAGCCTAGTGGGCTACAGTCCATGGGATCACAGTTGGACATGACTTAGTGACTAAACCAGAACCATGTTTTTATACATTAGTTTTTTAAATTAAAAATTAGAATACCAAATTTACTTCAACTCAACCAAACCAATTGGCTATATGTTATGTTTCTATCATAAACTATGAAGAAGTAAGAATTTATTCACATAATTTGCTATTCCTGCCTATTTCAGGTCAATTTCTTGATCTTCAGGAATTAGATTAAGTTGTACAGGTCATCTAAATTTGAAATACATTCAAATATATATTTGCAGTCTTTATTAGGAACATGTTGTGCCAGACTTTATGTTGGTTGAGAGTGATACAAGACTGAATAAGGTACACTCAGTCCCACCCTTAAGACATACCATAATTAGGACAGTGATTTACATATATTAGCTTCCAAATGCAATGAGATGATCATTGCTCAAAGAGGAGAAAGTAAAAGGAAATACAGCCTTAGTCAAAGTACTATATTCTAAGATAATAGATAGAAAAGAAAACATGCCCCTGCTAGAGGATCTATAGAAAATGAATTTGCCATCAATTTTTAAATTAGTATTATTTGTACTTAAAAGTCTATATGTCCAAAGCAACCTAAATGTCCAGCAAAAGAGGAATGGATAAAGAAGATGTGGTATATTTATGCAATGGATTACTATTAAGTCATAAAAAAGAACAAAATTATGCTATTTGCAGAGATGTGCATGGATCTAGGGACTGTTATACAGAGTGAAGTAAGTCAGAAAGAAAAAACAAACATCATATATTAAGGCATATATATGGAATATACAAAAATTGTGTAGATGAATCTATTTGCAAAGCAGAAACAGAGATGCAGATGTAGAGAAAAAAAGTATGAACTCCAAGCAGGGAGGAGGTGGTGGGATGAATTGGGAGATTGGGACTGACATATTTATGCTCCCATGCATAAAACAGACAACTAAAGAGAATCTCCTGTATGGCTCAGCGAGCTCTACTCAGTGCTCTGTGGTGACTGAAATGGGAAGGCAATCCAAAAAAGAAAGGATATATGTATGTGTACACATGTGGCTGATTCACTTTGCTGTACAGTAGAAAATAACAACATTGTAAAGCTACTCCAAATTTTTTTTAAAAAATGTCTAGCTGCTTTAAAACTTCTAATATATCAGTAAGCACTAGGATCATTTCTCCACAAGGCAGAATGCTTAACGCACTTTAGAATAAGAATGTTCATTCCATTTTGGCAGAACTCTCAGTACCTCTAGATGATCCTTTCCTCCTTCTCTCTAACACACACATACATGTACCATATTCATATTTAGCCCTTTTCAGCACACTCCTTGTGTAAACGGTCCTACTTCTCATCAGCTACTTTACTTACTACCACTCTTTGGGTCCCTGCAGATGTTTTCACATTTTGTCACTCTTGTTTCAGATGGAAGAGTAAAAAACATAAATAGCCTGGATGACTTTGGAGTTGTGGTAGGTTGAAAAGAGACTTCTCTATTTTAATCACCCCCTAGAAGAGGAGACAATGTATTAGCTGCAATTAGAGTATCACTATAGAAATAGCTCCATGTTTCACATCTTAATTTAATTGTAAATCATGTAAAAATTAATAAACAGTTATCACAAAACAAGTTCTTCATGGAACCCATTTCTTTTGGTTTTTAATACCATGTATTTGCTGAGACAGCACTGGCATTGACATTCCTGTGAGCTTTTCCCTTGCAACCTTATCTTGTGTGTCTTTCCTTAAACCACATTTTCTATTTAATATAAAGAAATGTGGATAAGATAGGATTTCTGCCCAAGAAAACCTAGAATTACTTGGTAGCTACTTTGTGCACAAAAGTGTACAGAATAAATCATAAGGACCACATGAAAAATAGTTACTGGATCACCTGCATAGCAGTTTAAAAGTACTGTTTAGAATTCTGACAGAATGTGGTCCACTGGAGAAGGGAATGGAAAACCACTTCAGTATTCTTGCCTTGAGAACCCCATGAACAGTATGAAAAGGCAAAAAGATAGGAAACTAAAAGGTGAACTTCCCAGGTTGGTAGGTGCCCAGTATGTGACTGGAGATCAGTGGAGAAATAATTCCAGAAAGAATGAAGGGATGGAGCCAAAGCAAAATCGATGCCCAGGTGTGGATGTGACTGGTGATAGAAGCAAGGTCCGATGTAGTAAAGAGCAATATTGCATAGGAACCTGGAATGTTAGGTCCATGAATCAAGGCAAACTGGAAGTGGTCAAACAGGAGATGGCAAGAGTCAATGTTGACATTCTAGGAATCAGTGAACTAAGATGGACTGGAATGGGTGAATTTAACTCAGATGACCATTATATCTACTACTGTGGGCAGGAATCCCTTAGAAGAAATGGAGTAGCCATCATGGTCAATAAAAGAGTCCAAAATGCAATCTCAATGACAGAATGATCTCTGTTCGTTTCCAAGGCAAACCATTCAACATCACGGTAATCTAAACCTACGGCCCAACCAGTAATGCAGAAGAAGCTGAAGTTGAATGCTTATATGAAGACCTACAAGATTTTTTAAGAAATAACACCCCAAAAAGATGTCCTTTTAATTACAGAGGACTAGAATTCAAAAGTAGGAAGTCAGGAAACACATGGAGTAACAGGCAAATTTCGCCATGGAGTACAGAATGAAGCAGGGCAAAGGCTAATAGAGTTCTGCCAAGAGAACGCACTGGTCATAGCAAACACCCTCTTCCAACAACACAAGAGAAGACTTTACACATGTGCATCACCAGATGGTCAACACTGAAATCAGACTGATTACATTCTTTGCAGCCAAAGATGGAGAAGCTCTATACAGTCAGCAAAAACAAGACCGGGAGCTGACTGTGGCTCAGATCATGAACTCCTTATTGCCAAATTCAGACTTAAATTGAAGAAGGTAGAGAAAACCACTAGACCATTCAGGTATGACCTAAATCAAATCCCTTATAATTATACAGTGGAAGTGAGAAATAGATTTAAGGGACTAGATTTGATAGAGTGCCTGATGAACTATGGACAGAGGTTCGTGACATTGTACAGGAGACAGGGATTAAGACCATCCCCAAGAAAAAGAAATGCAAAAGAGCAAAATGGCTGTCTGAGGAGGCCTTAAAATAGCTGTGAAAAGAAGAGAAGTGAAAAGCAAAGGAGAAAAGGAAAGATAATCCCATCTGAATGCAGAGATCTAAAGAATAGCAAGGAGAGATAAGAAAGCCTTCATTAGTGATCAATGCAAAGATTTAGAGGGAAACAATAGAATGGGAAAGACTAGAGATCTCGTCATGAAAATTAGAGATACCAAGGGAACACTTCATGCAAACATGGGCTCGATAAAGGAAAGAAATGGTATGGACCTAACAGAAGCAGAAGATATTAAGAAGATGTCACAAGAATACACAGAAGAACTGTACAAAAAAGATCTTCACAGCTCAGATAATCATGATGGTGTGATCACTCACCTAGAGCCAGACATCCTGGAATGTGAAGTCAAGTGGGCCTTAGAAAGCATCACTACAATCAAAGCTAGTGGAGGTGATGGAATTCCAGTTGAGCTATTTCAAATCCTAAAAGATGATACCGTGAAAGTGCTGTATTCAATATGCCAGCAAATTTGGAAAACTCAGTAGTGGCCAAGGACTGGAAAAGGTCAGTTTTCATTTCAATCCCAAAGAAAGGCAATGCCAAAGAATGCTCAAACTACTGCACAATTGCACTCATCTCACACGCTAGTAAAGTAATGCTAAAAATTCTCAAAGCCAGGCTTCAGCAATACATGAACTGTGAAATTCCAGATGTTCAAGGTGGATTTAGAAAAGGCAGAGGAACCAGAGATAAAATTGCCAACATCCACTGGATTATCGAAAAAGCAAGAGTTCCAGAAAAACATCTACTTCTGCTTTATTGACTATGCCAAAGCGTTTGACTGTGTGGCTCATAATAAACTGTGGAAAATTCTTCAAGAGATGGGAATACCAGACCATCTGACCTTGTCTCTTGAGAAACCTGTATGCAGGTCAGGAAGCAACAGTTAGAAGTGGACTTGGAACAGCCGACTGGCTCCAAATAGGAAAAGGAGTAAGTCAAGGCTGTATATTGTCACCCTGCTTATTTAACTTATATGCAGAGTACAATCTGAGAAATGATGGGCTGGAAGACGCACAAGATGGAATCAGCATTGCTGGGAGAAACATCAATAACCTCAGATATGCAGACAATACCACCCTTATGGCACAAAGTGAAGAAGAACTAAAAAGCCTCCTGATGAAAGTGAAAGAGGAGAGTGAAAATGTTGCCTTAAAGCTAAACATTAAGAAAACTAAGATCATGGCATCTGGTCCTATCACTTCCTGGGAAATAGATGGGAAAACAGTGGAAACAGTGTCAGACTTTATTTTTTTGGGCTCCAAAATCACTGCAGATGGTGATTGCAGCCATGAAATCAAAAGACGCTTACTCTTTGGAAGGAAAGTTATGGCAAACCTAGATAGCATATTGAAAAGCAGAGACATTACTTTGCCAACAAAGATCTGTCTAGTCAAGGCTATGGTTTTTCCAGTAGTCATGTATGGATGTGAGAGTTGGACAGTGAAAAACGCTGAGCGCCAAAGAATTGATGCTTTTGAACTGTGGTGTTGGAGGAGACTCTTGAGAGTCCCTTGGACTGCAAGGAGATCCAACCAGTCCATCCTAAAGGAAATCAGCCCTGGGTGTTCATTGGAAGGACTGACGTTGAAGCTGAAACTCCAATACTTTGGCCACTTCATGTGAAGTGTTGACTCACTGGAAAAGACCCTGATGCTGGAAGGATTGGGGCAGGAGGAGAAGGAGACGACAGAGTATGAGATGGCTGGATGGCATCACTGACTCAATGGCCATGGTTTTGGGTGGACTCCGGGAGTTGGTGATGGACAGAGAGGCCTGGTGCGTTGCAGTTTGTGGCATTGCAAAGAGTCGTACACGACTGAGCAACTGAACTGAACTGAAAATTCCATTCTAGAGTTTTCCTGGAGCCCGGCATCAGTAAGCCCATGGAGATATCTGT
Source organism: Antilocapra americana (assembly GCA_007570785.1). Taxonomy (NCBI): domain Eukaryota; kingdom Metazoa; phylum Chordata; class Mammalia; order Artiodactyla; family Antilocapridae; genus Antilocapra; species Antilocapra americana. The sequence goes on along the minus strand of ML660201.1, from coordinate 7,377,228 downwards.
AGCACTTGTTCACAGGTCTATGCTCTCAGTCTTCTTTTCAGGATTTCATTCAGGTGGAAAGTGTAGCAGATTTCTGTTGAAGATCACCATAACCATAATTCTCCTCCCATATGCCCTTCAGTGCAACTCTGACCCACCATCCATTGAGACATATACCTATATGTCCCCTCCTTTTGAACTTACGCAGGCTTGTGACACAAACAGAAGTGAAAGTAGTTGGCTTCCTAGGCTTGGTAATAAAACACTGATTCAGCTTCTTCCTGGTTCTGGGAGTCCTCACTCATGGAACAGGACTACCATGTTTCAAAGAACCCTAGGTCACATGGAAAGGCAAACATGTAGGTATCATAGCTGAAATTTCTAGCTGAGCTCCCAGCAGACTGCTAGCATCAATCATCAGACATGTAATGAATTCCAAAAGGATTCTTATTCTTAGCCATTAAGCTACCTAAGGCTTTGAGTCTCCAAGCTTTGAGATCCCAGAAATCATGGAGCAGATATCAACTTGTCCCAATTGTGTCTTATCTAAATTGTCCCTCATAATAAGCAAACATAATGATGTAGCTGTTTTATGCCCCTGTATTTCAGAATAATTTGTTACATAGCAATAGACGCACTACAATATTGGGGTAGCTCTGTTGAATACTAATTTTGTACCTTTTGTATCTTCCATTCTACCTATTGGCAATAAGGGAATTAGTGACAAATAGAGAAATGAGAACTAATATCAGATGGACCTAGGTTTGAATCCCGTTTTCTGTTCCTTACTTATTCTAAGGCATTAGGCTGGTTCTCTGACATGTCTAAATTCTTTTATCTGTAAAACAGGATCAAAGATGCTACACTGAATTGTTGCAAAAATTAAAGTAGCTAACAGGTTGCTATTTTACATGTTATATTCTTCTGAGTGATTCAACAGGTTAGTAAATTAGTGAATCCACTATTAGGGCCATATTCAAGTTCTTGTTTTATTTCTAGCACCTGTGCACTAAGGAGAGTCACTAGTTCCCTAGGTCTCACTCAAAGGAGACTCTCCCAGGAGAGGATAAGGATCCTTCCCCTTGTGACTTATGTGGAATCGGCCTGCCCTTCATTCTTGGTTACAGATTCAGGAACCACTCACTACTTTGACTTCAGAGAACACTCAATCAGTGTGATGAGATGCTAAGCACACTTATCTCCCAGTGTGTCATTTTTGTTGCTCTTGTCAGTTTTAACTGCGAAGGGGACAGGGAAGTCCGAGATTATTTGCTGCTATTCCATGAGACCGTGATCATGTCTATGACTTCCAGGGTCTTCCTGAAGTAGTTTTCATTTGGATATCTAATATGATGTTCCTTGTAACGTCATGCTTTGTGTTATGCTCAAGCTAGACTCATTAGAACCTTCTTTTTAACGTTTTGGTGTCAGTGAGATGTGACAAAGCATCTGACACGTTCACTGCTTCTGAAAGACAGGAACATGTGTCCAATAAAGCTACTAAGCTAAGAAAAGAAAAAAATGAGGCTGAGTCTGAGACACAGCAATGTCCCAAACTGAAACATTTCATGCCAGCATTATGCCTCCCTTCTGTGCATGTATGAATGTCAAATGCATACAAAGTACCTGTTTATCTGCTCACAGTCAGTCCATCTTTTAAGCCAAGCAGCAGCACATTTGCTGACCCAGGGAACATAAATGACATCATTACCTAATGAACTGTTGCAGAATTCATTTGAATGTGGCTGTCCTTTTGAAGAGTATGAATCTTCCCAGTGATTAAAGTGATTTAGACAGGGTAGTTCAGGGTAGACAATATTAATTTAGCAATGAGTCATTATGTTCAGTCCCAGTCTGGAACCTAACGAGCTGATTCAAATTCATTTAAATCACTTGGAAAATACATACAGAGGCTGCACAATGTACATAATTTGGAACCAAAAGACATTTCATCTAAAAACCAATATATTTCAATCAGTAGAAATAAAATAAATCCAGTTTTTTTTCTGCCTCCAAATGACTAGCCTGCTTCAGTCCTAAGGTTTTGAAATTAAATGAAGACTGTAGCAACACCTGAATTTAAAACTTCACTTGAAAAAGTAATGAACAAAAAGCCTGATGAATATTATTTTATTAATTACTCAAGTAAGAGAGTTACAGGATATGGTGTCATCTCAATAATGAGAGTAACTTTTGTATTTTGTATTTAGCCATGGCTGATATTGAGACAAAGCTAGTGGAGGTGATAGAATTCCAGTTGAGCTATTTCACATCCTGAAGGATTATGCTGTGAAAGTGCTGCACTCAATATGCCTGCAAATTTGAAAAACTCAGCAATGGCCACAGGACTGGAAAAGGTCAGTTTTCATTAATATCCCTAAGAAAGGCAATGCTCAAATTACTGCACAATTGCATTCATCTCACACAGTAGCAAACTAATGCTCAAAATTCTCCAAGCCAGGCTTCAACAATACGTGAACCATGAACTTCCAGATGTTCAAGCTGAATTTAGAAAAGGCAGAGGAACCAGAGATCAACTTGCCAACATCTGATGGGTCATTAAAAAAGCAAGAGAGTTCCAGAAAACCATCTGTTTCTGCTTTATTGACTATGCCAAAGTCACTGACTGTGTGGACCACCACAAACTGTGGAAAATTCTGAAAGAGATGGGAATACCAGACCATCTGGCCTGCCTCTTGAGAAATCTGTATGCAGGATAGGAAGCAATAGTTAAAACTGGACATGGAATGGCAGACTGGTTCCAAATGGAAAAAGGAGTACGTCAAGGCTGTATATTGGCACTCTGCTTATTTACCTTATATGCAGAGTATATATCATGCAAAATGCTACGCTGGATAAAGCACAAGCTGGAATCAAGGTTGCAAGGAGAAATATCAATAACCTCAGATATGCCAATGACACCACCCTTATGGCAGAAAGTGAAGAGGAACTAAAGAGCCTTAGTGAAAGTGAAAGAGGAGAGTGAAAAAGCTGGCTTCAAGTTCAACATTCAGAAAACTAAGATCATGGCATCCGGTACCATCACATCATAATAATAGATGGGGAAACAGTGGAAACATTGGCAGACTATTTTTTGGTGCTCCAAAATCACTGCAGATGGTGACTGTGGCAATGAAATTAAAAGATGTTTACTCCTTGAAAGAAAAGCTATGACCAACCTAGACAGTATATTAAAAGGCAGAGACATTACTTTGCCAACAAAGGTCCGTCCAGTCAAGGCTATGGTTTCTCCAGTAGTCATGTATGGATGTTAAGAGTTGGGCCATAAAGGAAGCTGAGCACCAAAAAATTGATGCTTTTGAATGTGGTGTTGGAGAAGACTCCTGAGAGACCCTTGGACTGCAAGGAGATCCATCCAGTCATTCTTAAAGGAAATTAGTCCTGAGTATTCACTGGAAGGACAGATGTTGAAGCTAAAACTCCACCTGATGTGAAGAACTAACTCATCGGAAAAGACCCTGATGCTGGGAAATATTGAAGGCGGGAGGAGAAGGGGACAACAGAGGATGAGATGATTGGATGGCATCTCCGACTCAAAGGACATGAGTTTGAGTCAACTCCCGGAGTTGGTGATGGACAGGGAGGCCTGGCGTGCTGCAGTCCAGAGGGTTGTAAAGAGGCAGATACAAATGAGTGATTGATCTGAACTGAATATTGGGAGCATCCTAGCAATCTTATCCTCACTGGTATAGAAATCAGAATTATAAGACCAATTAAATAATTACAAAAACTACTTATGAGATATATATTTAGGAAAGTTGATTGTCAAAATAAGAAAGAAATGTATCAATTTTGGTAGTTTCAGACAGAAACTTGGATTAGCTATGAGCTGATAACATAAAACTTAATTTTGAAAATTTTTGCTGAGTCATTTCTTGCTGTCTTGCATTAAAAAAAAATGTGACTGAATAATAATTTTACAAACACTGGTTTTTCAGGCTCGGTCTTATGTGGGTTTTTTTGTGGGTTTCTCTCCCAACTCTTCTGCTGAAAGTTGATTAAACTGAGCTACCTGTGAAGATTCCTGACACTTGGCCAGAGATTATTTTGATGTAAGTGTGAAATACAACCCTGATCAATGATACATAAAACAAAATGATATGAGGGCTTCTGGGAAGTCATTTTCATGGTTAAGAAGAAACACAATTGTAAGATTCCCCTTCCTTTTATAGGGTATGATGCTTACTAGTTGGCAGTCATCTTACAACCCTGAGCAGGTCACTAAACGTTGATCGGAGGTCTTGACGTCATTGAACTAGTCCATTAACTGGTTCTGAACTTTTTACTTCTCCATTTTATATTACATGAGGCTATAAAATTTCTATTTCTTTAAGTCAGGTCTGTTGGATTTTTGTATATTTGTAGCTGCAAGAATCCTAACTGGCATCCAGACTTTCATAAATAGGAATTAACCAATATTTTCACGAAAATATTCCAGGACACTGAGAAAACTTGGTCAAGAAAATTCTCTTCTATCTAGCTTCAATGTAAAGAGCTTCTAGGCTTATCTTTCTTACTCTGCTAGACGATTAAGAGAATACTTCTATAAATTTAAATTTAACTTCTGCTGACTTCTAGCTTCTGGTGTTAAGTTATATAAATTTTAAGACAGTAATTTTTCTCAGGGTGAAACTAATTGCATTGACCTAAAGATTAGCATAAGGTGATAGTGAGTTCTCTCCAGGCTAAGAAATAGACATCCATTATTACGGGAATGCAAATCCTCTACAGCCCCTTCTTACACAAAATATACCACCTTGTTATCTTGTCATCTCTCATTCCCTTTGGGGTCCAAACCTTTTCTTCCCTTTGTGAAAAGAAAATTTCCTAATCTTCATTATGCAAATAAGATTCTCTACATTGATGAGTGAAAGGAAGAATTAGAAGCAATGTATATATAATGTCTAGCACAATCCTTTTCTCTTAGATGTTTAATAGAGGATATTTTTTTAACACAAAGAGTGAATTTTCTGAAGTCACTGGCAGTAGGAAAATGCCAAATTATCTCCTCATTCCACCTCAACACCAGCTTAATGCTCTTTAAGACATATTTGCTTCAAAGAGCAAGCCTTGGTTTGGTTAAGGAACAAGATCTAAATAAATACTATTGTTATAAAAGATAAAATTTGGGATTAGCAGTCATGCATACTATATACAGAGCAAAGAAACATGTAGGTGATGCCATTCAAGCAACTCATCCTCTTTCATCCCCTTCTCCTCCTGTCCTCAATTGTTCCCAGCATCAGGGGCTTTTCCAGTGAGTCAGTTCTCCACATCAGGTGGCCAAAGTATTGGAGTTTCAGCTTCAGCAGCAGACCTTCCAATGAGTACTCAGGGCTGATTTCCTTAAGGATTGGCTGGTTGGATCTCCTTGCAGTCTAAGAGACTCTCAAGAGTCTGGAATAGCCATCATAGTCAACAAAAGAGTCCAAAATTCAGTACCTGGATGCAATCACAAAACTGACAGAATGATCTCTGTTCATTTCCAAGGCAAACCATTCAATATTACAGTAATCTAAGTCTATGCCCCAACTAGTAATGCTGAAGAAACTGAACAGTTCGGTGAAGACCTACAAGACCTTCTAGAATTAACACCCAATAAAGATGTCCTTTTCATTATAGGGGACTAGAATGCAGTAGTAGGAAGTCAAGATATACCCAGAGTAACAGGCAAATTTGGCCTTGCAGTACAAAATGAAGCAGACCAAAAGGTAACAGAGTTTTGCCAAGAGAATACACTGGTCATAGAAACACTCTCTTCCAACAACACAAGAGAAGACTCTACACATGGACATCGCTAGATGGTCAACACCAAAATCATATTGATTATATTCTTTGCAGCCAAAGATGGAGAAGCTCTAGACAGTCAGCAAAAGCAAGACCAGGAGCTGACTGTGGCTCAGTCATGAACTCCTAATTGCCCAATTCAGGCTAAAATTGAAGAAAGTAGGGAAAACCACTAGACCATTCAGGTATGACCTAAATCAAATTCGTTACAATTATACAGTAGAAGTGACAAATGGATTCAAGGGATTAGATCTGATAGAGTGCCTGAAGAACTATGGATGGAGGTTCATGACATTGTACAGGAGGCAGGGATCAAAACCATCCCCAAGGAAAAGAAATGCAAAAAGGCAAAATACTTGTCCTAGGAGGCTTTACAAATAGCTGAGAAAAGAAAATATGTGAAAGGGAAAGGAGAAAAGGAAAGATATTCCCATCTGAATGCACATTTCCGAAGAATAGCAAAGAGAGATAAGAAAGCCTCAGTGATCAATGCAAAGAAATAGAGGAAACCAGTAGAATGTGAAAGACTAGAAATCTCTTCAAGAAAATTAGAGATACCAAGGGAATTTTTCATGCAAAGATGGGCACAATAAAGGACAGAAATGGTATGGACCTAACAGAAGCAGAAGATATTAAGAAGTGGCAAGAATACACAGAAGAACTGTACAAAAATGATTTTCATGACCCACATAATCACAACAGTTTGATCCCTCACCTAGAGCCAGACATCCTGGAATGCAAAGTCAAGTGGGCCTTACTACGAATAAAGGTAGTGGAGGTGATGGAACTCCAGTTAGCTATTTCATATCCTAAAAGATGATGCTGTGAAAGTGCTGCACTCAATATGCCAGCAAATCTGGAAAACACAGCAGTTGCCACAGTATGGAAAAGGCCATTCCAATCCCAAAGAAAGGCAAAGCAAATCAGTGTTCAAACTACTACACAATTGCACTCATCTCACAAGCTAGCAAAGTAATACTCAAAATTCTCCAAGCCAGGCTTCAACAGTGTGTGAACCGTGAACTTCCAGATGTTCAAGCTAGATTTAGAAAAGGCAGAGGAACTAGAGATCAAATTGCCAACATCCACTGGATCATTGAACAAGCAAGAGAGTTCCAGAAAAACATCTACTTCTGTTTTTCCTCCTTAACTCTTAAAATAATTTAGTATTTTAATATATTTCTCAAAATTGAATGGTCACTCGTCTTCTGAAAACACAATCTCTGTTCACAAATTTGTAATTGTATGTATACTTTAAATAGCCATATGTTGTCTAAATCCTTTGTATCTTGAACTGACTGAAATAGCTGAGTTTTGTTAGCAATTTTTAAGAAGGAATTCAAGTACTTCACAATACAAAGCTCTGTGTATTTTAGGTACTATTTTTACAATTCAATCTTATCCAGAATTGCACTCATTCTCACCCTAAATAACAATGTAAGTATCACTTTTTACTGACATGTATTTTGTATGATCTACTTTTTTCCTTTTTCTTAAAGCAAAGCTTAGTTGATTTCTCTTTGGATGTATCTATTAAATTTCTTGTTACATAGGGAAGGGAAGAAAGACCTTATTTCCTTTACCTCTCTCCCTGCTTCTAATTGTTAGAAATGTGGTATTTACTCTGACAAAGTTTTTAGCCTATACTTTCTTGTCTGTTAAATGAATTATTTGTTCTTTGCCTGTGTTTTGATTTTCAAAATAGAAACAACTATATAATTCATAGTGTAATGATTATGCCCATGGAGATCTCACTCGTAGAAAAAGGAAATCATGTAGGAGAAAATGAAGCCTAAGTCCTTTAAATTTTTGAAGTTAATCAACATGAATTATACTTGCAACTTAGAATATTAGAGCACACTTTACATCTTCTTCTAGTTTTTCTATTCAGTATCCTACTCAATTGTTGTTTATTTTAGTTTGTCACTCCATGTGTTAAATTTCTTTGAATTTTGCTGAAGCAACATCTTCAATATGCTGATAAACTGTTACTCTGATGATGAAAGTTCTAATGTCATCCATTGCTAAAGCACCTATTTTGTCCTCCTCACACTTGATTGGAGATAGAATTCTAGGTTTACATGTGATTTCGTTCCAGAATCTGGGGACATTTTTTTCATTCTTTTCTCTAGCTGTTGTTGAGAAAAATGGATGGCAGCCTGTAATACTCTTTCTTTATAAATAATATTCTGTTGAGCTTCAGGAGTTCTTGGAATTTCCCCTTTGTTTCTTAAGTTATGGAATTTCACTATGTCTGCATGTGGACAATACTTAATTGGTTAATACTGCTTTCCATTCAAGATGTCCACTTAGTGAAAGAATTGCTTCTTTACTTCAGAACACTTCTCTTCTCGTTCATTTTATGCCTTCTTCATTTGTTTCTTGTCTTCTTCACTTACAATTTGTATTCGATGGTTCCTGGATGACTTGGATATTTTCACCAAACCTCTGAATTCCTCTCTCAAGTTCTCTGTTTCCTAGTGGCAGATACAAGGGCATGTAGTCACTAAACCATTTCATTTCCCATCACAACACAGTGAAACATCATTTCCCAGCCTCCCTTTAATGCAGTTAGGGTCTACACAGCTGGTTTTGTTCCATGGGACGCTGGTGAAGTTAGCGTAGTTCTTTGGGCACAAGTAGATGTGAGGGCGCAGCTGTTTATCCTCTGAAGTCTCTTTCCTCCATTCAGAGGCTGATCAAAGCCAGTGCAACTTGGAAGCCATAACCAACACTGACCGAGGATGGGAGAAGCCTGGCCTCCTGAAGACCTAGTTAGAGAAGTGTTTCCTGGAAGTATTGACTAAACCTTTATTAAGGAGCTGAGTTTTAGGCACTCCTTCTACACAGTGGCTTGTCTGAATTACTGTGATAATTCAATACTCTCCCTGTTTTCATCTGGATTCTGAGACTATGACTGAATTTACCTTCCAGATAAATAATTTAAATATTGGCTCTAAATATGCATTTATTAAACACATGCATTAAATATTTTAAATGATTTTGGCAATTATGTTAATTTTTAAGATATTTTTCTTGTTTTCTGACACTTTTCACTGTACTCTGTTCTTACTTTTTATTTATGCAGTAACTCCTAGAATCTATCAAATTAAGATTTTCCTCTTTGGATGATTTTCTTGTTTGTATGGCATTGCTTGTTCTATTTATATAAACCCTGTCTTTCTCATCACTTGTCTTTGCCTTTGAAGTTTTCACCCTATCCCTTTTCTATTATTTGCATTTTTAACTATGAAAATGTCCTGCTTCTATAAAAGAGAAAGAAATAAAAATTAAGTTAGTTTAAAATAATTTAGGGAAAAAAAATCCCCAACTTTTAAACATATACACCTCTAAGTCAGATTCCTTCTGCTGTTTACATTTGTTGACTTCTGATTGTTTTTTCACAGTAGTTGCAATTTTTTTGACTCTACATTTCTTGACTCAGCTTTGAGCATTTATGGGACTCTGTTCATAAATCTCCTAGCCTAACAGGCTATAATCTAATGTCATTTTTCTTTAAAAGTGATCTCATCCACTTTCTATCTTCCAGTTATCTGTGCTCCTTCCTGTCCTATATTTGTTTTAGTTTCATACTTAAAATAAACTTTGGCTGATACAATAAAATTTGGGGGAAAAAAAGACAGATGTTTGTGCTGCTGGACAAGGATTAGGGTGAGGTAGGTGAGGCAGCACTGTGAAGGCAGGATTGGAGCATATCTTCATTTAAAATTGTGATACTTTGTTTATCAAGGAGTTTTGCATTGCTTTGGTAATTCAAAATACTGCATTAAAGTACTGCCATTGTTAGTCACTCAGTCGTGTCTGACTCTTTGCAACCCCATGACTGTAGCCCACCAGGCTCCTCTATCCATGGGATTCTCCAGACAAGAATACTGGAGTGGGTTGCCATTTCGTTCGCCAGAGGATCTTCCTGGCCTAGGAATTGAACTGGTGTCTCCTGCATTCCCGCATTGGTAGATCCTTTACCAATGAGCAAACTGCTATGTTACAATTTCATATCTGATACGAATGCCTTATTCACCTAACCTAGTCCTGGCACTGATAAGCTGTTATAGAGCAAAAAGTAGGAGATACTTCCATGACTGCAGAATGGATATTTAGGTGTGTTGTAAACAAATCTATTTTGCAGCTGTTAAGGTAACCCTGCTTTTGCTTACAGAGTATGTTGCACAAAGAACAGAGGTCATCTTTGTATTACTATGAATGTAATTTCTATAAACAGTAATAAGCAAATCAGGCAAAAGCTACAATTATGACTACAATGGGAAAGATGCACAGTGGTCACATCTGAGATTATGAATCAGCACAGTCCTGGATGCTGGGTATTATTCCCTCTTTGCCACACAGAATCTATTATTTTTTTCTCCTTTTTTTCCTTCCAGTTTTATTGGGATACAACTGATGGATGACACTATACATTTAAGGTATATGGTATAATGACAAAAGTATGTCTTACAAAATGATCACCACAATTACTTTAGTTAGCATCCATCAACTTATATAGTTAACTATTTTTTCTTCTTGCGATGAGAACTTTTAGAATTTACTCTTAGTAACTTTCAATTACTTGTTCTACCGTTCCTATGTCCACAATATATTCTGTGACCTGGGGGTCTGATCCAACATTTACAGGAAGTTGTCTGATTTCAGGTTGGTTCTGGTTAATGGGAAGTACAAGCAGATGATAAGAACAGGGAGAAGGCATCATTTTGGGGTATCCACTTCCCTGGATCTCTTCCAGGAGATGGCTTGGCTGTTGGGGGTATTTCCTTCTTATTGATCACGTGTCGTACCAGTAGCCCTGCCTTATAGCTCTGTGTTGGAGAGAGCTCTCCCTATCCAACTTGGGCTTGACAACCGGTCTCCTCTGCTGATCATCCCAAGATGCTCCACTGTTAACTGACCTTAATGACTCGTCTTGAAGGTGCCAGGAAAATAACTGATGGTATCAGGAGTCCAAAATGCTCATCAGTTATTTGAATCAAGTTTTTACAAAATGGAATTCAAAGCTTGTGGAACTAGATTTAAAAGAAAGTGCATAACATAGACCACCGTGATGTGTAATGATCAGTTCTTCCACATTCCATGATGAAACTAAATAGCCATAATATTTCTTTCAAAGCTCAATTTTACTTTCATCCATCTCCTACTGAATGAGGGCATGTGATAAGCTAAACTACAAGTAGAAACTTTAGTTTATGTCACTTAATTATTTGGTGGTAGGATAATGATGGTAATGTGATAATATGCTGCGGCTGTATTACATTTCGCTTATTTGAAATTTTAAAACTTACTTCAACTTAACTGTTAACAAAACCTCTTGAATTTCATATATGCAAAAGCTAACCATGTGAATCTATAGCTCTTGTATGATTTGGGACATACAAATACTAAATGGTTTAACACAATGATACTGCACGAGAAGATGAATTTCATATCCTCAAATCAATCTAACATTCCCCAGCTTTTCCTAAGAGGAAACATATGTGTTGGTTAATGCCTCAAAGATTCAGAGACCAGAGTGTCCAAGGGCCTGAGAAAGTGTCCAGGTTTAAGTCAGATTCACGGAGAAGCTGAGTCAAGTCATCCAGGACACCTGGATACCAGCTTATGCACAATTTTACCTAAGCATCTTAAAACTTTTCACTTAATGAGGCATATTATAAGGAGAAAAACAACCAGCAAACGTATGATGTATCTGGTAAAGGTAGCAATCCAGTTGATAAATTCCTGTCTCCCAGCCATCTGGAGGGACCAGATTGGCAGGGCTTCTTGTCAGCATTCTGTACATTACCCATGCTTCACTAGGCAAGAGAGGGTATCACTCAGCATTCTTCAGTGCTTAAAATGACGGATGCCTTTAACATGGTGCTAACTGGTCTGCACTATTTCCTTAAAAATAGCTCTTTGGTCTTATGTGCCATTAAAAAAAGAAGAATTAGAGATTAACAGTATAAACTGCACATGTTATAGATAATAACAAAGATGCAAGCTTGAGGCACCCTCCCCCCTACCCACTCAACCAGAGTGTGTATCTTCTCTCCTCAATCCTCTTGCCACCTGGAGCTCAGGTTAAATATGTGCTGTTATGTCAGACTAGAGTAACCCACAGATTTGGGGATATCACACAGTATGGTGGGTTCATTATTTCTGTGTTAAAATATGAGCAACAGCACGAAACATATGGGTAAGGCAGAGTGGGGGAAGAAGTGGAATAAAGGCAACTTTTAAGCACCTATTCTACCCTTCAGTAGTTTTCTTGAAATAGGCTTAGATGGTTTTCCTCTCTGTTACTGATGTGTAGTTTGATAGACTTATATTTCTAGACTCTACCTAAGCCAAATGTGAGCTCTAACCTTCTGTTACATTATTATTCTGGTTCTATTAGAGGTCACAGTATGTCTGCAGCCAATAGCTATGATACAACCAACAGAAACGTTGAATAATAGTTTCAACTTATTCAAAATTAAAGTAACTATGATGCAACATATGAACTAAAAAGTACTTTCTCAAAGTGAAATACAGTCAGAGGATTTTCTAAGCTTTAAAAGTCTCAAGATATAGCTAATTTTTCACTGATGGAAACATTTAATTCTGAGATTTTCTATATGCTTCCAATTTCAACAACAAAAACAACTTATTGAATTATCACTCGAATGGGAGTAAAACTGAATTTGCTTGCGGGAAAGAAATAAGAATCTCAAAAAATGAGTGGAAGACAAATAGACACTTCTCCAAAGAAGACATACAGATGGCTAAGAGGCACATGAAAACATGCTCAAGATCTCCGTTAGAGAGATGCAAATCAAAACTATGCGGCATCATCTCACTCTGACTAGGATGGTCACCATCAAACATCTACAAAGAATAAATGCTGGAGAGGGAATGGAGAAAAGGGAACCCTGCTACATTGTTGGTGGGAATGTAAATTGATAAAACCACTATGGAGAACAGTATGAAGGTTCCTTAAAAAACTACAAATAGAGTTAGCATGTGATCCTGCAATCCCACTCCGGAGCATATAATCAGAGAAAACTCTAATTCAAAAAGACACATGCATCCCAATGTTCATAGCAGCACTATTTACAAGAACCAAGACATGGAAACAACCCAAAATAGTCCATTGACAGATACATAGATAAAGAAGATGTGGTACACACACACACACACACACACACACACACACACACACACACACAAATGCAAACAATGGAATATTGCTCAGCCATAAAAAAGAGTTAAATAATGCCTTCTGTAGCAACATGGATAGACCTGGAGATTATCATACTAAGTGAAGTAAGCCAGACAGGAAAAGGTAAATATCCTATGATATCACTTGTATGTGGAATCCATTCTTAAAAAGATACAAATAAACTTACTTACAAAACATAAATAGACCTACAAATATAGACAACAAATTTAAGGTTACAAAACAGGAGGTTGGGATTAAGATACACACTACTATATATAAAATAGATAGCCAACAAAGACTTGTTTTACAGGTGAATATATATTGAATATAGCACAGGAAACTATATTCAATATTTGGGAATACCAGACCACTCTATCTGCCTCCTGAGAAATCTGTATGCAGGTCAAGAAGCAACAGTTAGAACTGGATATAGAACAACAGACTGGTTCCAAATCATTAAAGGAGTATGTCAAGGCCGTATACTGTCATCCTGCTTACTTAACGTATATCTAGAGAACATCATGAGAAATAGCAGGTTGGATGAAGCACAAGGTGGAATCAAGATTGCTGGGAAAAGTATCAATAACCTCAGATATGCAGATGGCATCACCCTTATGGCAGAAAGCAAAGAACAATTAAAGAGCCTCTTGATAGAAGTGAAAGAGGAGAATGAAAAAAGTTGGCTTAAAGCTCAACATTCAGAAAACTAAGAGCATGGCATTTGGTCCCATCACATCATGGCAAATAGATGGGGAAACAATGTAAATAGTGAGACACTTTATTTTTGAGGGGTTCCAAAATCACTGCAGATAGTGACTGCAGCCATGAAATTAAAAGACATTTGTTCCTTGGAAGAAAAGTTATGATCAACCTAGACAGCATATTGAAAAGCAGAGACATTACGTTGCCAACAAAGATCCATCTAGTAAAAGCTACTGGAAAAAAACAGTAGTCCATATTTTTTACACATCCATGTATGGATGTGAGAGTTGGGCTATAAGGAAAGGTAAGCCCTGAAGAATTGATGCTTTTGAACTGTGGTGTTGGAGAAGACTCTTGAGAGTCCCTTGGACTGCAAGGAGATCCAACCAGTCCATCCTAAAAGAGATCAGTCCTGGGTGTTCATTGGAAGGACTGATGCTGAAGCTGAAACTCCAATACTTTGGCCACCTGATGTGAAGAACTGCCTCACATGAAAAGACCCTGATGCTAGGAAAGATTGAAAGCAGGAGGAGAAGGGGACAACAGAAGATGAGATGGTTGGATGGTGTCACCAACTTAATGGACATGAGTTTGAGTAAGCTCCGGGAGTTGGTGATGGATAGGGAAGTCTGGCGTGCTGCAGTCCATGGGGTCACAAAGAGTCAGACATGATTGAGCGACTGAAATGAACTGAATTAATAAGGGAAAAGAATCTGAAAAAGAATATATGTACCTACACACACACACGGCTAAATCACTGTACTGTATACCTGAAACTAACATGATATTGTAAATCTGCTATAACTCAATAAAATTTAAAAAAAGAAAAAATAAGAATCTCAAGGCTCAAGATGAAATCTTTACAAAATTGAGAAGAATTGAGAATTTCTGTTTCTTGGAAAAGATACTCTCCTGACACCGTTAAAATCCAGCAGGAAAATTAAGCTGAACTAAAGGGCTATGATTTAAATGCTTTGTTTACAATAGCCAGGACATGGAAGCAACCTAGATGCCCATCAACTGACGAATGGATAAGAAAGCTATGGTACATATACACAATGGAATATTACTCAGCATTAAAAAAAAATTCATTTGAATCAGTTCTACTCAGATGGACGAAACTGGAGCCCATTATCCAGAGTGAAGTAAACAACAATACAGTATATTAACGCATATATATGGAATTGAGAAAGGCAGTAACAAGAACCCAGCATGCGAGACAGCAAAAGGAACGCAGATATATAGAATAGACTCGTGGACTCTGTGGATGAGGGAAAGGGTGGGATGATATGGGAGAATGGCATTGAAACATGTTACTTATCATATGTCTAATCAATCGCAAGCCCAGGATTGATGCTTGGGGCTGGTGCATCGAGATTTCCCAGGGGGAGGGAGGAGGGAAGGGGGTTCTGGAGGGGGAGCATATGTAAACCCATGGTGATATCATGTCATTATATGGCAAAACTAATAAAAAAATAAATAAATAAATGTAGACAAGAAAAAAAATCAAACGAGATCTGTTTTCTGTGTCAAAAAGCATAGTAACAAAAAGAAAATAGGGTCTTGAGAAGCAGAATCTATGTAATTTTAAGAACACTAAACTGATAGGAAAAAAAACCAAGAACAACGAAAAGATGGTTTATGCCTTTAACATTCAAATGTCATTGTGCTTCATCTTGTTTTAAATTTTGAAAAACTCAGTTTATGTTTACTGGAAAGTTCACTTGAGAACAATTCTCAGATGTTACTGTATACATTGAAGAAATGGCTTAGGCTGATTTTAGTATTCCCAAAGTGTGGAGCTAACAGCCAATTCTGAATCAGACAAGTAAAACTCTGAAACCCTTCTTTGCAGGTGTTCTGTTGGATGATCCCCCAATAGCTGGAAGACTGTGCTATTTGGGAAATGAAGCCTGGCTTCAGTTTTGAATTACCTAAGTTCAAATAACCCTTAGGCTGAGCTCAATGAAAATTCAAGTGAACTGAAGGAACAAAGAGCACAGAAGTTTAGCATGAAATAAAGAATTTTAAAGAAAGAAATGAAGTATAGATTTATATAGTTTTTTCCATGAGCATACCCAATATTGCTATTCTTTATAGAATATTCTTTACAGTATATGGTCAAGGGAATGCAGTTGCCTGGACAAAGACATATGAAAGATTATGGCAAAAAAAGATAGTGCCTTTCTTTCCCTACTCTCCAAAATACTCTACCTACTCTGTCACTTTTGTTTTCAGTAAATATCTCATGCCCAGTGACTTTCACTTTCCTTGCTTGAGATCATATCCTCAGGACATATCTGCATGAGGCTAAGACTCATATAAAATTTTTCCTATCATGCATTGTGCATGGGATCAGGAGATTTGAATGTTGGAATACAAGCATCTTTTAGAATACTTGTAATAGCCTGCTCTGTGTGTGTGTGTTTGAAATTTATGTTTTTCCTGGTTCCCACGTGATGGTAAGACCCTGAAGAATATATGTATGTCCTCATTTCAGTTCAGTTTCTCAGTTGTGTCTGACTCTTTGCGACCCCCACGGACTGCAGCACGCCAGGTTTCCCTGTCCATAACCAACTCCTGGAGCTTGTTCAATGCCTTATAATCACCAGCATCATCAATCAAAGGACTTTTCACATTATTGTCATTAATAAATGTATGAAATGAAGTGAAAGTCATTCAGTCGTGTCCAACTCTTTGCAACCCCATGGACCATACAGTTCATGGAATTCTCCAGGCCAAAATACTGGAGTGGGTAGACTTTCCCTTCTTCAGGGATCTTTCCAACCCAGGGATCAAACCCAGGTCTCCAGCATTGCAGGCAGATTCTTTACCAGTGAAGCCACCAGGGAAGCCCAAGAATATTGGAGTGGGTAGCCTATCCCTTCTCCAGTGGATCTACCTGACCCAGAAATAGAACTGGAGTCTCCTGCATTGCAGGCAGATTCTTTACCAACTGAGCTATCAAGAAAGCCCCAATAGATGTATATAGGAATGAAAAAGCGTGTTTATTAATAAGATAAAAGGAGAAAAATAAGGCTTTTTTCAGAATATAATTCTAAAAATTTTAAAGTGATATATGGTAAACATAATAGAGAAAAGACTCCATATTCATCATTAAAAATCTAAATTCTAGATGATCCAGTCCCCCTGAGCCAGACTGTCCAAGCAAATCTGTAAAATTCAATCTTTCATCATGTTTAAGCAAAGAGGGACATGTAACGATGCAAAGCCAAATAATATCAGTTACCAAGATACAAAAACCTAAGAAGATAATAAGAAAATAAGAAAAACAGGGAGAAAGAACAGGTTACAAATGTTTCTACAGAGACATAAAAAAACACTAAGAGGTCTGTACTTCTCTTTAGCAGTTAATAATGTGATATTTTTAGTTCATGGCTTTTAAAAAAAAATTGCACTGAATACCTACAATGTGACAGACTAATTTCCAGGGAATGTTCTAGTAGAGCTCACATCAGCAGAGGTAGGGAAACAATAAGTGGCAAATCTACTGCCATGTCATCAGCATCATGAACACAATGCAATAAAACCACAAAACAGAACAGCTGATTCACTGGGGTGGGAGTCCAACATGACAAATGAAGTGATTACATGTTACCTAGATGAAGAAGGTAGAGACCACATATCACAGGGAGAGGAGAGATGTTGACTTGTGGTGCAAAGTTTTGAATTAATTCATTACTTACTTGAGGGTTTAATTGGGCACATGTTTCCCAAGAGGATTAGTTTTCAGAGGCTGGTGATAATATGGAGTCTCTCTGGAAGGAGTTCGATGTCTTGTGTTTGATAAGACATATGTTAAACTTTTGTGTTATCACTATGAAAATAACTCAATAATATGTATAACAAATCGTTAAAGGTATTAAAATGTTATAGTATAAAATAGTCACAAATACAAAAGAAAATAGTAAAGGAGAAACAGAAGAGTAAATAAAATATAGAGAAAAAAAACAAAATGCCAAAATGGCAGAGCTGAATACAACCAAATCAATTCTAATGTTAAATGTGAATGAATTATTATTCAGCAATAAAAAGAAAGTACTGATACAAGCAGCAGCAGGATGAAACTTGAAAACATGATGCTTAGTGAAAGATGTCAGTCACAAAAGATCACATAATTCCATGATTTCACTTATATAAAATGTCTAGAATAGGGAAATTCATAGAGACCAAGTTAAATCTGTAGCAGCCTAGGACTATGGGGTTGAGGGGAGGGATGAGAGCAATGAGGAGATACTGCTAAGAAATAGTTACAGTGTTTCTTTGGAGGGCAAATTGCAAAACTCAGGTTTTGATGATTGTTGTACAACCTTTTAAACACATAAAAAACATTAAATTGCACACAATGTGAGTGAATTTAACTGGTATTATTTCTGAACAAAAATGTTAAAAACAACAACAAAATAATTACCATCAAGTTTCCAAACTGAAGAGCCCAAGAGTAAAAGGTGTGTTGCTTCATCAGGATGACATTAAGACATCCCATCTCTCCAAGGTAGGCAGAAGCTTCGACCAAGCTTGTCTCTTTTGCATAAATATTCTTTCCCTATTGTCCATCTTATAAATCTAAAGTCATGTTAAAATGTCACCTCTCTGCTTTCTCCAACAACTGGAATTACTTTGGTATTTTATTATCTCCATTCTTTTAGTACTTCTATCAAATGTCAATGCTGGTATTTCTATCTTTGTTTTTGAGCGGTCTCTTGTATATAGATTCTTTCTGCTGGTCTGTGGTTTCCTTCAGAGCAAGGGTAATACCTAATATATTTTTATCTCTTGCTTTCTCTCAGTGCCTCATGCAGTATTAAGCCATTAGGCATACTTAAATCATGTCTGTTGAACAAAAGAAGAGTGTAAGAATGTTAGATTATCTGGTTGACATTTCCATGGATGACAACTCCTGCTGTATTAAAAGTTATTCAACAGAATAACATGGTCCAGGTGGAGAAACAGTTCTTCACTGATGTGGCTCCCCTTAACAGTCACCAGTTCTCACGGAGAGTAAACCACAAAAAGGAAACTGTGAACCTCTTTGAGATGTGGGGCAGGGGCAGGCGATGTCAGTTTGCAGATCAAATTTATGCAGGAGAAGAGCACAACCCAGATGTCACAAAGACTGACATTGAAACAGACCTGCTCGCAACCACAGAGAGACCGCCATTGACTGTGGCCGCGCCGCCTGTGGAACACTGGCTGGTTCGGGTTGCTCATTGTCAGGGTACGCTCGGTCAGATGCCTCGGGGGCTACAGAAGCAGCATTTAAGACAGGGAAGGCAGGAAGAGATAGCATCGCTCTATTGTGGGAAGGTGTGGAGACAATGAAATTGTACTAAATGTGCAAGTAATATTTTAGGTCTGCATATGCTTAAGGAATTTTCTCCAGATGACTACATGAAACCTATGTTAGCAGGCTGTAAGATGAAAAGCTTTTCTTGATACTTATTGAGTTATAACGGTGACTTTCAATTATGGGTGATTTTGCCTCCTTGGAAAATATCTGGTGATGTCAAGAGATATTTTTCGATGTCTGTGCAGGGCTGTGTGCTACTAGCATACACTGAGCAGAGGGCAAGGTTGCTACCGAACGTCCTATAACGCAGTGTGTCCCCTGGTAACAGAGTGATCCAGTCTGAAATGCTAACAGGGCTGAAGCTGAGAGACTCTGGTTTAAAGTCAGGTGGCAGAAGGCTTGCAATCCTCCTGTGTCTATTAGACATAAGAGGAAACAGAGTCCAAGAGGGAGGTTAACTGATACAAAAAAAACACAACTAGACTAAACCCCTACCTCCTCTAGGACTAGCGGATGACAGTTCCCAGAGGAAATGAGTCACAGAACAGCTCATGTTGATGGCAGTAAAGATCCCAGGATCCAAAGAACCAAAACATGAGGACTTCGGTGAAATGGGAGCTGGTGGAGGAACCCACTGGATTAGCAATCAAAATTCCTATATTACTGCAAATATAAAATACACATGGGAGTACACTGGGATGCACAGCAAGATCTCATCATAATTTATTATTATCACCAGGTCTGTCAGTAAGACCTAGCCTGAGTAGAAGTCTGAGTGGCTCCCAGAAATATAAGAAGAAAAGCACAGGGCTTGAGACCAATTTAGGATCTGTTCAAAGCAATGCTGAAGACAGACTAACTCAGAGTCACAATTCTGCTTATGGTTTATCCTTTCAAAAAAGATCAAATAAACTATTGCCTTATTCTAGGGAAATGCCAATTATTTATTGATTCTGAAGAAAACACAGTCTTACTTTGGTTTTCAAAAAGAGAAGATTTTTTTTTCCCCCCTTCCACCTTTGGATCAAATTTCTTTGCCAGAACAGCAACAACAACAACAAACAATGTGTACCCCTCTGGATTAAAAAGGAAATCACAAATTATATTGAATTACTTTTCTCTTTGTTTAGGTTAAATAAAAAAAAAAAGACATCTATCTTGACAACATTTATAGAGCAGATTTAGTAGTTTAGTTTCCAGGCTCTCATGAGGTCTTGTCATGTCTCCCCTGATACTACTGCAACTAAACTTATCTCCTTGTTCAGTAAGTTTAAATTCTATTAAATTTGATATTTTCAATTAGTTCCATTCGTACATTCACGGAAGCATTCCCCCAGGTAACTATGAAATGAAAAATTCATGGTAGGCAAGGGGAAAAAAGAAAAGACAAATAGAAAAGAATTTGCTACCCTTTAAAAAACAAACAAACAATGTATCTTGTGACAATTATCTCCAATGAATGTCTGAACTCAGAGAAGATACCAATTTCAGTGTCTATCTAATACAGGGAAGGGTAGGAAGAGTGACATCAGGAAATATATGTTAGTCTTTGAAGATCTTCTAAATGATAAAATGGAATAAAAGAAGGAAAAATCCAAGCTTTTTCATGCAAGTCTGAAAGATTCCAAATAAGAGAACTTTGATCATTTTCTGGCATCCAGATACTTTTCATTTCATTTTCAATGGTTTTACCTATTTATTTTTGTTTTGACTGAAATAATTCTTCTCCATCTTTGCTGTTTACCCCTTTGAAATATCTCTCTGCAGCCCTGACCCTCCATTAAGCATTGCCTAACAGAATGATGAACTACATGTCCTGCTTTAATCTTGCCCTGTAGATCATTCCCTTCAGCCTTTGAATTATTTTTTTTAATCTTCTGAGGACTCAATTGAAAAAGCTACCTTTCTACAGAAATATGCTCCAGATGGCCTGGAAAATATGAACGTCAAGCATAGTGCTAGATCTAGAAGGGCTTACATAAGCAATACTCCTTCAATATATATGATGCTGTATGATTATGCCTCTCTTACTGCATTTTTTCCCATTTGATACAATCATCAACCCTGTAAGATAGGCAGACCAAGAATTAATACTCTATTTTTTCAATAGCAGAGCAAGGCCTTAAGTCATCTATAACCTGTCCAAGACACACAGCTACTAAGCTACTCAAGCCTATGATTCTGACTCAAAGTTCAGAGAATTCTGTTCTTTTAAGTTGAGTCAAGGGAGTAGAGGATCCTGAATATACCCTCCTCCTTTTTTTTTGGCACTGAATTACAGTTGGTAGATGCTCAACTCAAGAGTAAGGAATTCTTGCCCAGTGGACAGTTTCAAGTGCCAGGATCATGGATCTTTTCATAAAACTACCCCAAATCTCAACAGGACTGGCTTATACATAGGTACATGCAAACCCAAGACTAGAAATTGTCTCTCCCTGGTAGAAATAAACAGACATATATATGTTGATATTCCAAGAATTATACCTTACCTCAGATGGTAGTAGTATTAGTCGCTCAGTCATGTCTGACTCTTTACAACCCCATGGACTGTAGCCCACCAGGCTCCTCTATCCATGGAATTCTCCAGGTAAGGATACTGGAGTAGGTAGCCATTTGCTTCTCTAGGAGATCTTCCCAGCCCAGGGAGTGAACCCGGATCTCCCACATTATCAGCAGATTCTTTACTGTCTGTGCCACCAGAGAAGCAGTACCTCATAGAGTTTACCTCATACAGTTTCCTAATATTTCTATTTTCACTCCTTTTTCCTTTGTCAAAGAAAGCACCTCTATGGATTTTTATTACCCCA
The DNA here is from genome assembly GCA_007570785.1 of Antilocapra americana. Classification (NCBI taxonomy): domain Eukaryota; kingdom Metazoa; phylum Chordata; class Mammalia; order Artiodactyla; family Antilocapridae; genus Antilocapra; species Antilocapra americana. The sequence goes on along the minus strand of ML660201.1, from coordinate 7,355,408 downwards.
GTCTTTGAGTCCATTTATTTAAAAGATCCCTTGAAAATGTGAGCATTGAATATTTTTAAAACCACTGTTCTTAAGCTCAATAATACAGATTAACTGATTTTGTACTAGTGTTAGGGTACTGGAGTCCTAGAGTGTTATGGTAGAGACTAGCTAAAGCCAATGCCTTTTCATAAGCTTCACTTTGCTGGAAAACATTTCTTGGGCTCTTCAACTTTCAAGATTACTTTAAATCACATTAATCTTAGCCACATTGGCTCCACTGGTTTATTCACACATCTACCTGGTAATTAGATATTATGAGTCCCTTTTATGGGGAATTCATATAAGTTTTAAGCATGTAGAAATTAATCAGACATGGTCAGTGGGGACAGTTGCCCTGAATGCCAGGTCAGGATTGGAAAGGGTCTTCTCACATGCTGGCCCATGAGTGCCTCCTTTTAGTCTGGGCTTCTCAGGAAACACAGAAAGAAAGGTGTGTGCTGACATTTCTTTTAGGAAGTAGTCCGAGGGAAGAGGGACAGTGAAAAAGCAAGTACGAAAGAGACGACAAATGCAAGGGCTCACTGTTGACAGTGTCCCTGCTCTGGCAACTAGCACTGGATCCTCCTGGACTCCTCTCAACAGTCATGAATTTTATGCTCAAGGAATATGGCTTGTATCTGAAGCTCTCATGCCCATTAGTCAGCTGCCACAAGAGGTGCTAAATCCTTCGCCTTTTCATGTTTGCAAATAAATGAGTGCCGGAGGGTGGGGGCAACAGATATATGGCTTGAGTCTTGGAGAATGCCTGTGGGGAAAACGCATCCAACAGACAGCTGAGACAAAATGTTGTCAATTCGCTCCTCTACCAAGGTGTCTGCTGGAGCAGTGATGGGGTAGAGGCAGGGCACCTGAGTCGCGAGGAGGTGAGACGCCGCACAGGAGGTAACAGGTACGGTGTCAAGTAACACAGAAGCCTGAAGTAGAGGCATTTATTCAGCAAGATGACAGCTTAGTGGGTCTTAGGGTGGGGATTCAAGTTTTAAACATGCAGTTGAACCATACTGCCTGTATAATCTCTCAAATCCCTGAGTGTGTGACTATAAATACAAATCACCCATCTAATGTCAAGTCCCAAACTCACTCATTGCTTTACCTTCCTAAGCTGTTTCTTCCTCACTGTTTCAATCACTCCTGACTCTTTAGGGACAGCATCATTTTCAGGCCCGTCGGAAGCGCTTGGCACGTCAGCCTCCCAGGAGTTGCCCGGATGTGAGGGAGCACTTCTTTTGCTGATTACAGTTTGGTCATGAACAAGCAGGTAACCCCTCTGAGATCCTGATTCCGTATCTGAAAATGTACCTTTATATGGCAACATTTTGAGTGGGTAAACGGGCCGAACATGCAACAGACACAGATAAACATCCATTCCTTTATCTCTTTACATTGAGATGATCAGTTCTGAGGACAACTTTTGGCAGCGCTCTGCCACATTAATCTTCGGATTTAAGTTACCCGGGGTTACGGAAGGAAGAATCAATATAACACATTTCTGAGCTTCTCCTCCAGGTAACCAGGGGGTTACAGAGCTGGGAAGTGATGCAGAGATCCCCCTTTGTCTCTCTCACCCTCACCCTGCCTTCTCTCCTTCCTGCCACTGTTAAAATGGAAATCAGCCTGGACACAGCCTAATCTTTATCATCTACTGCCCATCTGTATGAAATATGCCATTCTTGTTGCCTTTGTCCGATCGCTTTCATTCTAGGAAAATGTGTTAGTGGCAGCAGGACAATCTGGGCAGATCACCTAAGTGACATTTTGAGTCATTGGGTGAAATAGTTTCCAATGTGTTAGGCCATAAGTCTACGCTGAGGCCATGCCAAAATGCCTGGATGAATCAGTACACAAGGTGAACAATGCAGATAAATGACACTGTGGGGACAACATTTCCAGATATTTTATCGAATCATTGAGTGATGTGATTGATTTTTTGGTTTTCTATAGGCACTTTGTCTTGTTTTGTATCATCACCATTGCAATAATAGGAGACAAATACATTTCTTTTTTGGACGACTATTATGACTCAAATGCTAAAATCAATCATTCACCTGAATTCTTTCCCTGTAAAATTCTCACACGGTCAACTCCATAAGCCTCTCTTTGACTCTGCTTCCTCATTTGTATCTCAAGATAGGTATGATACATCTAATATGACTAAACGACTATCTAATTCGTTTAGCATAAGGATCAAGTGGAACAGAGGAGGAAAAAGTGTTTTGTAAACAGACAAATGCCTTTAACAATGCCTTTAGTTTTCCCAAACTTAATGGTCAATATTTGTGCTTTTATTCTTAATGGGACTATTGAGGAATTGTACTTTATTCTACTTAACTCTGAATATCTTTGGATCGCCTAATAATGATAATAATATTATAATAATCTATATAATAATAATAATCTCATATAGGAGGTACCTAGTTTCCGTTTTAAATGTTAAGTAATTAAACTGCTGTCTAAATTATATTCATATAATTTAAATAATAAAATAATAATAATCATAAACTAAAAAATAAAGTATAACAAGCTTTTTTAAAAGCTCTTGATGCCACATAGGATTATGGAAGTGTACTGCTTTTCATTTATTTTTTTCACACTTGTAGAAAAAGACACCGTTGGAGAAATGGATCATCCACAATCATGAATTGCGAGAGCTGCAGCCTGGGTTCACCACTACGCCTATTTTTGCTAAGTAATATTTCCCTTTCCTTATTCACCAAAATGTCACAGTTGACATCCTGTAGTGCTTGAGTTTTAAATTAATCAATCATTTCATTTTCTGATTACCGCAATAGGTTGAACGAACATCCATCACCTCATGTAGATAGATATGCACAAAATCAAAGACGTAGGGAAAAATTACTTTTTCCTTGTGATGAGAACTCTTACGATTTACTCTCTTAGCTTTCACACACAATTTACAGCAGTGTTAATTATATTTATCATGAATTTTTAAAGGTAGTAAGTGATTTCTTGCAGGTTGCAATTCATAGCATTAGAACTGCATGTTTATTATGCCATAAATATCTCCTCCTCACCACCAGACACCAGCAGAAACGTGTGTGTGCTTTTCCCTGGTGCTTCAGATGCAATATTCTGTGTTAAAATTAGCTAAAAATAGACTTACGTCTCCTCTTCTTATCATACTCTTACCACCCATGACTGTTTTGGCACCCTGAACTTGCCCATAAGAGCCAATCCCTTATCTCCTGTTACAGAAAATCTGCTGCTTTGCCTGGTCAGCTTTCATTATGTGGCCTAGAAATCTCACTATTATGTTTTGTTTCTTCTTGCCCATCACCATTTATACCAAATGGAACTTATCACTGTATTGTATTATCTGTTGACATATTCTATTTTTTCCACTCTAGCCTGTGACTTCTTAAAACACAGACATCAGGTTTCTTATTTTTGTTTTATTTTATTTTCCCCACGTCTCTTTGGCTTACCAGCAAAGAGAGTTTTGCTATTACAGCTACTTTGCTTTGGTTGGATAATATATCAATTCATCTAACTGCTAACGTCTCTTACCCTGATGCTTTTGTCTCCCTGCTCCCAATACAGCACGCATTTTGAGTTGCTCTTAGTCTTCTCCCCGGTTTCCTTATCTAGGATATTCCATTATCTAACCTAACTGGTGGAACACTATCAGCTTGATACTTTTCTGAAACATGCTCTAAGAGTAATTTAAAAATTTTTGGAGTGATGAACTTCATCACTCTTGGGGCAATAATATTTTAATGTACTCTCTCCTTTTTTCGGGAAAGGCAATGGCATCCCACTCCAGTACTCTTGCCTGGGAAATCCCATGGACGGCGGAGCCTGGTGGGCTGCAGTCCACGGGGTCATGGAGAGTCGGACACGACTGAGTGACTTCACTGTCACTTTTCACTTTCATGCATTGGAGAAGGAAATGGAAACCTACTCCAGCGTTCTTGCCTGGAGAATCCCAGGGATGGGGGAGCCTGGTAGACTGCTGTCTATGGGGTCACATAGAGTCAGACACGACTGAAGCGACTTAGCAGCAGCAGCAGCTCCTTTTTTTTTTTTTTCAGTTTTCTAGTTCAGTTTTCCAGTTCAAATGTTCCTGGGTCCCCCACCGATGCCTAAGCAAACCCCTCTCCTGGAGCTTTCTATAGAAATGGGCTTCCTGTTAGCACACTGCACAGCTATGTCAACATCATCACCAAGAATGGGAAAGACGCTGTCAATGAGCTTGGTCACTGCCTTATGCCAACAGCATCAGACATGCCATTTCACGTGCTTTGGGCTTCGACACTGCTCACTGAGATGAACAGCAGTGAATTGTAATGGGGATATTCTGTTTGATGGTTGAGTTGGTGGTCATTTTGAGATCAGTCCAAATATTCTTCTGGCACTGACCCCAGCATAATAAAACCAAAAAGGAGGCTATGAGATTCATAAATACAACATTTATAGCATATCTGTCCCTTGATTTCTTCTTAGGCTCCACCTTCAGACTGAAGGCAATACCACTTCAGTTCTCATACAACCAGACACATTTTTCGAGTATCTACTATATGTAAGTGACTGTGCTAGAAACTCTCACACAGTATGTATGGTATAGTATTTTATTTTTCCAAACAATTGATATGTCTCTATATAAAACTGTATCAAAAATATGTTCTCTAGTCTACTTTGTATTACTAGTTTAGCCAAATTCTTCATCTTCCCACTTCTGTCTCTGTTTGTACACTTTAATGTTCTAATGTTTATCAAGCCCAGCAAATAACATGTGCCAATATTAACTCCTGAAAATCTGCATGCTGGATGCTTGATGACACCTGGAGTTCATAGGCTTTGGTGGATTCCAAATTATCTTTCAGTTACGTGGACACTGTGAATAGGTCTAAGCACCCAGAGGATGCCAAAACACCTGCTTTGAGTTGGAACTGGGTGATGTATTACGAAGACTGCAATGGGCCTGCGTTCAGAAGGGCTGGAGTTAAGACCTGGCTTCGGCTTTTGTCAGCAGAGTGAATGTGAGCAAGACCCTAGTCTCCGTGAGTCTCAGCTCCACTCTCAGCCTGGTGCAGTATCTGTCAGTTTCAGAAAGCCTTTGTGCCAAAGAAGGCTAATGTATTTGAAAATGTGCACTGACACGGATTGTTTATCTTCTCCCGAGACTCTACAGGACCCATAAATCACCGCGTCTCACTACATCCCTGTTCCCTGGCCTCAGAGCGGGGTAGATGGACCAAGTTTAGCCAGTGAGGTGTCCAGTTTATTTGTTCGTCTGTAACTGGTTCACGAAGGAGAAACTGGGGCATTTCTTCTAGAACTACTAGTGAAGTCTAAAACCTTCTATTGTGTCTGCCTTGTCCTGCACAGAAGCCATTAGCCAAATGTGACTATTAAGCCATTGTAATGCAACCTATGACCAGTGCAACTGAGAAAATGAATCTGAAATTACATTTAAATAGTCTCACAGGGCTAGTGGCTACCATATGGGACAGTATAGGTCTACAGTTTCCCATTGATTATTTTGCATGTTTCCGAGTTTATTCTTTGTTGTCTTCCTAGGAAGATTTCTCTTAAGGTTTCTTTCTCTATTGCTCTATTTGGATAACTCTTACAATGCCTCTTTTTTGGAGATTTTAAATAATTTGACTGAGGAAACACTTTTGCCAGGCACTGTTTCTTAACTTATTTAATATATTCTATAATTATTGATCTGGTTATATTTTCAGTTCCTTTTGGAGTAACTTTTTGTCACTAATGTTTTCTAAGAAATCATTTATTTTATATAGATTTTCAAATATATTTACATGACTGTGAAGAATGCTTTCCATTACTTCTTTCTTTATGTGGTCATTGCTCATTTCCTATCTCTGCATTCTCAGTTCTCATTCTATAAGCTGTTTTATCTTTCTTGTTATTCAAAAATAAAAATTTTTACTTATTTTGTTTAGCTGCTTTGTTTTCCTAAGAATTCTGTTTTAAATAATTTTGCTGGAATTATCTGGTTTATAAATAAATCAACATTTGTTTCTATCTTTACTAATTCTTTCTTCCTAAATTCCTTCATTTGCCCCTCCCTCTTCTGCTTCCTTCCACCCTAGTTCCTTCTTTCTTTTTCTCTTCTGTCATTCTCTTTCACTCTTTCTTTGTATTTTAAACAAGCTGAATTTACTATTTTACAAATTTATTATCAGTTGTGTAAATCTTTGAGGTAAAAGTTCTCCCTTTTAGACTGATTTTAGGTTTACTCCATGACTTTTGATACTTATCACTACATTAAAATTTGTGTGTGGAGGGGAGAGGTGAATAGGATGTGCACAGAGCAGTTGTAAGGGAGTGAACATACTCTGTAGGACATCGTAATGATGGGTAGATGCTGTTAGACACGTGCTCAGACAAGAGTAAACTCCGGACTTTGGTAATTCTGATGTGCTAACATAGACTCATTCTTGGTTACAAACAAACATTCTGGTGAGTGAAGCTGGTAATGGGAGGAGTTATACATAGGTGGGGCGGCTGCACACTGTTCTCAATCCTACTGTAGATCACTCTAAAAATTGTCTTAAGTATTAATAAATATTATAAAATTTCAGTTCATTTGAACTCAAGAATTTTCAAAAAAATGTATTCTTAAGTTCCATGAAATAGTTTTACTTAATTTGTAACTATTTTTTTTGGTATTATTGAAAACATTTATAATAGATTGCTTACAGTTGTGAAATATGTTATGACTTTTCATAGCTTAATATACAGCCAAGTATAATTATTTTAAGTATTTTTTAAAACAGCAGGTGTTTTACCCAAAGAATTATTAATCAAAGGCTCAATAGACTTACCTATTTTAACTTTTTATATCTAGAACTGACTGAAAGAATTATTATGCTTTGAGTTCTCCTTTAACTTCATTCAGTTTTGGCTCTATATTTTTGATGCCAAGTTTCTGGGTGTATAAAAAGATTCAAAACTGTTATATATTTCTGTGGACTGCATGTGTTATAATTATAAGGCACACCACATTTGTTTCATCCAATGCATTTGGCCTTCAATTAAATTCTCAAATAATGGTAATGTTAGGACCCCTGCTAAATGTTTGTTTGAATCTGCCCATGTGTCTTTGCCAATGCTTATTATTTTCAATAAAAATATGTCATTTTATTTTCTTTTATGTATCTCTCTCTTACAAAGCAAAAATAACTTTTTATAACAATATTTTTCCCCATTTACTTAACCAGTTTTTCCAGTTTAAATTCATTATTGTTAGTTAGAGTTAGCTTTATTTCATTTGTAGATACACTTTATCATATTTTCTATACTATTTATGCTTCCTTTCCTTTTTGCTTCCTCTTTTAGTTATTTGAAATGTACAGAATCTAATTTTAAAGTATTACTAGTTGCCTCTACATTTTAAATCATAGACTTCAATTTCTATTTCTTAGTTTATTAATTTTAATATAACAATCTCTATTTTGAACAATAATTAGCAATATTTAAATTTAACACCTCATTTTCTATATCTATGTTGTTTCTACTCTGCATTCTCTTATACACACATATTCTTATTTTTATTATGTTATACAACTTTTCTTTAAACATTTATAATTTTTACTTTATGTTCCTATACCATAATTCAACAAATTTCACCCTAAATTTTTTAAAAAACAGATCATAAGCTTATCCTCCTTCATTCAGGCATCTATCCACTCAAAAAACATTCATTGTGTGGTCCCTCTTTGCCAGAATGCTCCAAGCACTAGGGAACAACACAGAGCAGCGAGATAGAAGATAGACTGCAGTCATGAACTTATATTTGGACGGGGAGAAACTAGCAATGACCAAATAAACAAAGAAAATGTCTGGTATGAATACATATATTGTGAATGTAACTCATGGGAAAATACTAGTCAAGTCATGACTCCTTTACATGGGTTCTCAAGGGAGGCTGTGTAGGAGAGACAGAATGCTAAGCCTCAACTGATGAAAGAAAGGAGCACTTCAGTCAGTCTGGAAAAATACAAGGAAGGAGCATTTCAGGCAGGGACACTGGTGCTGTGGTATTTTATTGGTTCTATCAACAACTGAGTTAGGGATTGTGCATTTGTCTATTTTTCCTTTCACCTCTGCCACTATATGTCCCTTGAATTTTTAATGTTATCAAGAGTGTACACATTTGGGTAGATATATCTCCCTGACAGATTAACTTTTTCAATGTCATACATTTTCTTTTTTTCTCTCTGGTAATACTAGCTATCTAGGACTTTGCCTTGATTAATACTATGAATTCCAAACTGGTTTTAAAATATCATAAAAATATAATATATCCTTGTCTATCTTTTTACTTTCCAACTGAATAAGTTATTAAAGTACATGTTCTATACAAGGCATATCGGGATTTGCATTTTATCTAGTCTAACAGTCTCTGTATCTATCTGGGGTATCTAGTCTATTTATATTTAATGTTAATGTTGATATTTTTGTGATTTAATATATCTTGACTTTCTTTTCACCCACCCAGTATATTACTTGCTCCTTGCTTCATTATTTTATACCTTCTTCTGGCTGAAAAATTTCTTTCAACATTTTGTTTTAATAACTTTTTTTTTTTTTTGGTTATGGCAGTGCATGTGTGTGTGTGTGTGCGTGTGTGTGTGTTAAGTGTAACTGGGACTACAATATGCATCCTAACTTATCTCAGTCTACTTAGAATTAATACTGTATCATTCTTGCAAAGTGTAAGAAACCTCCAACATTGTAATTCTATCCCCTACCCCTGTTCTTTGTGGTACTGTTGCCATGAATCTTTTATTCATATACACTATATACAACAACTTAAAAAATTGTTTTTTCTTGAAATTTTCAGTTGTCATATAAAGAAATCAAAAGAACAATATATCTTAAATTTATTTACATATTTGTCACGTTCTTTGTTTCTCATGGCTTTATGCACATTCAAACTTCTTATGGTGAAATGCTAATGAAAAAATTTCTTTAGCATTTATTGTAGTGTAGGTCAGCTGCCAATAAATTCACCATTTATTCATCTAAAAATACTTTTACTTAATCTTATTTTTAAAGGATATTTTCACTGCATATAGAATTTTGGGTTGATGATCTTTTTTAAATTTTAGAGTGGGAGTTTTTAACAGTGTATTGTGTTTTTGTTCTATTGTTTCTGATGACAAATCAACCATTAATCATATTTCTTGTTTGTTTCTATGTAGTATGTTTTTTCCTTAGTTTGTTTTCAAGATTTCTTAATTGACTTTGGTTTTGGACATTTTTATGCCAAGATAATAGTTTTAACTGCCTAAGTTTACATTTTTAAAAAAGTTTGGAAAATTCTCCATTAGCTCTTTACTTTTCGGTCTCACTAACTCTATTATTTTTCTGGGACTCTAATTATATTACATCATTTCATACTGTACACTGACCACCAATGTTCCATTTATTTTGTTTTCAATATTTTCTCTCTGTGCTCTTTAGGCTTTCTTCTAATTTACTGTCTCTTTTTTCCTGACCCCTACAACCTCCTGTTAATCAAATTAAGAGAATTTTACGATTTTAATTCTTATGCTTTCACTTCTAGAACTTTCATTTCACCTTCTTAAAATTTCTGTTGTAAGTTTCCCCACTGATCACCAATTACAACCGCATGTGTGTGCTGTATTTGTTAATGTTGTTGCTATTCAGTTGCTAAGTTGTGTCTGACTTTTGCAACCCCATGGACTGTAGCCGGCCAGGCTCCTCTGTCCCTGGAATTTTCCAAACAAGAATACAGGAGTGGGTTGCCATGTCTTCCTCCAGGGGATCCTCTCAACCGAGGGATCAAACATGCAACTCCTGTGTCTCTTGCATTGGTAGGCTGATTCTTTACCAGTTGTGCCAGCTGGGATGCTAAATATATGTTTATTAGCTGCTTTAAACCTATTGAGGCTGTTTCCAACATTTGTGTCATACTGGAGTCTGTTCTACTGACTTAAAAAATAACTACTGGCCATGCTTTCCACTACTTTCATATATAATACTTTAAGTTGTATGTTGAAAATTTTGAGTGATGTGTTTTAAAGAACTTAGAGTACCTATTTTTCTATGTTTTCTACAAATGGTGATAGTTTTTCTTCTGGAGAACAGATAAACTATTGGCAGATTCTTTTATTTTTGTGAAATTTGGTTTTATTATTATTCATTTATTATTCTTATTATAGTGAATCTATTTTGTTTTTTTACTTATGCCTAGAAGCAAATTATTCAATATTTGGTACTTCAGTTTAGTTCTCAGCTCACTAAAGACTACTCCAGTAGGCCTGTTAGAGTTACTGGATTAACTTGCATATTTCTTTTATCTCAATTAGGACAAATCCGATTTCCTAAAGTGTCTAAAGTCTGAAAACAATTGGCTCAATTGTTTTTCCAGTTTTACAATTTTTTACAGTTTTGAGTACAAGCCTAGTATCATTTACTTGCTAATTCTAATTGTTCACCTCTTTACTTTGCATTAATTATACCTTCAAAATGTCTTCCATAGTAACCTTATAAAATCTGTTTCTCTCATTATTTTGAACTTTTACTCATTATATTATGTCTTGGTGTCACTCTCTTTGGTTCATCCTAATCCCAACTATCTGGGCTTCCTGAACCTGAATGTCTGTTTCCTTCTTCAGATTAGTGAAGTTTTCAGCCAATATTTCTTCAAATAATTTCTCTGGTCCTTTCTCTCTCTCTTCTCTTTATGGGACCCTATAATATAAAGGTTGTTTCACTTGATTTTCTCCTGAGGTCCTTTTAATGTATCTTCACTTTTTAAATTTTCTTTTTTAATTTGTTGCACTGTCCTGATCAGTTCCATCATTTGGTCTTTCTGCTTGCTGTTCTACTTCATCCAGTCTGTTGTTGAACCTTTTAAGCATATTTTCAGTTCACTTATTATATTCTTTAGGTCTGTGACGTCTGCTTGGTACTTCCTTACATTTTCTATTTTTTGTTGATATTCTCATTGTGTTTATCCATTCTTCTCCAGTGTTTCATGAAACCCATTATACCATTGCTTTCAACACTTTATTAAGTAGATTCATTATCTCCATTTCATTAAGTTATTTTTCTGAGGGGTTGTCTTATTCTTTTGTTTGGAACATATTCCTCTGTCTCCTCATTTTGCCTGTTTGTTTCTATGCAGCACAAATCAGCTATCTCTCCCAGTCTTGAAGGAGTGGGTGGCTTTGTGTAGGAGGAGTCCCATGGGGCTCAAAAGTGCAATCTCCACTGGCCACCAGGGATGGACATTGAAGTGAAGTCCCCTGTATGGGATGCATGGGCCCCCTGCTGTGGTGTGGAGATGGGGGGCCCTCGTCCAGCCCACTGCTGTGGCACATGGGTATGGGCCGGGCCCTCGGTGGGACATGCCTCCCTACTCTGGCAAGTTAGAGGGGTGATTCCAAAATAGCACCTGCCTTCACCAGCACTGACATGCAGAATGAGATCTTGCCTATCTTTTATATAAAATAATTCAACTTTTAAAAAATCATTAAACCATATTTAGTTGGGTGTTTCTGTCACTTGTCATGAAAACAAAATAAGTTAAGTGCTTTATAGAAATGAATCAAATAAAATATATCAGGGGTCTCTGGTATAGTTAGATTTTAAATAAATTTTTGCAACCCCACTTAAAAGAAATAGGTGAAAAACCCAAAACTATTATTATTCACTCTACATCTTTTTTATCCTGTACCCAAGTATAAAAATATCTCTATTTGCCTTTCTATTTCTTATCTCCTTAAAGCAGTTCTTAACTATTATGAGCACAGGTATAGGACATCTGAGCTATATGCTATCAGTTTTAGAAATGGATAGAATGATAAGAGAAATTTAATTGGCCAAACTGAGACCCATAAGTAATTAGTAGAGAGTGAAGCAAAGAATACCTAGCTAAAGAAACAAATGTATTGTAATTAGGCCAATTATCCTAGATGTAGTTCATCAGCCTGTAGTGATAAAGGCCATTAATGAGCTTTGTCACTGACAGCTTACTAATTCTAATCTTAATCCTTTTTAGTGTTATTAGCTTTAAAGCTATTTGCACAAAGATAAGTTAATTTATACTGAAATTAAATTGAAAAATAATAAGCGACGATTGCTACATTTGAGCAGAATTTTATAAAGTTTCTTTCCTTCTGAAAAACTTACTGAAGGCAGTGCAAAATGTCCACGACTTTTTGAGCAGGTGAAGGAGAATTAGAGAAACATCTGTTAAAGGAAATACTTATAGATATTCTTGAGGACAGTTATTAAATTTACAGTTAGTATAATTTAATGAAATGATTAATAGCTGTTTATTTATCTTAGATATCAGCATGTTATATTCTGTCTGCCATTAAGAAAATTCTTGAAAAGGTCAATCTACAAAGACCACTAAACATAACTATACCCAGACATATAGTACTAAGACATCTGTACAAATTTGCTAACAGCATCTTGAGTTATGGGCTCGATACATCTTATTAAACCAGACATTTTTATCTGAGCCTTAGAACAAAAAATTCCTTGAGTGGCAGCTGTTTGCATTCTAAGCGTGGTGCACAGCTACTGCATGGAGGGATGCACACAAGTTCATTCCCTGAACATAATGGACGATTTAGGGCAAGAAAGGAGGGTCATTTCAAGAGTCATAGTTGAGACAGTTTGATAGAGACAGGAAATATTTTTAGAAATATATTTGTGTGACCCTTTATTTAGGCTTTTTATGTTTATATATCAGTACATACTGAACCACTGGTTTGTGTGTAGATTTACCTGAATCTAGGTGTAGATGTACTATGTTTTAAAGTACTGAGAAAGATCAGGTGACCTTAACTTGTTCTCATTTGACTGAGGAAGTTTTCTTTTAATATTTCATCACTAAATATCATGATATCTATAGTTCGTGTGTGTGGATGTACACTACTTCCTACACTAGATTAAGAAATGTTCTATCAAATTCTAATACATTAATAAATACCTTCTTTCATGAACAAATGTGGAAATTCACTAAATGAGTTTCTACTGTATCTATTGAGATGTTACTATACATTTTCTCATGTACTTGGTTAAATGGCAAGGAATAATGGCTCATTCTAAGACCTCTACTGATATAGTATACATAAAAGAATGTAGGCATATTAAAAATATACCATTTAACCAATTTTAACATATATATATATATATATATATATATACAAAATTGAAATCATCATTACAGTTATAATGGGGAACATATCTATAACTCTTGAAAGTTTCATTGTACTTCTTTGTATACCTCCATCTGACCATAGTAAATAATTTTAATATACATCTGTCAGTAACAATAAATAAACATAAAAAAACCTTGTGCTATAACTGAGTAACATGAATAAATGCAATTAATGTATAAATCAGTCTATCTTGAAAATGTATAATACATATTTATCAAGCACACATAAAACATTTATAAAAATTAAGAATATGCTGAGCCACAAAGCAAGTTTCAACAAATTTCAAAAAGTTGAAATTCTGTTGAGATATTCTTTTATAAAATTAGAATGAAGGCTTCATTTCTACTCTACCACAAAAGCATAGACTTAAATATTCAGGTCTAGGCCATCAGAGATAATCACATACTCCAGAAAATATGCAGCAACCAATGCTCAGTACTACTCTAAATTTCCTTTTTCTCCTAATCTCTAACCTCTGAATGTTGTCTTATTTTACATAGATCATACATTCTACTCAAGACACTTTTGGTGTCCTGTATCAAGATGCTTTCTTTAGTCATCTCAGTCACTGTGTTACTAGAATTGAAAATCCAGTTTTGTTACTTTAAAAGTCATAGCTGTCAAAACCAGAATCTAACATATAATTTAAAAATACAGGAAAAAAAAACTCCACAACAACTTCTATTTTTGAGTTCTACACTCTCCCTTCACACAAACATAAACTATAGTTTAAACGAGTGCTTAATTATATGCTGGTAAAGTTGCTAGAGGACTTGGCAGACATTCTACTTTTAGAAGCACTCCACACAAATTTGTATATCACATTTTACATAATGAAGACTACTTCCCCACCTCTTACTAAAGCAAAGTAATAATAAAGATAATAACACACTTCTTAAAAGAAAGCTGCGGCTATATCAGGAAGGTTTAGTGAGTTGAGACAAGGAACAAGTTAAGGATGTCACAAGGCAAAGGGATACACTCTAAGCCTCAATGACATTCAATTCAGTTCACTCGTTCAGGCGTGTCTCACTCTTTATGACCCCATGGACTGCAGCATGTTGGGCTTCCCTCTCCATCACCAACTCCTGGAGTCCACCCAAACCCATGTCCATTGAGTTGATGAAGCCATCCAAACATCTCATCCTCTGTCATCCCCTTCTTCTCCTTCCCTCAATCTTTCCCAGCATCAGGGTCATTTCCAGTGAGTCAGCTCTTCGCATCAGGTGGCCAAAGGACTGGAGCTTCAGCTTCAACATCAGTCCTTCCAATGAACACCCAGGACTGATCTCTTATAGGATGGACTGGTTGGATCTCCTTGCAGTCCAAGGGACTCTCAGGAGTCTTCTCCAACACCACAGTTGAAAAGCATCAATTCTTCAGTGCTCAGCTTTCTTTACAGTCCAACTCTCACATCTATACATGACTATTGGTAAAACCATAGCCTTGTCTAGACGGACCTTTGTTGGCTAAGTAATGTCTCTGTTTTTTATTATGCTGTCTAGGTTGGTCATAACTTTCCTTCCAAGGAATAAGCATCTTTTAATTTAATGGCTGATATCACCAGCTGCAGTGATTTTGGAGCCTAGACAAATAAAGTCAGCCACTGTTCCCACTGTTTCCCTATCTATTTGCTATGATGTGATGGGACCAGATGCCATGATCTTAGTTTTCTTAATGTTGAGCTTTAAGCCAACTTTTTCACTCTCCTCTTTCACTTTCATCAAGAGGCTCTTTATTTCTTCTTCACTTTCTGCCATAAGGGTGGTGTCATCTGCATATCTGAGGTTATTGACATTTCTCCCAGCAATCTTGATTCCAGCTTGTGCTTCCTCCAGCCCAGAATTTCTCATGATGTACTCTGCATATAAGTTAAATAAGCAGGGTGACAATATACAGCCTTGACTTACTCCTTTTTCTATTTGGAACCAGTCTGTTGTTCCATGTCCCTTTCTAACTGTTGCTTCCTGTCCTGCATACAGGTTTCTCAAGAGGCAGGTTAGGTGGTCGGTATTCCCATCTCTTGAAGAATTTTCCACAGTTTATTGTGATCCACACAGGCAAAGGCTTTGGCATAGTCAATAAAGCAGAAGTGGATGGTTTTCTGGAACTCTCTTGCTTTTTTGATGATCCAATGGATTGATCTTTGTCAATTTGATTTCTGGTTCCTCTGCCTTTTCTAAAACCAGCTTGAACATCTGGAAGTTCACAGTTCATGCACTGCTGAAGCCTGGCTTGCAGAATTTTAAGCATCATTTTACTAGCATGTGAGATGAGTGCAATTGTGCGGTAGTTTGAGCATTCTTCGGCATTGCCTTCCTTTGGGATAGGAATGAAAACTGACCTTATCCAGTCCTGTGGACATTTCTGAGTATTCCAATTTTCTGGCATATTGAATGCAGCACTTTCACAGCATCATCTTTCAGGATTTGAAATAGCTCAACTGGAATTCCATTACCTCCACTAGCTTTGTTTGTAGTGATACTTCCTAAGGCACACTTGACTTCACATTTCAGGATGTCTGGCTTTAGGTGAGTGATCACACCACTGTCATTATCTGGGTCATGAAGATCTTTTTTGTACTGTTCTTCTGTGTATTCTTGCCACCTCTTCTTGATATCATCTGCTTCTGTCAGGTCCATACCATTTCTGTCCTTTATCGAGACCATCTTGGCATGAAATGTTCCCTTGGTATCTCTAATTTTCTTGACGAGATCTCTAGTCTTTCCCATTCTATTTTTTTCCTCTATTTCTTTGCACTGATCACTGAGGAAGGCTTTCTTCTCTCTCCTTGCTCTTCTTTGGAGCTCTGAATTAGTCATCCTCTACTTGCTCTGCTCTTGAGTCAGTATCCTTTATCTATTTTCCTTAAACTAGGTATTAATGTCATACACTGTCAAAGTGAGTGGTTCATTTTACATAATTTATAACATCAGGAAATATATTGTGAAATGCCATGCTTACTCAAGTACAGTTATAGGACTAGTCTAGTACTTCTGTTAAAGAAGAAAATGTATTAATAGTTAGCTTGGCAGAGTTTAGAAGTCCTGAGATGTTCTTTCTTCTTGTTCTAGCCATCCTCAGTAACCATTCATTTGCTGACTACTATGAAATTAAAAGATGCTTACTCCTTGGAAGGAAAGTTATGGCAAACCTAGACAGCATATTGAAAAGCAGAGACATTACTTTGCCAACAAAGGTCCATCTAGACAAGGCTATGGTTTTTCCAGTAGTCATGTATGGATGTGAGAGTTGGACAATGAAAAAGGCTGAGCACCAAAGAATTGATGCTTTTGAACTGTGGTGTTAGAGAAGACTCCTGAGAGTCCCTTGGACTGCAAGGAGATCCAACCAGTCCATCCTAAAGGAGAACATCCTGGGTGTTCACTGGAAGGACTGATGTTGAAGCTGAAACTCCAATCCTTTGGCCACCTCATGTGAAGAGTTGACTCATTGGAAAAGACCTTGATGCTGGGAAGGACTAGGGGAAGGAGGAGAAGGAGAAGACAGAGGATGAGATGTCTGGATGGCATCACCAACTTGATGGACATGGGTTTGGGTAGACTCTGGGAGTTGGTGATGGATAGGGATGCCTGGCGTGCTGCAGTTCATGGGGTCACAGAGTCAGACACGGCTGAGCGACTGAACTGAACCAAAAGTATATGTCTTGGTCCCAGACTTCATTCCCAAGCTTCACTCATATTTCCAATAGTCTCCTAGACAATTCCACTTGAATGAATGTAGGAATGACAAAAACAGCATATTAAAACTGAAACTTAAGATCTTTTGTTCAAACCCACTACTCATTTCATTCCCTTCAAACCTACTACTACTTATTTCAAATGATGGATTGATCATTTACCTAGTTTTCCCATTTAACAATGTTATAGTCATATGGTTCCTATTTTTTTCTTTACCTGTATACCAGATTGATTTTTTGTTGTTTTTGTTTCTTTGTTTTTTTAATGTAGACCATTTTCTAAGTCTTCACTGAATTTATTACAATATATTTTCTGTTTTGGCTTTTAGACCATGAGGCATGTGGGATCCTAGCTCCATGACCAGGGACTGAACCCGCACCCCCAGCAATGGAGGCAAAATCTGAATCACTGGACTGCCAGGGAAGTCCTCCCCTAATTGATCCTTAATCCTTCCTGAGGGCTAAGGGATTATTCTACTCTTGTGGATAATTCCATTTCATCTCTGCCCTTATCATTTCCACAGCCCCTCCCATCATGCAGGCCTTCATGTCTCACCTACATCACCTCAGTCACATCTTAACACCCCACCAACATCAGCACTACCTAGCACGGGATAGAAACACAAATTCTCAGGTACAACTCCAGACTGACCATTTCAGTAATCCTGCCAGGGCAGTGCAGCAATCACCGGTGATTCTGATGTACCCTCCAGTGTGAGGACCGCTGCTGGACACTAAGGATGATTTATACATTTCCTTTCCACCAACACGCTATCTTTAATGCCAATATTCTTCTGAATGTTTATCTTAGTGATTGTATATATTTTCAAAGTAAATCCGATTTTATCTTTAGCAGCTTATGATGACTAATAACTCTTCTAGCAAACAATAGCATCTGAATCAATATGTAAGTGCACCCTTACACCAGAGTTGACAACAAATGACCTGTGCCAGTAGTCAGTCAGCACACTTTGAGCCAGAGGCCAAATCCAACTCATGCTCTGTTTCCATAAATAAAATAGTACTGTAACACAACTGTGATTATTTCTTTGCGTACTGTTTATGAGTAGGCTTTTCTATTAATACTACCAGGTCAGTGAGCAGTTACAACAGAGTGCATATGGCCTGACTCTGTATTTGACTTTTTACAGGAAAAAAAGTTTGCTGACTGACACTGTCAACATGTATTCATTCATTATATATTTATTCGCCATATGCTATTAACCAGGCACTGTTTCAGTAACTGAGGGTACAGAGGTGAGAAACAGGGCGTGTCAGCTGAGGGACAGATATGTGAATGGGTGCTGGTCGTGGGCTGACAGTAAATAAGCGTGCATGCGTGTTTGCCCAGTCGCTCAGTCACAGTGGACTCTTTGGGACCCCATGGACAATAGCCACTGGGCTCCTCCATCCACGGGATTCTCCAGGCAAGAACACTGGGATGGGCTGCCACTTACTCCTGCAGGGATCTTCCCGACTAAGGGATGGACCCACGTCTCCTGCATCTCCTGCCCTGGCAGGTGTTTTCTTTACCACTGTGATACCTGGGACACCCCTAAACAAGCATACATGTGAAAAATTAATAAGATGAGTTCAGAAAGCGATTTGTGTTGTGAAGAAAATAAAGTGGGTGCAGTGGCAGAGAGACACCGCTGGGAGGCAATACCGTCAGGTTAGGTATCATGAAGGCCCCTCAGGGAAGACCAACATTAACTGAAAAGGCAGTGAAAACAATGAAATGCTGACAAGAAACTAGGTGGACAAAGTTCTCGGGATGGAAAGGACTTGATTTGTCCTAAAACCATCAAGGCCAGTGTGGAGCCAACTAAACCCTGGGAAAATACAGGATCGTGGCTAAATATTTGTGACATTTCTGATTGATGATAAATTGTATTCTTTCATTTCTACTGTGTTTCATAGAAGGAAGTGATATTGATTAAGCGTGCTTAGTATTCTTTTGTGTTAATGACTTATGTTGGCTGCAGTGTGAACATAAATGATTTTTACAACAACACTGAAAAAACCAAGAACTTCTGAATAAAATGAAAAAACAAAAACAAAACAAGATTTGTGTCTCCTTTAGATGTGAGGCTGAAATATTGCTCCTTAGTCATCTCCACCTTGAGCAGGCTATTTAAGATGGCAGAATTAAGTCAGACCTTAAAATTTTCCTCTCCCCAAACTCAGTGACATGAACAAATACAACACGAAACCAAAAAATCCTGGGATAGAGAAATGAAAAGAGCTGATGACTTGAACATGAACAATAAATAAGTTTTAAGAATATATAAATTTTCTTCAAAATTTTATGGAGAAAATGTTGGGGTTGGGTATATAGTTGGAGGAAGGTAGTTTGTTTGAAAAGAGGAAATATGTTAGAGAAACACTGAAAATTCTCATTAAGAATCAACAGCTTGGTATGTGCTTTGACAGCAGAAGTATTAAAATTGGAAAGAGAAGAGTAACATGGATGACGTGTAAGAAAGATCTGAAAATTCATGAAGCAGTCCATATTTTTAAAAATGAGATAAGAGCTTGAATAGACATTTCTCCAAAAGTGAGGTACAAATAACCAACAAGCAGGAAAAAAAGCTCAACACTATCTATCATTAGAGAAATACAAATTAAAATTAAAATTAGTCCTTATTTCCTACCCATTACAATAGCTACTATAAAAACTACCGAATATAACCAGTGTTGGTAAGGATGGAGAAAAATTGGAATCCTTATGTACTGAGCGACTGAACTAATATGTACTGTGGTTCAGTTCAGTAGCTCAGCCGTGTCCAACTCTTTGTGACCCCATGAACTGCAGCACATCAGGCCTCCCTGTCCATCACCAACTTCTGGGGAGCTTGCTCAAATTCATGCCCATCGAGTTGGTGATATTATTCAACCATATCATCCTCTGTCATCCCCTTCTCCTCCTGCCCTCAGTCTTTACAGCATCAGCCTTTTCCAGTGAATCAGTTCTTCACATCAGGTGACCAAAGTATTGGAGTTTCAGCTTCAACATCAGTCCTTTCAATGAATATTCAGGACTGATTTCATTTAGGAATGACTGGCTTGGTCTCCTTGCTCTCCCAGGGACTCTCAAGAGTCTTCTCCAACACCACAGTTCAAAAGCATCAATTCTTCAGTGCTCAGCTTTCTTTACAGTCCAACTCTCTCACATCCATACATGACTACGGGGAAAACCATACTTTTGATTAGATGGATCTTTAGCAATAAAGAAATGTCTCTGCTTTTTAATAAAATGTGTAGTTTTGTCATAGCTTTTCTTCCAAGAAGCAAGCATCTTTTAATTTCATAGCTGCAGTCACCATCTGCAGTGGTTTTGGAGCCCAAGGAAATAGTCTCTCACTGTTTCCATTTTTTCCCCATCTATTTGCCATGAAGTAATGGGACTGGATGCCATGATCTTAGTTTTCTGAATGTTGAGTTTTAAGCCAGCTTTTTCACTGTCCTCTTTCACTTTCATCAAGAGGCTCTTTAGTTTCTCTTCTCTATCTGCCATGAAGATGGTGTCATCTGTGTATCTCAGGTTTCTCCCAGCAATCTTGATTCCAGCTTGTGCTTCATCTCACCCAGCATTTCACATCATGTACTCTGCATATAAGTTAAATAAGCAAGATGACAATATACAGACTTGATATACTCCTTTCCCAATTTGGAACCAGTCCAATATTTCATGTCCAGTTCTCTTGCTTCTTGAACTGCATGCAGATTTCTCAGGAGGCAGGTAAGGTGGTCTGGTATTCCCATGTCTTTAGGAATTTTCCACAGTTTATGGTGACCCACATAGTCAAAGGCTTTAGCAAAAAAAATGAAGCAGAAATAGATGTTTTTCTGGAATTATTTTGCTTTTTTTTATGACCTAACAGATGTTGGCAATTTGATCTCTGGTTCCTCTGCCTTTTCTAAAACCAGCTTGCACATCTGGATGTTCATAGTTCATGTACTGTTGAAGCCTGGCTTGGAGAATTTTGAGCATTGCTTTGCTAATGTGTAAGGTGAGTGTAATTGTGTGGCAGTTTGAGCATATTTTGGCATTGCTTTTCTTTGGGACTGGAATGAAAACTGACCTTTTCCAGTCCTGTGGCCTCTGCTGAGTTTTCCAGATTTGATGACATGTTGAGTGCAGCACTTTCACAGCATCATTTTTTAGGATTTGAAATAGCTCAACTGGAATTCCATCCCCTCCACTAGCTTTGTTTGTAGTGATGCTTCCTAAGGCCCACTTGACTTCATAATCCAGGATGTGTGGCTCTAGGTGAGTGATTAAATCATTGTGATTTTCTGGGTCATGAAGATCATTTTTGTATAGTTATTTTGTGTATTCTTGCCACTTTTTCTAAATATCTTCTGTTTCTGTTAGGTCCATACCATTTCTGTCCTTTATTGTGCCCATCTTTGCATGAAATGTTCCCTTGGTATCTCTAATTTTCTTGACCAGATCTCTAGTCTTTCCCATTCTATTGTTTTCCTCTATTTCTTTGCATTGATCACTGAGGAAGGCTTTCTTATCTCTCCTTGCTATTCTTTGGAACTCTGCATTCAGATGCATTTATCTTTTCTTTTCTCCTTTGCCTTTCACTTCTCTTCTCTCTCAGCTATTTAAGGTCTCCTCAGACAACCATTTTGCCTTTTTGCAATTCTTCCTGGGGATGGTTTTAATCACCACCTCCTGTACAATGTTACGAACCTGTCCATAGTTTTTCAGGTACTCTATCTATCAGATCTAATCCCTTGAATCTATTTGTCACTTTAATGGCATAATCATAAGGGATTTGATTTAGGTAATACCTGAATGACCTAGTGTTTTTTCCTCCTTTCTTCAATTTTAGTCTGAATTTTGCAATAAGGAGTTCATGATCTGAGCCAGTCAACTCCCAGTCTTGTTTTTGCTGACTGTACAGAGTTTCCTCATCTTCAGATGCAAAGAATATAGCCTATCTGATTTCTCTATTGACCATCTGTTGATGTCCATGTGTCTTGTGTTGCTGGAAGAGGGTTTTTGCTGTGACCAGTGTGTTCTCTTGGCAAAACACTGTTAGCCTTTGCCCTGCTTCACTTTGTACTCCAAGGTCAAACTTGCCTGTTACTTCATGTATCTCTTGACTTCCTACTTTCACATTCCAGTCCCTTATGATGGAAAGGATATCTCTTTTTGTTGTTAGTTCTAGAAGGTCTTCATAGAATCATTCAACTTCAGCTTTTTTGGCATTAGTGGTTGGGGCATAGACTTGGATTTCTGTGATATTGATGGTTTGCCTTGGAAATGAACAGAGATCATTCCGTCGTTTTTGAGATTGCACTCAAATACTGCACTTATGACTCTTTTGTTGACTATGAGGGCTACTCTTTTTCTCCCAAGGGATTCTTGCCCACAGTAGTATATATAGTGATTATCTGTATTAAATTCAACCATTCCCATCTATTTTAGTTCACTGATTCCTTGCCATCTCCTGTTTGACCACTTCTAATTTACCTTGATTCATGGACCCAACATTACAGGTTCCTAATTAATATTGGTTTTCAGCATCAGACTTTACTTCTGTCACCAGTCACAATCACAGTTGGGCATTACTTTTGCTTTGGCTCATTCTTTCTGAGCCTCTTCATTTTTTCTGAAGCTATTTCTCCACTCTTCTCCAGTAGCATATTGGGCATCTTACTGACCTGGGGAGTTCATCTTTCAGTGTCATATCTTTTTGCCTTTTCACACTGTTCATGGCATTCTCCATGGCATTCTCAATGGAAACAGTGAGAGACTTTATTTTTTTTTGGCTCCAAAATCACTGCAGATGGTGAGTGCAGCCATGAAATTAAAAGATGCTTGCTCCTTGGAAGAAACATTATTACCAATTTAGACAGCATATTAAAAAGCAGAGATATTACTTTACCAACAAAGGTCCGTGTAGTCAAAGCTATGGTTTTTCCAGTAGTCATGTATGGATGTTGAGAGCTGGACTATAAAGAAAGCTGTGTGCCAAAGAATTAATGCTTTTGAACAATGGTGTTGAAGACTCTTGAAAATCCCCAAATAACCGACTCATTGGAAAAGACCCTGATGCTGAGAAAGACTGAACGTTGGAGGCGAAGGGGATGACAGGACGAGATGGTTGGGTGGCATCATTGATGCAAAGGACATGAGTTTGAGTAGGCTTTGAGAGTTAGTGATGGACAGGGAAGCCTGGTGTGCTGCAGTCCATGGGGTCACAAAGGACACAACTCAGTGACTGAACTGAAATGACGGTGTTCTCAAGACAAGAATACTGGAGTGGTTTGCCATCCCCTTCTCCAGTGGATCATGTTTGTCAGAACACTCCACCATGTCCTGTCCATCTTGGTTGGCCCTACACAGCATGGCTCACAGTTTCATTGAGTTAGACAAGGCTGTGATCCAGTGATCAGTTTGGTTAGTTTTCTGTAATTGTGGTGTCCATTCTGTCTGCCCTCTGATGGATAAGGATAAGAGGCCTGTAGAAGCTTCCTGATGGGAGGGACTGACTGTTGGGGAATCTGGTCTTGCTCTGATGGGGGGGAGGCATGCTCAGTAAATCTTTAATTCAATATTCTTTTGATGGGTGGGGCTGTGTTCTGTCCCTGTAGTTTGGCCTGAGGCCCAACTGTGGTATGGGTATGTGTTCTGTCCCTGTAGTTTGGCCTGAGGCCCAACTGTGGTATGGGTAATGGTGGAAATGGCAACCTCTTTCAAAAGGACTTACGCCAGGACTGTTGTATTCAGTGCTCCTGACCCCACAGCAGGCCACTCTCGACCCAGGCCTCCACTGGAGATTCCTGGACACTCACATTCAAGTCCAGCTCAGTCTCTTGTGGGGTCACTGCTCCTTTATCCTGGGTCCTGGTGTGTATAAGGTTTTGTTTGTGCCCTCCAAGAGTCTATTTCTCTATTTGGAAGCTCTAATCAAATTCCATTGGTCTTCAAAGTCAAATTCCTTGGGAGTTCTCAGTCCCTTTGCCGGATCTCCTGGTTGGGAAATCTGTTGTGGGCCCTAGAACTTTTACAACAGTGTGAGGATTTCTTTGGTATAATTGTACTGCTGGTGGGAGTACAAAACTTCATAACTGCTGTGGAAAACAGTACAGAGGTTCCTCAAAAAAATTTAAAATAGAACTACCTATAAACCAACAATTTAACTTCTATATCCAAAAGAATTGAAAGCAGGATCTCAAAGAGATAGTTTCACATTCATGTCCAGAGTATCACTATTTGCAGTAGCTAACAGGTTGGAGCAACCCAAGTGTCTAACAATGGATAAATGGATAGACAAAAGGCTATATATACATACAATGGTATATCTGTCATCCTTAAAAAGGAATGAAATGCTGATGCATGTTATACTATAGATGAATCTTGACATAATGCTAAACAAGTCAGTTACAAAAAGACAAATGCTGTATAATGCCACTTCTACAACTTTCTTAGGATAGCCCAATTCAAAGACACAGAAAGCAGAATAATGATTGGAAGGGGCTGGTAGGAGAGGAGAATGGGGAGTTGTTGTTTAATAGGTATAGTGTCCACTTTACATAATAAAAAAGAGTTCTGGAGATGAATGGTAGGGATAGTTGCACAACAATGTGAATATACTTAGCACTACTGAACCGCAAACTTAGAAACAGCTCAAATGGTAAATGATAGGTTATGTAATTTTTTTAACCATAATTTTAAAAAAGTATTGATAGCTTGTAGAAAGGAAGGAGACAGATCAGAACAGAGCTTGGGAGTGCTAGAAACTGCTGACTTATTAAGACCATACGAAAATGTTATCCAGAATTAAAGGTTTTTATCACTTTGCAGGTGGGGTGAAAAGATGAAGAACATGAGAAATCTTGCCTGAAACTGGTCAGATTGAAATGACTAATTAAAAATTGCTTTCCCTGGCTTTTTAGAAAGGGCAAATGCTAACTATTCACACACAGACTCTTGTCTTCTCCTTTTCAAGTATATTGTGAGCCAGCAGCTTGAAATTAGCAAAAGGTAACCACATAGCAATTAATGACTTTAACCTGAATTGATACTTTTGAATTGTTGTTCTGGAGAAGACTCTTGAGAGTCCCTTGGACTGCAAGGAGATCAAACCAGTCAAACCTAAAAAAAAATCAACCCTGAACATTTATTGGAAGGACTGATGCTAAAGCTGAAGCTGAAGCTCCAATACTTTGGCCACCTGATGTGTAGAGCCAACTCACTGGAAAAGATCATAATTTCTGGGAAAGGTTGAAGGCAAAAGAAGAGGGTGGCAGAGGATGAGATGGTTAGAAGCACACTGAGAGTGGACATGAACTTGAGCAAAGTCTGGGAGATAGTGAATGACAGGGAAACCCTGCCTGCTGTAGTCCATGGCGTTGCAAAGAGTTGGCCACAACTTAGCAACTGAACAACAACAGCCACATAGCAATTAATGACTTGACTCTCCTTTACAATTAAAGGTAACTTCTGTTATATTTGATACAGCATGATGAGCACTACTTTCATAGGAACTGGCTGTTTATAGACTCACGGAAACCATCTCCTTTCCATATGACTCACCCAGGAAGTAGGCTCTTTACTGCTTTCCTCGACATTGGCTGTAGTCAAAAACTTCACAAATCATTATGCTGCAGTTAGACAAAGCCTTGCCATGGATTACAAAGATATGTGGTTTCATTACCTGGCTCTGCATATGCGCAGTATATTAGCGTAAGCAAAATACAACCACTGCAATTAAGTTTCCTCATCTGTAAAATGATCCTATGTACATCATAAGGTTGCACTAACAGTTAAATGAGATAACATACATGCAAGCACTCAAACCACAAAATTCCATGCAAATACAGGTTATAACTCTCATCAAATTCCCCATAAATCTGGGAGGAACCAAGAGTCAGCAAACACAAAGAATACTTTTAAAAATCCTATAACTCAGGGTCTTTCAGTGCATTATATATTGAAATAAACATTCAGGGATAAAACTATGAGGCTCAGACTCCTGTGGTGGGCCAGTGGTTAAGAATTTGCCTTACAATGCAGGGGACATGGAATCAGTCTCTGGTCTGGGAAGATGCCACATGCCGTGGAGCAACTAAGCCTGAGCACCCCAACTACTGGGCCTGTGCTCTCAAGAGCGTGAGCCACAACTACCGAGACCAAGTGTTGCACCTATGGAAGCCTGTGCACCCTAGAGCCCGTGCTCTGCAGCAAGAGAAGCCACTGCCATGAGAAGCCTGTGAACCGCAACTAGAAAGCAGCCCCTGCTCGCTCCAACTAAAGTCAGCTGACATGCAGCTGCGAAGACCCAGAGCAGGCCAAAATAAATATAAACAAATAAATAAATTTCAAAAAGCAGGCCATTTTGTTAGTAATTTATTTTGAAAATAGCAAAGAAATAAGAAGACTTTTCTGGCCCCAAATATTCAGTTCAAGGTCCTACATTCTTATCCAGGAAATATTTCTTTCCTGCTTTGGTGCATAAGAACTATAATTTAGAATCACAGAATTTCATACTTACATCTGTAAGTATTTTATTTATCTATAACAATGAATGAATATTTTGATTTTAGAAGATTTGGTTCTCCTGAACCCTAAAAGATCAGAGAGCAACCTGGATTCTTATCATTTCTGTAGATGAATTTGTTCAAATTCTTACATTTTTATAACTTCATTTTTCTTTCTATTAGAGTGAGTGACACTTTGTTCCTTTCTTAGTTTCCACTGTCCACAAATAGTGCCCTAGGCATAGATTTGGGTGCACATAGTTTACTGGGGAGGTAATTGCAGAAAGGAGAGTGAGGAAGACAGGAAAGGGGCATCCCTGAGCTAGTTTCTATGAACAGTGGAAGCTCCTCCACTCTTGGGACTGTCCAAGGAACCACATGGAATACTTCTCCAAAATGATCCCTCTAAAGTGAGGGAAGCTTCATGGTTACCCCCAAGTGGTGTCTGCATCCTGGTTGAGTGGCTAAGGCTTTAGGGATCATCTGAAACATAGGAGGGCAGAGAGCCACTGTGACATGCACTTGAGGGGAGGTGCTGGAGAGCACAGAGAAAACAAGCGGGGCAGCTGGATGTGGTATAGACACAAAAATGTCTCCTGCCTTGTTGGTTGCTATGACAACTCAGTGACTTGCTATGTATGTACTTAGAAGGGTACCCTTGTTATTGTTGTTTAGCCTCGAAGTTATGTTTCTTTGCGACCCCATGGACTGTAACCCACCAGGCTTCTCCATTCATGGAATTTTCCAGGCCAGAATACTGGAGTGGGTAGCCATTTCCCTCTCCAGGGCATCTTCCCAATGCAGGGATCAAACCCACGTCTCCTGCATTGCCAGGCAGATTTTTTACCACTGAGCCACCAGGGAAACCCAGAACGCTGGCCTGCACACTGCAAGAACCATAAGGGGTAACTGAAGTTTTTACGGGACTATAAGAGGTTTATTTATAGACACCACTAATTGGTAAGGATTTAGCTGGGGCCCCTTGACGCTTGCTCTTCTGTGTCTTCTCTACTATACTCTGTTGCTAAATATATCTTTCCATGTTTTACATACATGTATGAATTTTGTGTAAACATGATCACTTTTCCCTTACCGTTAAGATTTTAAAAAATGCATCATCTTAGAATCTATGTTGTCTTATTTAAGTGGTGATCCATTTGAAAAACATGATCAAGTGCTTCATTCAATTCTGGGTTAACTGTGAGGACCTAGAACAATCTTATGTATAGCAAGGTAGTTAATAAAAAGTATGTGTTTCAACATGGTTATAAAATGAATGTCTTTCAACTGCCCTCACCACTGAGTTTTACCTGTGTTTAAAACACATGGCCTTATTACTTCAATGAAAATTCAAATTCATAGCTCCCATTAGCATTGCAGACCATTGCTGCCCTAGTTTTCCTGGATATTAATGGAGATTCAGATCTTTTAATGAGCTTAATACAGAAAGAATTTTGGTATTCACATAAACTACTGCCCTTCGCTTAGCCTAGGGCTGGAGAGAAAATACTCACCATTACAAACTGGGCAGACAACTTCAAAGATACTTAAAAACTGTCAGAAAAGCCATTATCTATGACATAAACAACAAATGCATAATCATTGTTGGTGTATTTCATTATCAGTTCTTGGATACGACGTTCTCTTGGTCTCATCTACCTCACTGATAGATTCACCTAACTCACTAGTTACCTAATTCATTCTCTTTGCCATCAGTCCACATCCACTCCCCTGCCCAAGCCTCCCTCCTGAACTTGAGGTGCATATAAGTCAACACGTTCTCAATATTTCCACTTTGATGGTGCAGCAGATTATCTTATTTAAAGCCACCATTTCTTCCCTGCTTTGCATACCTTCACAATGTGACACAGATGGTCCCATCAAGGGGCTGAATTTCTTTACTCTATGTGATCTGGGTTGAACTCGTGACTTTATTTAACTAATTGCATGTAGTAGAAGGGACACGGTCAAAGTCACAAACTGAGACTACAAAAGACAGTGAAGCTTCCACTCCCCTCTTATTGCCCTGAATTTTCCACATCAAAAAGCTTATTCTAAGCTTATTGGAAGATAAGACCACTTGGAAAAGAATGATACATTCTACTTGAGGTTTCCTAGCCTAGATCAACCAGATTCCAGTGAAGCCTCCAAAACCTCCAGCCTACGGAAACCACAGGAGTAAGGTCAGCTGAGGCCAGCAGAACCACTCAGCTGAGCTCTGCATGAATTGCTGACACAGTGATCCATAACCAAATAAGTTAAGTTTTGTCATGGTTTGTTACATAGTAACAGACATCTGATAAACATGTTGAAAAGATTACTAATTTAACATATACAGAACTGAACCCTTGGCTTTGCCACTTTAACCTGCTACTTCACAATTTCCACTTTATAAATAATTGGTCATTTCAATCATCTAATTCCTTGGGCCAGAAATCTCATTCATCCCTGCAACCTTTCTTTCCCACATATTCAAGCCATTACAGAATCTTGTCTGCTCTTAATATCTTCAACTAGAACATTTCTCTTTCTTCTCTGGGTATTATATTCTGCTTTATAGCAGCACTCTCTCTCAGTCAGATGATTGAAATTAACGCCTAAATTTTTTCCTTGCTCTGTGTCCATCCTCTGTAATCTATTTTCTGCATAGCAGTGAGAGCAACCTTTTAAATCCCAAGATGAATGGATAAAGAAACTGTGGCATATCCATGCAACGGAATAATTTTAGACACAAAAAGAAATGAAGGGCTGACTCATGGTAAAACATGGATGGAGCCTGAAAATACGACAGTAAGAGAAAGAAGACAGTCACCAAAGGTTACATATTCCAGGATTCCACTTCTATGAAATACCCACAATAAGGAGATCCACAAAAGCAGAATGCAGATTGGCAGTTACCAGGCACTGTCATTTATATTATTAATAGTAATACTAATATTAACTATTATAATAATAATATTAATATTAATAATGTGTACAGGGTTTTAGTTTGTATTGATGAAAATATGCAGAATTAGACAGAAGTAATGGTTACAAATAATTGTAATATATGCAATGCCACTGAATATGTTCACTTTAAAATGATGAATTTTAAGTATGAGAGCTTCATGTCAATTAAAAAAACAAGAGTTTCAATGGGTTCTCAGGTCACTCATAGCAGTCACCAAAATCCTCACAAAGACCTCATGTTCCTTGATGGTGTGCCCTTCACTTCCTCTCTTCCTCTGCTCTCTTCTCTTTCCATGTAAGTTTTTTTTTCTCCCTTTTATTGTTTTTGCCATACAATGCCATGATATCACTATGGGTTTACATATGCTCCCCCTCCAGAAACCCCTCCCTCCCCCCTCCCTCCTCCCTCCCCACCGGGAAATCTCGATTTGTCATTCCTTACACTTGCTTATCTTAAGATTCATGAGTTCTTGATTTCTTCAGTCTTGATTGCTTATTCCCTAAATATTAACATAACTCACTTTCAACTGCCTTTCAGTTATGCAGACATTATACGGTATTTTTCCTTTAATTTTTTTCTTGTCTATTTAGTATATATAGAAGGGAAGGAAGTGACATCCATAATGTAAAAATGTTGGTAATATCTAGTTTCATCTGGATAATTTTCCCTGATCCTAAGTAGGTACATGATTATAGAATAGGGAAAAATCTCTCACGACAAAGAATATGAGACTATCAAAGGCAAGCACCTACACATTAAAAGGAAATATCATGGGACTTCCCTGGTGGTTCAGTAGTTAAGATTCCACACTTCCAATGCAGGGTGTCCAGGTTCAAGCCCTTGTTGGGGAACTAAGATCCCACATGTCACATCGTGTGGCTAAATAAATAAATAAAATTAAATAAAAAACATCACAAAGGAAGGCTCATTTTCTCATATATGCTGATGATGTCCCAGGTGCTTGGGATATGTGCTGCTATGGTGATGAGAAGGAGACAAACCAGACAGGACCGTGCAATGGTCTATGGAGTGTTTTTGCTCTGCGTCACTTAGTTCTACTCTTGAGAAAGATTATCGACATTACAGACCCTGCTCACACTGTACTGCTAGGCTTCATGGCATCTTTAAAACTGTCTTGACCCACACAAACAGACAGAGAGATATATCATATTCTTGGATTGGAAGAATCAATATTGTGAAAATGATTATACTATCCAAATTAATGTACAGAGTCAATGCAATCCCTGGGAAATTACCCATGGCATTTTCCACAGAACTAGAACAAATAGTTCACAGGGTGTAAGGAAACACAAAAGATCCCAAGTAGCAGAAGCTATCTTGAGAAAGAACAGAGCTGGAGTAATCCAACTTCCTGACTTCAGACTATACTACAAAGCTACAGACGCCACCAAGACAATATGGTACTGGCACAAAGACAGAAATATAGACCAAGGGAACACAGTAGAAAGCCCGGAGATAGGCACATGCATGTATGGGCACCTTATCTTTGACAAAGGAGGCAAAGATATACAATGGAGAAAAGACAGTCTGTTTGATAAGCGGTGCTAGGAAAACCACATATCTACATGCCAAAGAATGAAAACAGAACTTTGTAAAATACATTAAAGACCCAAATGAAAGGCCAGAAACTATAAAACTCTTAGAGGAAAACATAGACAGAACATTCTTTGACATAAATCACAGTAATATCCCCTTAGACCCACCTCCTATAGTAATGGAAATAAAAATAAACAAACAAGACCTAATAAAACTTAAAAGCTTTTGTATAGCAAAGGAAACTATAAACAAGATGAAAAGACATAATAACTGCAAATGAAGCAACTGGCAATTGCTTCAAAATAATCTCCAAAATACATAAGTAGGTCGTGCAGCTCAATACCATAGATACAAACAACCCATTAAACAATGGGCAGAGGACCTAAACAGCTAAACAGACATTTCTCCAAAGGAGACATACAGATGGCCAACAAATGCATGAAATGATGCTCAACATCACTCATTATTACAGAAATGAAAATAAAAACTATAATAAGATATCACCTCACATCAGTTAGAATGGCCACCATCAAAAAATCTACAAACAATACATCCTGGAAGGGATGTGGAGAAAAGGGAACCCTCTTGCAGTATTGGTGGGAATGTAAATCGATACTGCCACTATGGAGAACAGTATAGAGATTTCTTTAAAAACTAGAAATAAAATTTCCACATGACCCAGCAACCCCACTACTGGGCATATGCCCTGAGAAAACCATAGCTAAAAAGACACACGTACCACAGTGCTCACTGCAGCACTATTTACAATAGCCAGAACATGGAAACATCCCAGATATGCATCGGCAGGTGAATGGATAAAGAAGTTGTGGTAGATATATACAATGGAATATTACTCAACCATAAAAAAGAACATGGTCAAGTCAGTTCTAGTGTGATGGATGAACCTAGAGCTTTTTATACAGAGTGAAGTGAGTCAGAAAGAGAAAAACAAATATCACACATTAATGCATATATATGGAATCTAGGAAAATGGTACCAATAAACCCATCTGCAGGGAAGGAATGGAGATGCAGTCATAGGGAATGGGAAAGGAGAGGGTATGGTGAACTGGGAGAGTAACACTGAGATATATACATTACCTATGTAAAACAGATAGCAAACAGGAAGTTGGTATATAACACAGGGAGCTCAACCCAGAACTCTGTGACAACCCAGAAGGGTGGGATGGACTTGTGGGGGAAGGTTCAAGAAAGAGGGGACATAAGTATACTTATGGCTGATTTACGCTGTTGTATGGCAGAAACCAACACAACATGGTAAAGCAATTATCTCCCAAGTAAAAATAAATTTAAAAATTACAGATTGCTTTTGACATAACAACTAGGCATTTACTAAATATATGAATGAATACTAGAATAAATAGAGTGTGATTTTGGCGTTTTTCTTCTGATCCAAGACTGAGTTCTCTTGACTTCATTCTTCTCGCAAACAGTAACTTTCTCTGTGGTTTGACTCGCACTCAAAAGCCAGAAACAAATATCTATACATCCGTCAATTCCCTGACAAATCCATTCATCCAATCATTTGTTTGTTCAACTAATTCAACTCATATTAATGAGCACTGAAGTCGCCAAGCACTGGTCTAGGTAAGGATCATGGAACCAATGATGACCTCTAGCAAGATGTACTAAAATGAGGGAAAGCACAAATTATATGTGACCTCATCACAGGGCACATAACCTCCACTTTAGTGCATCAGGTCAGGCTGTCAGGAGCAGGTAAAATCTTAATGCAGCCCACAAAGGGGTGTGGGTTAGTCAGGTGAGTAAGAATGTTGGATGAGCAAGGACATTTCAGACAAGGTAAAGGAATAACACTCATTTTAGCACACTGGGGATTTGGTGGGAATTCCCGATACCTACAGCACAAAATCCAACAATATGACAGCTCCGTGTTCAAACTGGAACTCTTTGGAAGCAAATCACTTTCCTCCCACCCGGTATTCACAAGACACTTTATTTATATTTCACGTAGGAGATTTTATAGTATGTCATAATTAATAGTTTGTTTCTGTTTGTCCACCAAGATAAACCTTCTTAAGTACTGACTTTATACAGAAATCTTGAGATCCTGGAAAAGCAGTATTGACTAGCGATGGGAATTCTTCGTGTGTTTACTATGATTGCTCTTAGAGAATATATGATTTCTTGATTTCTAGAGACACTCTGGCTGTGTATGCCTTCCTAAATTGATTATTCCCCGTTGACTTCCCTGATTTTCTCACCTGGGCTAAATGTCACCTGCTTAAAAATCCAGAATATTCCTCTGTGTACTTTAGAAACTGGGACCATGACAAAATGCCCAGGTTCCCTCTAAGATATGTGAGATGTGCAGATTGGGAGGGTAAGATGTGTAGAATGAGTGAAAAAAGTTCTATCAGTCAATGTAAATTCATTGAGAGAAGGAGTTAAGAACCTATGAGAATTTTCTCATGAAGAAGTTGAAGCTTCAAGGCCATAGAAGAGTATGTGAGAGCTGGAGTTGGGCATCAAAGGCTTTGGGTAAGGAAGCACATCAAGAGTGCTTCCTTCCACCGAGGATGGTGGAAGGTCGGGAGTTTATACTTCAGGCAGTGAATGATGGATGTGGTGGCAAACTGGAGTCAATTGTGCATAGATGTACAGCCAATTTAAATTCTACCAAGACCAGAGAGCTTACTCCCAGAGAACTTAGAAGCTGCTCTGCTCAGATGATCAAGCTTATAATTGCATATTAAAAACCAGTCTTGGCATAAAGAACAGACTTATGGACACAGTGAGAGGAAAGAAAGGAGAGGGTGGGATGTATGGCAAGAGTAACATGAAAATATATATTACCATATGTAAAACGGATAGCCAACAGTATTTTGCTGTATGTCTCAGGGAACTCAAATGGGGCTCTGTAACAATGCAGAGGGGTGAGATGAGGAGGGAGGTGGGAGGGATGTTCAAGAGGGAGACGACATATGTATACCCATGGCTGATTGATGCTGAAGTTTGGCAGAAACCAACACAATACTGTAAGGCAATCATCCTTCAATTAAACATAAATTTTAAAAATTAAAAAAATAAAAAGGCATCACCATTAAAAAAAAAACAGTCTTGTGAAAATGATACCTTGAGCTTTCCTATGGCTATATGTGGGCTTGCTGATGACTATACCACACAGCCCAAAAATGCTCAACATGACTTTACATGTTCTCAGACACCCCTCTCAACTTGTATTCCAGGGCTTTACACACAATTTTGTCTTCCATTCAGACAAAGCCATGCCTTAGAGCCATAACACCACCCATTTGTCTGCCACTGGCTGGTAGGGGTGAGGTGAGGAGGGAGGTGGGAGGAATGTTCAAGAGGGAGAGGACATATGTATGCCTATGGCTGATTCATGCTGAAGTTTGGCAGAACCAACACAATACTGTAAGGCAATTATCCTTCGACTAAACATAAATCAATTTTAAAAAATAAAAAGGCATCACCATAAAAAAATGAAAAAAAAAAACAAAACAGTCACACTATCACACTGGAAGGGTTTGCGGCTCTTTTCAGGAACTATTTCCGACTCTATCCTCTCTAGTAAACTCTGTGCAATCTACTCTGTGTTCCCCCAGTGCTTTATATAACATATGGTGGCGGTTTCATGCTCATCCATTTACTCGTCTGTTCCCAGTAACCAGTGATTTTTAACTTTAGTTTTTTTCTTTTTAACCCCAAAAAGTTCACTTATGCAACATACTCTCCAGGGAGTATTCAACATTGCAAGCTACTTCTCATTTTATTTCCAAGATGTAATTACTTCCATATTTAAGACAGTGTATTAGAGACATGGAAGTGAAAATTACATTATGGAAAGGAAAACCTCGAATTTACTTTATTAGTCATCAAACTTTACTTTTTTGACAAAAATAAAATAGGCAAGTGTTGTGGAATGCCTCATAATTTGCTAGTTTGAGGATGAGGCTGCTCAGTGACGGTTGCCTCTGTGCTGTGCCCCAGACTGGATGCAGTTCCCAATACACTGTCAAAGCTCCACACACATATGTAGAACGATTTTAAGAACAATGAGTGAATTAACTTCTTGGCTTGTTAACATTATGTCCTCATTTGAAGCTGTGCTCAAGAAGATGCAACTTCTAGGGAATGTAGTGACATTACTGCAGTCTTCATTAGTACATGTCCTGAGTAATTAGCTATCTGGTTCAAACTCCCAAAACCTTGATTTAAGAATTTGAAATCACAGGCTGGGATAATGCTGCTGTTGTTGTTTAGCACTCAGTCGTGTCAGACTCTTCACAACCCCATGGACTATAGCCTGCCAGGCTCTTCTGTGGGATTTCCCAGGCAAGAATAAAGGAGTGGGTTGCTATTTCTTTCTGCAGGACTGTGACAGTGAGGTACCTGCGTACTACAATGTGTATATAGGCCTACTATGCAAATGATACAAGCAAAAACTCCCTGGTCTCTCTTGCTGGGTTTCATTCAGGGAAACATAGCTGTTCCGCACAGAAACCACAACCATCATGCCTTGGGAGATGCAGATAGTGGCTCTGTGTACAGAACTACTGAAAATGCCTCGGACCAAGGGCAGGTCATCAAAGGCCAGGGTGAGAACTGTGACCACTGGACCAGTATGACACAGTCCTTTCAGAAGAGGGGGATGTTTTCATTACGAGCCATCCCTCTAGGCTCTTGTGATTGGTATCATTGACTCTGACAAGAACCCATTTCAGTTCCTTTGAATCGAGGACAGTATCAGAATGATGAAACAGAGATTTTATAGAGAGTGAGAGGGAGAGAATATCCAGCACTTTGTCGGTCTCGGTGTGAAGCAGCAGGTGGAGCAGGAGGAAGGCCTGGGGAGGCTGTTACCTGGGTGTGTTGTCCAGCCTCACCCTAACAGTGCTGCATGACACCAGGGATGCTACTTAAGGGGCTGTCACTCTTCCTAGTTGTAATGCCTGGATAACAGTGCCTGCCCTAGAGGGGTGATGTAAGTGGTGGTGATAACGGTCAGCGTGTCAGACATTGCAAGTGTCTGACAGCACAGAGCTCTCATTAACACTGAAGAAGTGCTTTGGAAAATACACAGTGCATCCTCTTTGAGAAGCAGTGAGTTTTCATCAATAGCAGAAACTTAAAACACTTGAACTGGGCATTCAGAATACCCGGGTTTCTCATGAGTGAAACAGAAGCAGCGTCAGAAGGATCACCAAGTCACCATGTCGCAATAAGTGGTGCGACCCCACCCTAGTTTTCCCATGCAACAGCGAGTGGGAAAATGCTGTTTATGATACGTCTGATGAGTTCCTCTGCAATATTAAATTACTGCTGCTTGCGCTATGCTTTTGCTCCATTTCCAAAGTTCTGATTTTATATTCTTCTGTTAAGTCAGTATTTATTGGTACCAACTCCACAAAAGACTTTTCATCCCCTCTTCCTGATCTTACCGCTTTCTAAAGTGGGCATTTTAAAAAAAAATTTCCTCAAAAAAAAAAAAAAAAAGCCTACAGCCCAGAGTTAACCTAGCTTCTCACAGTCATTTGATGTCTTCTCACTCATTTCAGGCTCTTCTATATTCATTTCTGCTTTTTCTTTCCCATGGCCTGGCTGTGAACCTACAGCTTCTAGGATGCAACGTTCTTCACGTTGCTAATTGAGTAGATGAGAAAACAAACCAGCCAGTCTTTTCAGTATTTGAGAACATTGTGGGACACTGAAGAACAAGAGAGAGAAAAAGAGCAGTGATCTCCTTCATCAGGACTGCTGTCACGTTGCTGGATTTCTGTCTCATTTCAACTGCAAGATACTGCATAAGTCCATGATTTAAGGCCTTTGAGTGCTTGAGAACTTTCATCTCACCCCACCCATCGTTCTTTTAGCCTAAATCTCCACTTCGATATTTATAGCCCTGTTTTGATCCTTTTGCTTCTTTGAGGTTTTTATGAGTTGTCTCTGACTTTCAGAGACTAACGTAATTTTTAAATCTTTTAAACAATTCATTAATCATTTTGCTAACAATAAATAATAAATTCTTTGAACAAAATAGAACCAATACAGGCCCATACTGAGCCCCATGAGTCATTTATGTAATTTCCCATGTAGTTTCATCACTCATAATGAACTTTAACCTATTTTCAAAACCATGATTCAATAACTTTCTTTGTGAAATTAATTTTTCATGCACAAGTGGGTGACTCAGCAAATCAGAAACGACCCCAACGTTCAAATGCTTGACCTTTGTTATTTGTCTTCCAATAACTTTTGTGGTTGTATGATGGCAAAATTGTGGATTCCTATGGCCTGCTTTATTCATATTGAAGGCACTCTGCCAGTTTCCCATTCTTAATATTTTGGGAGATATTCAATGATACACTTTACTGATGGTTACCTTTCTAGGCAGAAGTTTCTAATACCCTCATGAGTCTATTTTCTCCACATTCTCCAATATGCTAACATTCTCTCATTTTCTAAGAAAAAATATGCATGGATCAGTAAATATGCTGGCCAAACCCTTAAATAACTCAGGGAGATATGGATCTTCCAAGGACTGCCAAGTAAGGAATTCCCTTATCTTGATGTTGGCTATAGCCATTTTTGCAAT
This sequence comes from Antilocapra americana, assembly GCA_007570785.1. Lineage (NCBI taxonomy): Eukaryota > Metazoa > Chordata > Mammalia > Artiodactyla > Antilocapridae > Antilocapra > Antilocapra americana. Next base: position 7,317,859 of record ML660201.1, on the reverse strand, counting down.
GTCTTCATTACTCCCTAATTGTCTGTATTTCTTTGCTTCATTTCTCTTGTTAAAGGCAGATTTTAAAAAATGAGTTCAATAACTCAGCCGTTTTAGAGTAATCATTAATTTCATGCCCTTCCTCATTCATTAGTGGACCTGTTTTCTTGGGGCTTTCTTTTCCCTCTGGGTATAAAAAAAAATTCTTCTCATTTATTTTAACCCTTTTATCACACTCCACCATGACCTTTATGTCTTCCTTAGCAACACAAAATAACATTTCAGTGAAAAACGTATTTGCTCCTCTAGTTCCTCATCACCCCTGAAGTAAGTGCTCTTTTATTTTTTGTGCTGAAAAGTTACACCATTAGTGATAGAATTTTTAAAATCTTATTCAGAGGAAATGTATAGGCAATTTCTTTAAAAGAATGCTAAAATGTGTTCAAAGTGTCTTCTGTAGTAAGGCAGCATTCAGACTTTAGAATTAAATTTTTGAAAAAAAAGATCATCTAAATGCCTAAAAACTTTTCTTTTGGTAAAATTTTGTTCATTTTATCATATATTAAATTTTTGTACCTCAACAAACCTCTCATCTTCAAAGCAATCTTTGATTAGCAGTCCACACTTCTACAGAAGTCAGTTAAAGTCATAGCACTATTTTTATTCTCCTGTGACATGTGTGATTTCCCAGACATTAAGATAATTTATAATAAATGAAAATATGAATGTGAAAAAGAAAATTAAAAATGTGCTCTTACAATATTATTGTTGGAATACAAATTAGATGCTCAGCTCAGTATTTTTACCCATAATTTTGACTTTCTGAAAATTTGTCTAAATGATTTTATATTTACTATGGTCTTACCTAAGCGGTCAGCAGGGTGAGCATGCAGCTTATCTTAAGTAGCTTTCATTGTTTCAAAATGTCATTTTCTTCCACATCCTTCCTCTCATTCAACTTAAAATTTGTTGTTTCTAGGCTAACATCAGCATAGTATTGAAATGAAACTGAGTTCATTTCAATTTCAGCAATAAAACTGAAACTCACCTCTCCTGGATTTATTTCTCAACTGTTCCATTTCTAGGTGTAAGCTATAGGACACCTTACATAAAGTTCTGAGATTCAGTCTTATCTGTAATATGGGAGTTATTGGTAACAGCCATGATAAGGGGATTATAAAACTCAAGCAAAATAAGCAACAGATTATTTCTTGTTGTGGTTCTTACCATGTCCAGTGGTTTTATGTGTTTCCACTCCTTTAATCTATGATTTATTTTTTCGCTAGTTAAATACTGAAATGATAATAAGTAAAGCATGTAGAGGGCTTCCCAGGCGGCTGAGTGGTAAAGAATCTGCCTGCCAATGCAGGAGACACAGGTTTAATCCCTGAGTCAGGAAGATTCTTGGAGAAGGAAATGGCAAACTACTTCAGCATTCTTGCCTGGGAAATCTCATGGACAGAGGAGCCTGATAGGCTACAGTCTATGGGGTTGCAAAAGAGTCAGACATGGCCTAGTGGCTAAACAACAACAAAAAAGCATACAGAAAGTATGACTTTTCTTTGTCATTAATGTGTCAGTCACAGAGTTAGGTCACTAAGACAAGTTTCAAGCTCCAAAAGATCTTAGATAGAGATCGATTCAACTCCCACATTTTTTAAAAGAGGAAAAATTTCCAGAACCCCAAACTCACTCAGCCTAACCATCATTTTTTACTTCATACTGAATCTCAGAAAGAATCATCAGGGGGCTAGGAAAGGGGTTTTAATACCAGAAAATGCCTTAAATTGGTGAGAAACTTACTAGAATTTTCAAATCATTAGATTTTCAAAATCTATTCCAGTGAGACATAGATGCTTTTCGTAGATAGTTGGATGAATCACAGATATTCCATAAGCATAATCTAAAACAGGTTTCCCCATAGCTTGTTTCAAGAAACAATAATTCTATAAGAAGCTACATACAGAGAGATTACCTTAAAACTTTGGAGATGCTGAACTGAGCTTAATCAAACAAGTTTGTTCCCAGTATACTTTCTGAAACCTCTAAACATGTAAAAAGAAGTGTGCCTCTGTGTGAGTGTGTGTGTGTATGTATGTGTGTGTGTGAAGGTGGGTGTGCTGGGGGTATTATACTATGGTGTTGTGCACAAAGTTAATTAACCAAAAACTGTTTGAGAAATACAAGTTGTATTTTTGTCTGCACAACTCAGAACAATGCTTTAGCCTGTCAATAGATGATTAGAGTAAAAATTTAAAAAGTCAATGAAACAGAGTATTTGACATGAATACAAACAAGAGCAAATAGAAGATTTTGAAGGGGTTTCTAGACTTTTCTACTAGACATTTTGGTAACATGAAGAAACTGTAACTGTCATCTTAAAATAATCTGACCACATTGAACTTTTAAAAACCCACCTACAAAAAAAATGTGAAGTCAAAGCTTTCACCTTTAATCTCTTGACATTTATGGAACAAGACGATGCAGCTGTAATGAACCTCACCACTGACTGTTTCATGTAATGTGGGGAGGCATCATTAGTTTATGATAACAAGGGGTGGGTTGTCAAGCTTTTCCCCAACTGAGAAGGTGAAGTCTAATTAGTCATATAACTGTTTTATTTTCCTTGGTAATGAGCATATGCCAAGGGGCTTATTGCATAAAGGTACATTTTACAGAAATCTAGAAAATACATCCAATGTGAAACATAGTTGTTTCAAAATCTCTTCTCCAAGATCCACGTTGATTGCACACTGTATTAATTGGAGGAGTTTTTAAATTCTGGAGCTTTTAAAAAATATTTTGGAGTTGTAAAAATCTCTCATATTCCAACTTATATTACCTTGTACCTGCCTTGTCCTTTTCAGTCATAGATATTTCATAAATATAATGTGAACTGCTGTACATTTCTACTAATACCCAGCAAATGCTGTGTATGCACTAGGAACTTTAAAATACCCAACAATTGGCCTTCTCCTGAGTTGGTAGGTGGGGAAGTAGGAGGTAGGTATTACCAGGTTTCAAATTGTCTGCATTCTTATAAGTGGCTAATATTCTGCCTCCATAAATAAAGGGATATGTTATTATATTCCTCTCTGGCAGTTCTTTTTTAGGATGAGTTCAAATTTTTTACCTCTTTCTGACAGGATCTAATTTCTATTCTTTTCAACAGCTTCACTGACCTCCTGTACACCCTTCCCTGTGCTGCAGAGTTTCACCTGGCTGCTGATCTTCCAATCTCCATACATTAAAGATGCATTTATACTTTTTAAAAAAGTGCTCTGAACATAATTACAAAAGCTTTGAATCCAGAATCAAAAACGAGTAGTTTGATCACATAAAAGCTAATTTCTGAAAACCACTACACACAGAGATTCAAAGTCAAAGGGAGGACAAACTTAGAACTCTTCAGGTGCAGTCAGGGGAGAAAAATATTTTCTGAGCTGACTCATGGAAAAGTTTATTATGTGCAGCAATTCAAAGCTCTGGCCACATCTACCCATTGCTGTCTAAGCCTGTGGAAGTCGTATTATTCAGTCTGCTGAGTTTTTTCATTATAGGTAACTAATATGCCATTTCTATTTAATAACATTCTCCTTCACATTTCCCTCTGTAATAAAAGTACATGATCAACGATTCAATTGAAAAAAAATAAAATGTAATACAGGGAAATATTTACCATTCACTTTTAAGAAATAAAAGATAGGTCTAGAGTTAAAAAGCAAGTACAGAGTTCTCTGTTATTCACAAATATTTCCAATGTACTCTGTGATAATCTTGTCATCTGGGTGTATATTCAATTTCAATAACTGCAAGGGATGTAATAGTTGCCAGTATTTGCTCCCTCCCATTAAACTCCAGAGAACTTTCTACCCCATTCATTGGAGGTAGGGAGAGCCTGCTCAAAATGCTCTTCCCCACCAGCCCTTTACTTGATGGCTTATGCTATTCTTTCAAGACTTTTCATGCTATCACCTTTCATGGAAATATTTCTCTAATTTTTTGGTAAGGTCAGAGATACAACTTCTGTCTTTCAAGACAGTTGTCCCCAGGATGCTCATTACCAATCAACACTAATAACCTTAGTTTCAATTATTTTCTTGTCTGTTTCCCCACTGACCTCTGAGTGTCTCTCATACACACACACACACACACACACACACACACACACACACACACACACATGCATTCTTTAAAGCACAGAGTTTTTTTTTTTTCTGGCTGACGGTAGAAGATGTCAGAGATTCAAGGTGTAAGAAGGACTTGACTCATTGCTGCTAGTTTAAAGATGGAGGAACTGTGTGAGATCCAATGCAGGTGGCCTAAACTACTGAGAGAATCCTCTAGCTAAGTAATAAGGACCTCAGTCTTCCAATCACAATGAACTAAATTCAGCCAACAACCTGAGTGGAAGCATGGGAGTACATTATTCACCAGATCACTCTGATAAAAGACCAGCCCACACGAAACCTTAATTTCAGCTCTGTGAAATCCTACACAGAGGTCCAGTCAAGCCCACCTGGTTCTGGTCTCCAGGACTGTGACTTAATAAATAAGTATTGTTTTTAATTCCACTAAGTTTTGGTAGTTTGATATGACATATTAAACACTTATAAGGGCTTCCCTGGTGGCTCAGCAGTAAAGAATCCAACTGCCAAGTCTGTCAATGCAGGAGTTGCAGGTTCGATCCTTGGGTTAGGAAGATTCCCTGGAGAAGGAAATAGCAACCCACTACAGTATTCTTGCCTGGGAAATCCCATGGACAGAGGAATATAGCAGGCTGTAGAGTTCATGAGGTTGCAAAGAGTAGGACATGGCTTAGTGACTAACAATAACAACAAAATTAAATAGTTACACAGATTTATTGCTTATTATCTTAAAAGTTTTATCAGATGAGAATTTGAGAATAGATTAAATGTTCAAAAACTGCTGATAAGGCTAATCAAAAAAAAAACAGAGAGGACAAAAAATTGCTAATATCAGATATGAAAAGGGGAACATCACTACAGACCTGATGGATATTAAAAGAATAATAAAGAAATATGAAAAACTCTATGTCCACATATTTGATAACCTGGATGAAATGGGACAATTCCTTGAAAGACATACGCTGTCAAAACTCATGCAAGAAAAACTATAAAATCTCAATAAGCCTTTTTCTATTATAGAAATTGAATCAATAATTAATAATCATACAAAAGAGAAAGTGCCAGGCCCACTTGAGTTTACTGGTGGATTTCACTAAATATATTTTTTAATTATATCAATTATTTATACTCTTAGAGGATAGAAATAGAGGGAATACATTCTAATTTATTCTATGATACCAACATTACCATAATACCACATTAGTAAAAAATACAACAAGAAAACTATAGACAGATAACTGTCATAAACATAAATGAATAATCCTCAACAAAATATTATTAAATTGAATCCAAGAATGTACAAAAAGTATTATACACCACACTGAGTGTTCTTTAGCCCAGGTATGCAAGATCAATTCAAATCAAAAATCAATTACTGCAATCCATCATACCAACTGGCAGAAAAGAAAAATCACATAATTACCAATAAGAAGTAGAAATACTACCTGATAAAAACCAATACACATTAATGATAAAAACTCTCAGTAAACTAGGAACAGAGGTGAATTCCCTCAACTCAATAAAGACAATACACAAAAATCTACATATATATTAGTTAATTGTGAAAAATTCTGTACTTCTTCACTAAAATCTTCACAAGGAAAGAATGTCCCCTCTCATTATTCTTCTCAACGTTGCACTAGAAGTTCTAGCTAATGCAGTGAGATAAGCAAAGGGAATAAAAATTATACAGACTGGAAAAGAATAAATAAAACTCTTTTTATTCACAGATAACATGACATGATCATTGTTTAAAGAATTCAAAAGAATTGTTCAAAAAAAGTCCTAGAATTAATAGGTGATTATAACAAGGTTGCAGGATACTAGTATAATATATAAAAGTCAGTCATGTACCCTTATATCAGATATGAACAAGCAGAATTTGAAATTAAAACCACAATACGATTTACATTAACACCCCCAAAATGAAATGCTTATGTATAAATCTACCAAAATATGTACAACATCAATTTGAGTAAAAATATAAAACTTTGGTAAAATAAATAAAAAAGAAAGAAAGAGATAGTTCAGGCTCATGAATAGGAAGAGTCAATACTGTCAAGATTAAAGTTCTTCCCATATTGATCTATAGATTCAATGAAATTCCAATAAAAATCCCAGCAAGTTACTCTGTGGCAATTTGCAAACATTCTAAAGTTTATATGAAGAGGGAAAAGACCCAGAATGGTCACAATATTAAGTAGAAGAACAAAGTTATATGACTGACATGATCAGATTTTATGATATTCTATATAGTACAGTAATCAAGACAGTTTGTTATTGGTAAAAGGACAGATAGCTCAATGGAATAGCATTTAAAGCTCCCAAATAGATCTCCATAAATATAGTCGGCAGATCTTTGACAGAGGAACAAAACATGACAATGGAACAGTCTTTTCAACAAATGGTGCTAGAACAAGTGGACAGCCACACACAGAATAAAAGAATCTAGATATATATCTTGAACCCTTTACAAGAACTAATTCAAAATAGATCTTAGACCTAAATGTAAAATCAAAAGTATAAAACTAAATGATAACACAGAAAAAACTAGATGACCTTGTATAAGGTAATGAATCTTTAGATACAACAAATATTAAACACATGATTCTTTTCAGAAATAACATATAATCTGGAATTCATGAAAAAAAAAAAACCACTTGTCTTCGGTGAAAGATAATATCATAGAATGAGAATGCAGCCACAGATGGGAATAAAATATTTTCCAAGACGCACTTTAATATATCCACATATATATTCAAAGACTTTTTACAGCCTCGACACTAAGAAAAAAACCAACCTTTAAAAAAGCAAGATACACAGATGTCATCACAGGTCATCATGGAAAGGCAAGTCAAAACAATGAGCTACCACTACATACCAAGCCAAATGGCAAAAATATCAACCAATGACAACACTAAATGCTAATAGGGATGTGAAGCAACAGCAACTCTCATACATTGCAAAGGAATGCAGAATTAAACAGTCACTTTGAAAGCCAGTTTGGTGTTTTCTTACAAAACTAAACCTACTCTTATCATATGATCCACAAATTGTACCCCATGTTATTTTACTCAGGGTTGTTAAAAACTTACATACAAACAAAAATCTGTATATAGATGTAAACAACTTTATTCACAATTACCAAAACTTGGAAGTAATCATTCAGTAGGTGACTTAATAAGCAGACTGTAGTACATTTATGCAATGATATATTATTGAGCACTGAAAAGAAATAATTATCAAGCCAATAAAAGACATGGAGAAATCTTAAATGTGCATTAGTAAGTGAAAGAAGCCACTGTGAAAAAGTTACTTACTATATGGTGTTAATTATGTGACATTCCAGAAAAGGAAAAAAAAATCTGGAGACAGTACAAAGGTCCCCGAGTTCAGCTCAGTTCAGTCGCTCAGTCATGTCCAACTCTTTGCGACCCCATGAACTGCAGCACGCCAGGCCTCCCTGTCTATCACAAACTCCCGGAGTCCACTGAAACCCATGTCCATCGAGTCAGTGATGCCATCCAGACATCTCATCCTCTGTCGTTCCCTTCTCCTCCTGCCAATCCTTCCCAGCCTTAGGGTCTTTTCCAGTGAGTCAGGTCTTCACAAGAGGTGGCCAAAGGATTGGAGTTTCAGCTTCAACATCAGTCCTTCCAATGAACACTTAGGACTGATCTCCTTTAGGATGGACTGGTTGGATCTTCTTTCAGTCCAAGGGACTCTCAAGGGTCTTCTCCAATATCACAGTTCAAAAGCATCAATTCTTTTGTGCTCAGCTTTCTTCACCGTCCAATTCTCACATCCATACATGACTACTGGAAAAACCATAGCCTTGATTAGATGGACCTTCGTTGGCAAAGTAATGTCTCTGCTTTTCAATATGCTATCTAGGTTGGCCATAAGTCTCCTTCCAAGGAGTAAGCGTCTTTTAATTTCACGGCTGCAGTCACCATCTGCAGGGATTTTGGAGCCCAGAAAAATAAAGTTTGACACTGTTTCCACTGTTTCCCCACCTATTTCCCATGAAGTGAGGGGACTAGATGCCATGATCTTTGTTTTCTGAATGTTGAGCTTTAAGCCAACTTTTTCACTCTCCTTTTTCATCAAGAGGCTCTTTAGTTCTTCTTCACTTTCTGCCATAAGGGTAGTGTCATCTGCGTATCTGAGGTTATCAATATTTCTCCCAACAATCTTGATTCTAGCTTGTGCTTCCTCCAGCTCAGCGTTTCTCATGATGTACTCTGAATATAAGGTAAATAAGCAGGGTGACAATATACAGCCTTGACGTACTCCTTTTCCTATTTGGAACCAGTCTGTTGTTCCATGTCCAGTTCTAACTGTTGCTTCCTGACCTGCATACAGGTTTCTCAAGAGACAGGTCAGGTGGTCTGGTATTCCATCTCTTTCAGAATTTTCCACAGTTTACTGTGATCCACACAGTCAAAGGCTTTGGCATAGTCAGTAAAACAGAAATAGATGGTTTGCTGGAACTCTCTTGCTTTTTCGATGATCCAGTGGATGTTGGCAATTTGATGTCTGGTTCCTCTGCCTTTTCTAAAACCAGCTTGAACATCTGGAAGTATTGCTGAAGCCTGGCTTGGGGAACTTTGAGCATCACTTTACTAGCGTGTGCGATGAGTGCAATTGTGCATTAGTTTGAGCATTCTTTGACATTGCCTTTCTTTGGGATAGGAATGAGAAATGACCTTTTCCAGTCCTATGGTCATTGCTGAGTTTTCCAAATTTGCTGACATATTGAGTGCAGCACTTTCACAGCATCATCTTTCAGGATTTGAAATAGCTCAACTGGAATTCCATCACCTCCACCAGCTTTGTTCGTAGTGATGCTTCCTAAGGCCCATTTGACTTCACATTCCAAGATATCTGGATCTAGGTGAGTGATAACACCATCGTGATTATCTGGGTCGTGAAGGTCTTTTTTGCACAGTTCTTCTGTGTGTAAATAATTGCCAGTGTTTGGTGTCAGAGAAGGGAAAGAACAGGAAGAACACAGAGGATTTCAGAGCAGTGCAGACATCACCACAGTGATGAATACACTTGTCCAAAACCATTGAGAGCACAATACCAAGAGTGAACCATAACATAAACTGTCGACTTTGTGTGATGCTGCATGCTTGCAGGTTCATCTGTGGTAACAAAGGTACCATTCTGGCAAGGGAAGTTTACAATGGTGTAGGCTATGCACATGTAGGGGTACGCCTATATGGAAAATCTCTTGTCCATTCTCCTCAGTTTTGCTGTGAACTAAATCTGCTCTAAAGAAATAAATTCTTATAAAAAAAACTTTAATAATATAGAAAATATTATGTTCAAGAGAGAGTTGAACGAATGTAGAACATATCCTAATTGCCTAACCTGACATCTTCTCCCATGGATAGATAAGCGGATCTGTTTAACCTGGTAATATGCTTATCCATAAGACTATATCACCAAGTCTTTCTTGCAGCCACAGGTGACCATGTGGTCAAGTTCTGGCCATCTATATTATTTAAAAAATATTATTCTGGGAAGTCTTCCTAAACGTGGGAGCCATGTACCTTTCTGTGCTTTTCTTCCTTCTGCTGCACAGCTTCCTGCAACATAAGCCATCCTGCATCATAAGATAAAACTGAAGTCTATTGCTATGTTGTGAACTCCCCTGAAACAAAGAAAGGTCAACTGAGGCCTCACACTGAAATTCAGCTGGGCAGCAGGCCTGGTCTGCAAGAACCATGGCCACTCTTTCTCACTTCTGGCATTTTGATGCGAGAGGCTGAAAGGCTGAACCCAGCTGGAGCCCGCTCCTTCTTCATGTAGTCTCAGAGCCTGTCTGGGTAATCTCTCCAAAAGGCTAGCTGGATTTGTTACATGACAGCTTAGGGCTCTCACAGCAAAAATCGTTTCAAGAAGGAGGAAGTAGAACATGACAGTAACTTGAGGTATGGGCCTAGAAACTGTCGTGGTGCCACTACTGCCATATTCTATTACTTAAAGCAGTCACATATGCTGCTCAGATTCAAGGAGTATGGGCACAGGACTCACCCCTCCAGGGGAGACGGGCAAAGAATCTATGCCATCTTCAATTTGCCACAGATGACCTAAGGATGGCAAAGAGGAGCTGGAGGAGTCTGGGTCCGTGACATAAAGTTTCTAAACCTGCCCAGTGTTGCTTACATGTGAGTTTATTTCATGTTACAGTGAAATAAGTGTCCATTTTTAATTTCTGTTTTATGTGCAGAAACTGATTCTGGGAACTTCAATAAGAATTTTTCAGAAACAGATCAAAATCATGGTGATCTCCTTAGTACTTGCAATCTTTGTCTTCCAGGGCTTCCCAAAGACTTCTATCATAATGTATCCTGTGACAGCAAATATTCCATTTTATCTTAGAATATCTCACCTGCAACTTCCTTCTAGTTGATATGAAAGAGTTAACATAATTTTGGAATTCATCTGCTCTTCATGTTAAACATCCTTAGTGACAAAATACCAAGAGTCACTATGTTAATCTGAGAAAATGAAGTTTTCATGGATAATAAAATGAGAAGTAAAGATTTTGAAACAAAAGAAGCTGTAAAATCTGATGAAACACATGTTAAAATGGCAGGAAATGTCTGCATTATCGGCTTGTATTTCCCATCTTTCCTGATAATGTCCTGGCTGTTTTACTTATTTATTTTTAATGTATTGTAGGTTGTCATTGGTGATAAACAGAGGATCTGAAATCAGTACAGTAATGAGAGATTGGAGTTTATTTGTTTATTGGAGTTTATTTTATTTATCATTGTTTTACTTGATCACATTCTATTCCAAAGCAGTCTTCTGCCACACTCACCGTTCTTCTGCACACTGACACCCTCACTCATTCAAATTCTTATGAATTCCCACTTTTATGAATATCCATACTTCTCAAATTTTCCCAGTCATGTTCTAAGACCTTCACAAAGTATTGTGAGCACATCACGTAAACTTTCTCTTGTTTTTACACTTATGTTTATTCAATCCTTTGCCAAATTCATGCTCTCACCTAATGACACACTTTTATACTTGTCCATTATACATACACTTTTTGATGCATTTGTGATAAGATAAACTTTCTTAAATTTCCCCTAGCCTAATGAACCTCTATACTCTCTGTTTCAGACTAAAAGGTCATGTTATATGATAGGTGAGGAACCAGAGGCAGATGATTTGTGATAATACTAGAAAACTTATTCTTCCTCTAAAGAGAACAGCATGGAAACTCCTCAAAACACTAAAACCAGAATCAGCATATGATCCAGCTATTCCACTTGGGGCTAACCACTTGAAGAATGTAAAAGTGGTCATTTGAAAAGATATACGCACTCGCTATGTTCATCACAGCATTATTTGCAATAGCCAAGATATGGAAACAACCTAAGTGCCTATTGAAAGATGAATAGATAAAGAAGAAGAAAAGAGCCATTGAAAACAAAAATAGGGACTTCCCTGGGGTCCAGTGGTTAAGAATTCACCTTGCAATGCAGAGGATGTAGGTTCAATCCCTAATACAGGAACAAAATCCCACATGCCACAGAGGAACTACAGCCGTGTGCTGTGGCTAGTGAGCCCGTACGCCACAACTAGAGAGTCTGTAAACCACAACAAAAGATCCTGCATGATGCAACAAAGAACCTGTTTGTGGTGACTAAGACTAAACAACCAAATAAATAAATAAACATTTTTTTTAAAGATAAAATCTTGGCATTTGCAACAACAATGGATGGACCTTGAGGGTATTACACTAAGTGAAGTAAGTCAAATGATTTCATTCATATGTAGGGTCTAAAAACAGAAGCACAGACACACAAAACAGTAGTAATTACCAAAGGAGGCGGGGCTGAGGGGAGGGGAAAATGGCTAGAGTGGGTTAAGTCAAGGGTGACTGCTGGAAACCAACCTTTGGCTGCCAGTACACTGTAGTAAACACAGACTTTGAAATCTAACACTCTATAGTGTTATTAAACAATTAAAGGGCTTCCCTGGTGGCTCAGCTGCTAAAGGATCCACCTACAATGCAGGAGGACCTGTGTTCACTCCCTGGGTTGGGAAGATCCCCTGGAGGAGGGCACGGCAACCCACTCCAGTACTTCTGCCTGGACAATCCCTATGGACGGAGGAGCCTGGCAGGTTATAGTCCATGAGTTTGCAAAGAGTCAGACCTGACTGAGCAACTAAGCACACACTAACAATTGAAACAATATTTTCTTTAAAATGAAAAAAAAAAAAAAGAATTCATGCTTTCATACCTCTCACTTATATAAATCCCTTTTAAGGCTCTGGTAGGAGCCTAAAAAATATGGTCTCATAAGTGTTCACAGGCATTTGTAAAAATTTCTATGTTAAGGTATTTTACTTGAATTGGTTTAGATCACTATTACCATACTTTGCCATGTGTTGGATATTGTTGGAATAAAACTGGACACTGTAGGGATCCATCAGAAAATGTTTATTTGGAATTACATTATTTTAACTGTAATATGGTAAGATAATGGACTTTCCCCAGTAAAAGGAAAAAACTGAGAAATGACAGATTCTCATCTCGACTTATGAATGGTAGCTTCTTTCCTCATTTTTAGTTAATAAACAAAAGACCAGATTCAGACAAAAATGGATTATAAACAAAAAGTCAACAAAGCAATGAAATTATCAACATCTTCACATAGAGAAGCCAACGTTACCCCCTAATGATTAGATCACATAAAAGTTCATTAAGAGGAAAAGCTCCCTTTAAAATGGAAGTAATGAACAGACTCTAATTCTTTGAGAATTCTCCTTAAATAAGAGGCATGAAACATGAAAAGAGATTGAAAAACATTAAATTTCTTGCTGATTTGATGCAAATATTGAAATCAATGCAGATAACATAAAATTTTCACATGACACTGAACTAAGGACACTTGGCAACAAGTCGGTTATGTGTATATATTTCAAAACATATAAGTGCTCAGGATGCTTTCAACATATACATAAAAGAAGTTTGATAAACTTTTTTGCAACATTTATAAAGCATGGCATTATTCATTATGCACTATAAAGCAGAAGGAAAATTCCTTAAACTTTTCCATCTGCTGCTGCTGCTGCTAAGTCGCTTCAGTCATGTCTGACTGTGTGCGACCCCATAGACAGCAGCCCACCAGGCTCCCCGTCCCTGGGATTCTCCAGGCAAGAACACTGGAGTGGGCTGCCATTTCCTTCTCCAGTGCATAAAAGTGAAAAGTGAAAGTGAAGTCGCTCAGTCATGTCCAACTCTTTTTTTTTTAATTAATCAATTTATTTTCTTTACATTATCGTGTTGGTTTTGCCATACATTGACATGAATCCGTCTCTTAGCAACCCCATGGACTACAGCCTACCAGGCCCCTCCATCCATGGGACTCTATATTGTTATTACTGATAACAATAGATCTTAAGCAATCATATGAGAAAAATACTGAATTACCTCTCTATTCACTTTATAAATGATAGCATAAAAAACTCTTATATGAAGAGGCAATCAAGGAATCAATACATAGCCAAAAATCCATGGAAAAGCATTACACAGATATAATAATTAATTAATAATAAGACTATTTTGCACTTAAAATAGTATGTTACCTGTCACCTTTTAAAGCATATATTTGCTATGATATATTTTCTCATTTTAAATTAAGGTTCGATTTATATATAATGCTTTATTCACAGTTTTGAATTCTCTCTCCTAAGGAGCCATCCTTCAAATCACATCAACTGGCACCATTAAAGCTGAATTTTCCATGCATCTCAGTGTTTACACAGCACTATTCACAATAGCCAAGACATTGAAGCAACCTAGATGTCCATCAACAGATGAATGGATAAAGAATATGTGTTACATATACACAATGGAATATTACTCAGCCATGAAAAAAATAAAACAATGCCTTTTGAAGCAACCTAGAAGGATCTAGGAATTATCAAACTAAGTAAAGTAAGCCAGAAAAAGACAGATATATGAAATTACTTATGTATGAAGTCTAAAAAAAAAAAAACCAACAGATACAAATGAACTTCTTTACAAAACAGAAATGAACCCACAGATATAGAAAACAACTATGGTTACCAAAGGGGAAAAGGTGGGGAGGAAAAAGTAAGGAAGTTGGTATTAATGTATATGCACTATTATATATAAAATAGAAAACCAATAAGGCCCTACTGTATAGCAGAGGGAACTATACTCAGTATTTTATGATAACCTATAATAGAAAAGAATCTGAAAAAGCATAAATATATGTATATATATATTTGTATGTATGTATAACTGAATCACTTCATTGTATATGTGAAACACAAAATTGCAAGTCAACTATGCCTCGGTCATAAAAAACTAAAAATTAATTTACAAAAGGCTGAATCTATCTCAGGGAGAGCTTGGTGTCAGCAACAGTCAGAACAAATGGACTTTAGTGTTACCAGGTGTCTAAGGACAATAAGAAGGGGAGCTCATATGAGGAACACAGGAAGGAATTCAGAAGCCCAGGAATGGCGTTTTTCAGTGCTATGTGAAGGACAACAAAGGAGGTAACACTAAGGATATGATGATAAAGTTGGGTCTTCAGATATTAAGACTTTTAAAAAAATACAATGAAATATTTAAGTTTTCTCATTCATACGGATCACCAAACCAAATGATAACTCGATAAACCAAACATTGACTATCTTTGGACCCTGGAAAGAACCCATAGTTTTTTTCCCTGGCATCTGCAGATACCCCATGCCATTACATTAATCAATTCCCCTGGGACAGATGAAAACAACACAAGGACCATATCCTACAGATCCAAACTAAGCTCTACAGTGCTAGTTCACTGAGCCCAGTTGACTCATTATAACCTCTTCATTAAGAATTTACTACACATTTAGGGACATCCAAGGCACTTAAGGATAATTCATTAGCAAACTTGCTACTAGAACCTAAACATACTGCGTTAAAATGAGAAAATGAAAAAAAAACAAACTGTCAATAGGGTAATAGAAGCCCCAAATTTCAAAACACATCTTGAAATTTCCCAAGGAAGGAAGACAAAAATAATTTACTTCTTCCACTGAAATCCTATTCAAAACAGTACTTAGTCACTCAAATTCTGTCCTTCCTTCTTAATTTTCTCTGACCCCTCCACACCAACTCTGGTGTAGATACCCATGGGAAAATCCAAAATCAAAATACTGGAAAGACTGTACACACTCCTAATAGTGAGTATCTATTATAATAGCTTTTTACATCATGCCCCATTAGGTTTCAGATTTTTTATACCAGTCTGGCATGACAGTGTAATTTCCTGTTAAATGCTATATTAGCAAGGATGAGTAATAATTCAACATGATGCTAATATAGCACAAGTTTAAATTGCTAATTCAATGAAGCCCTCATTTTGTTTTACATTGCTCTAATCATTGTAATTCTTGCAAGAAAATATTAGAATCACGTAAAGATAAAAAGAAACATGGCAAGGTTTTTCTTGCTCTTGCCTAAATGTACGTCTTTAGGAGGAAGTAGTTCTCTGGCTTCAGGATTACCACTTATCAAAGGAGAAAGTCAGGAATATTCCAGAACATACAACTTTTATTATTTTAACTGCTTAATATTAAAGTATTTAATTGTTAAGAAAATCTAGGTAGAAAAATCCTAAACAGTTTTACCCAATGTCTCACAGCTCAGTTCAGTTGCTCATCTGTGTCCGACTCTTTGTGATCCCACAGACTGCAGCACACCAGGCTTCCTTGTCCATCACCAACTCCCGGAGCTTGCTCAAATTCATGTCCATCAAGTCCGTGATGCCATGTAACCATCTCATCCTTGGTCATCCCCTTCTCCTCCCACCCTCAATCTTTCCCACCATCAGGGTCTTTTCCAGTGAGTCAGTTCTTCACATCAGGTGGCCAAAGTATTGGAACTTCAGCTCCAGCATCAGTCCTTCCAATGAATATTCAGGACTGATTTCCTTTAGGATGGACTGGTTGGATACCCTTTCAGTCCAAGGGACTCTCAAGAGTCTTCTCCAACACCACAGTTCAAAAGCATCAATTCTATGGCACTCAGCTTTCTTTATGGTCCAACTGTCACATCTATACATGACTATTGGAAAAGCCATTGCTTTAACTCAACAGACCTTTGTTAGCAAAGTAATGTCTCTGCTTTCTAATATGTTGTCTAGGTTTGTCTAAGAGCTAGCATCTCTTAATTTCATGGCTGCAGTCACCATCAGAAGTGATTTTGGAGCCCAAGAAAATAGTCTCTCACTGTTTTCATTGATTTCCCATTTATTTGCCATGAAGTGATGAGACCAGATATCATGATTTTCATTTAATGTTCAGTTTTAAGCCAGCTTTTCACTCTCCTCTTTCACTTTCATCAAGAGACTCTTTAGTTCCTCTTTGTTTTCTGGCATAAGAGTGGTGTCACCTGCATATCTGAGGTTATTGATATTTTTCCCAGCAATCTTGATTCCAGCTTGTGCTTCATCCAGCCTGGCATTTCACATGATGTACTCTGCATATAAATTAAACAAGCAGGGTGACAATATATAGACTTTACATACTCCTTTCCCAATTTTGAACCAGTTTGTTGTTGGTTCTAACTGTTGCTTCTTGACCTGAATCAGATTTCTCAGGAGGCAGGTAATCTGAAAGTGAAAGTGTTAGTCACTCAGTCATGTTCAACTCTTGATAGCCCACCAGGCTCCATGGGATTCTTCTAGCAAGAATACTGGAGTGGGTTGGCATGCCTTTCTCCAAGGGATCTTCTTGACCAAGGAATGAAACCCGGGTCTCCCACACTGCTGCCGGCCGATTCTTAACTGTCTGATATACTCAGCAAGCCTGGTATCTTCACATCTTTCGAAGAATTTTCCACAGTTTGTTGTGATGCACATAGTCAAAGGTTTTAGCATAGTCAATGAAGCAGAAGTAGATGTTTTTCTGGTATTCTTTTGCTTTTTATGTGATCCAATGGATGTTGGCAAATTGATCTCTGGTTCCTCTGTCCTTTCTAAATCCAGCTTGAACATTTGGAGGTTCTCAGTTCACCATACTATTGAAGCCTGGCTTGGTGAATTTTGAGCATTACTTTGCTAGCGTGTGAGATGAGTGCAATTGTGTGGTAGTTTGAACATCTTTGGCGTTGCCTTTCTTTGGGACTGGAATGAAAACTGACCTTTTCCAGTCCTGTGGACACTGCTGAGTTTTCCATATTTGCTGGCATATTGAGTGCAGCACTTTCACAGCATCATGTTTTAGAACTTGAAATAGCTCAGGTGGGATTCCATCACCTCCTTTAGCTTTCTTCATAGTGATGCTTCCTAAGGCCCACTTGACTTCACACCTCAGGATGTCTGGCCCTAGGTGTATGATCACACCATTGTGGTTATCAGGGTCATTAAGATCTTTTTCGTAAAGTTCTTCTACGTATTCCTGCCACCTCTTCTTAATATTTTCTGCTATATTAGGTCCATACCATTTCTGTTCTTTATTGGGCCTATCTTTGCATGAAATGATCCCTTGGTTATTTTTCTTGAAAATAAAATTTTCTTGAAAAGAACTCTAGTCTTTCCCATTCTACTGTCTTCCTCTATTTCTTTGCATTGATCACTTAGGAAGGCTTAGAATTTCTCACTGTCATGAAATTTTTTTATGGCACAGTTCAGATATATATTATGTATAACCAATTATATTTAATATAATTTATAGCCTAAAATTTTGAAGAAGAAAAAGTGAAACAAAAATTCAAAATATATGATGATTTATTCACACCCTAACTGTTGAAGAGTACTAGTTATAATGGTGGCTATTTTTCCTATTCTTGCATGAGAAACTGGATATTTTCAAGTATGGGGCCAGTTATCCTTTCCATGCCCTTTATTTGAAAATTGAATGTTCACAGTGGCAGAAGGAATTTTCTGGGTGAAATTATTTATCTGACTTATCTCTGCTTAATTTCTTTTAGTTATGAAAGGAAAGGGGAGCTCACCAGTGTATTGGTACAGGTATGGAAGTAAGCACAAGTAGAAATTAGTTAAATATTGAGTTTCAATTAGTTACACTTATTATTTACAAAGCACCCTTCTCTATTTAGCATATCCTTCCTGTGTGAGGGATCGTTAAATTCTTCCAAACCTAAATATATCAAAATCCATTATTTATTAAAACAGTGTCAAATGTAGATTAGTCTTTTATCTTATGTAACTTACTGCTGGGTTTTGGATGTGGAATAGAATGATTTCAAATGGACATGTTTTCTCAGGTTAATATACACAGATACTTCTGCTAGTGTACCCCACTCCAATTTTCATCTCTATTTTTTCAGTATTCAGAATTTCAGTATTTCAGAATATTCTATTCTTTACTCTTCCCAGTAAACCCTAATTAAAGGAATGACAGACAGTTAATAGAATCTGCTGTTTCTTTTTTTTCTTTTCTGAGTGCATTTTATTTCCTTTTATTAAATTAATTAACTTATTTATTTTAATTGGAGGCTAATTACTTTACAATATTGTAGTGGTTTTTGCCATACAGTGACATAAATCAGCCATGGGTGTACATGCGTCCCCCATCCTGAACCTTCCTCCCATTTCCCTCCCCATCCCCTTCCTCTGGGTTGTCCCAGTGCACTGGCTTTGAGTGCCCAGTTTCATGCATCCAACCTGGACTTGTGATCTGTGTCACATATGGTAATATACATGTTTCAACGCTCAAATCATCCCACCCTCGTCTTTTCCCACAGAGTCCAAAAGTCTGTTCTTTACATCCGTGTCTCTTTTGCTGTCTCGCATATAGGGTCATCGTTACCATGTTTCTAAATTCCATATATATGTGTTAATATACTGTATTGGTGTTTTTCTTTCTGACTTACTTCTCTCTGTGAATCTACTGTTTCTATGAGGATACTAAGCAAGGGGCCTTTTTTGACGATTACCAGAAACAAACACGGAAGAGTGATCTAGACAATTTCCCAAGTTGAAAAAGAAAAAAAGGAAATTGGACAAATTATCACTCATCACAATTCTCTAAAACATACTAACTTTTTAGCCTAGTGTTTATTCTACTTGGCCCAACCTCCCCAGTGACAAAACTGTCTTGTCTATGCTTTCAAATTATTTGGAACATCAGTAGCTAATAATAATGGCAGGTATGTTCATTATAGCATATATCAAGGCTGAAGAAGTTTTCAGCAGATTTTTATTTTTCTTAATGATAAAGCCTTTCAAATGTCATTTAAAAGAGAAACAGTTTCACTAATATCATGGATGTGGAAATATTATAATATATTGTATACTCATTAGTAACTAGTTTCAAATTATGTAAAGTTTAGTCATAGTAAATCTTTTTCCACAGGGATTTTAGTCTCCTAAAACTTGGTGCAGTGTATTCGTTAACTCTATACCTGCTTTGAAGACATCTAACAAGGGTTTTAATGCACTTGATTTAAAACTGTCAAATGAGAAAAATGAAACTCTCAAAATGACATGAAATAATATTTTGGCTATAGCTTAGGGCAGTAAAAGTTAGCAATCACCTACCAAAGACAAAAATACCATTAAAATAAAGAAGACACTTCAATAGTTTTTACATCAAAGTTACCTGGCTATTTAAGTCTCCCAATCTTTTTGTACTAATAAGCCTTTCTTATTCTTTTTTTTGTTTTGTTTTCAACAGAAAGGAATATTTCCTCAGACAGCCAGGGGGAAACATGTCTGTGTTTTTCACTGTATGTAGAAGTTCCCAGCTGCTGTAGATCTCAGATGTAACCAAGATGGAACAGCTTCCTTTTGTTCTGGTTTATTTTTTTGGAGGGGGATGGGCATCAGCTAACTTCTTACAAAGAGGAAAAGAAGAAAATTATGGGAGTGGAGGGAGAGGGAGAGAAACTCTCGATGTTAACTTACTTCAGTGCTTCAAGGCCCTGACTATCTTCTATAAAAGTGCTCCCTTCTTGCTAGAATGCTTTTTGTTTTGCTTTCTACCTGGAGAACTTCTCAGCCCAGATTTCAACTGCAATATTACTCAGAGATGCCTGTCTCTGATTCTCAGCATAATTTCCACTTATACTGCAAATTAATCAATTATTCCTCTTAGTACTGTTATAATACTTTATATGTTTACAGTTACATATATGATGATTTATTTTGCTATGTGCCTTCTACACTTAAACAACTGGTGTGTTCCCAGGATGTAACACACTCCTCTGCACACAGGCAACAAAGAGGTGCTCTTTCTTTCCTCAAATACTTTTGGGCACTTACTATGAGCAAAGCCCCATGGCTGTGCTGAGTCCTCCAAGGACATAAAGATATATATAAAGCCACATTCTTGCCTTTAAGGATCATACGATTTAGAGGGTTCAATTACATAAACTGTCCTAAAACAAAGCAAAAATTGAAGTCGCAGAAGAGGGAGAGATCACGAACTTGAAGTAAAATGAAAGCTAGGATACTTTCTTTGAGGGATTTCAAGGACACTGATTCGCTAACTGCTCTTTGTCCTTAGGGTAAGCAAGCAGTTCTTTTGGAAAAAGGCAAGTAATGAGTCGTCAGCAGACAGATCTCTGTATTTGAGCAGCTTCCTCTCCCACAGGCTTCCTACACATCCAAACTATTTTTTCTTATCTGCTTACATAGGTTCCCTTTCTCTCTCTCTCTCTTTTTTTATAGAGCTGAAGTTCAAGCATGTTTAGTAGTAAATGTGGAAGTATTATAGAGAATCTATGTTGGCAATTAGAAGACGCTAATCACAATGATGTCTAATCTTCACAGTGACACACAACATATGAGACAGTGTTAGCTTCCACTGTCTGAATTGGTTTCTTTCATTATTAAAACTACCAAATGGTAGCGTGCAACTACCAAACCAAGTTCTACGTTCCAAACCTCCAGGTGCATGCTTGTCACTATTTCCTCTAACTATCGATCTCTTTGTGAAACATGTGCAACATACTGACAGAAACATGTCTAAACACAAGTTCTGCTTAAGAACCATAGTGTAGGAATAACAGATGCATAAGCAACTAAATAAAATTGTATGTTTAACAATATGGGGTTAATTTTCAAAATACAAGCCCCATATACTTTTTGTTAGATTTACAATTAAGCATTTCATTATTTGGGCTATAAAAAATTATATTGTATCTTTTATTCCCATTTCTACACGTTCATTGCTAATATACAGAAATACAGTTGAGTTTTATGTGATCTTATATTCTATTTCCTTGCCGAACTAAATTATTGATTCTAAAAACTTTGAGATTTCTGAGAATTCTATGAAGATTATGATGTTATCTATAAACAGAGAAAGTTTTATTTCTTCCTTTCTTTGATCTTTGCATTTTATTTCCTTTTCTTGTCTTATTTTAAATCGAAGTACAGTTGATTTATAATGTTACTTTAGTTTTAGATATACAGCAGAGTGACTCAGTATTTTACAGCTTAAGCTTCTTTAAAAGTTATTACAAAATAATGGCTATAATTCCCTGGGCTACACAATATATCCTTGTTGCTTATCTCTTTTATCTACAGAAGTTTGTATCTCTTAATATCATACCTTTTACACGCCTCTCTCCTCTCCCCTCTCCCCACAGGTAACCTCCAGCTTGATTTCTATAATTGTGAGTCTGTTCCTGTTTTGTTATATAGATTAATTTGTATTTTTTTTTAGATTCCACATATAAGTCATATCATACAGTATTTGTCTCTATTTCAAATACGTCTCTAAACATACTACTCTCTAGGCCCAGAAGTCACTATACATGTAAAACTGAACAATTAAGTAAACGGACGATCCCCTGGAGGAGGAAATGTCAACCCACTTCAGTGTTCTTGCCTAGAGAATTTCATGGACACAGGAGCCTGGCAGGCTTCAGCCTGTGGGGTTGCAAAGCATCAGACACAACTGAGCAACTAAGCCCACACACACACAACGAAATGGATAGTGAAGAGTGGTAGCTGGGTTTCCTATCACTGGAGTAGTAGTTCACATTGGAGAAAAGAGAGGAAGCCTGGAGGATTGATATGTTAATGGTTTAATCAGCAGGAGCTTATCTTTAGTTTAATATAGCTATAGTTAAACATAGAAATATTTATAAATATTTGTATATATGCAGGTTGGCATAAGCACATGTGTTTCTCTGCTCTGCCACCTACTTCGGAGAGTCTAAAAGGAATGGCACTGAAGCCACCACTGCAAGAGATTCCAATGGCCAAAACTTCAAGGATTCAAGAAACAAAATAAAGTAGCACTGCATTATAATCCAGATTTTAAAAAGTCAGTATTTATACTCATATAAATACATGATTGAATAAATAAATTGATAAAAGACACAAATCTTTCTTGCAGATGAGCTCAAAATAATTTACATGGAACACTGTTTCAAGCAGGCAACTGTGTCTCCACTCTTTATGTCTGAGCTTTGCATACAGAAATTTCCCCAAAGATAAGAGTATGGGAATGGAGTAATAAAGGGCAATCTTACAGTAGAGATACCAAACACATCACAGCCAAGTGATCAAGGTCAAAACCACCAGCAATAAATCATGTAAGCAGTAGGTATTCTTGTGATGACATTTTACCTCTATGGTCTTCCTCTCAAAAACACAGCACTGGTGATGTCTGAGAAAAATATGAGACAGACTCCAATAGAGGGGCATCCTACGAAATTTTTCTTCAGAATTTCTCAAAACTGTCCAAAGTCATCACAGGAAGTCTGAAAAAGTGTCATAGTGAAGAGGTGCCCCAAAAGACACAGAATCCAAATGTAATATGATATCCTAGAAAGGATACTAGAAAAGAAAAAGACACCAGGTGAACAAGAAGAACATCAGGGACTTTCGGGGTGGTCCAGTGGTTAAGAATCTGCCTTCCAATGCAGGGAATGTGAGTTAGATCCCTAGTTGGGGAGGTAAGATCCCACATGTCACGGGGCCCACGTATCACAACTAGAGAGCCCACATGCCACAAATAACACATCTCCACACTCCAGAGCCGCAGCACAAGAGTCTCCTAGAGCACAACTAGAGAAAACCCGTGTGCCACAGCAAAGACCCAGCCCAGCCAAAAAACAAACAAACAAAAAAAACTTAAAAATTAAGAATAAGAACATCAGATTAAAATAGGGATTTTAGTTAGTAATAGTACAACAGGAATGGTTAATCTATTGTGGCAAATGTACCCTACTAATGTCAGATGTCAATAACAGTGGAAAGTAGGTGTGGGGGGTATTGATATTCCCTGTACTATACTCCAAGAGTACTATAAAACATAGCGTCCTCTTAAAAAAAAATACTTGTCAGAGAATTCTAATATGTACGTCACCTTTCCTGTGGACCACTTTTTGTCAGAACTCTCAGCCATGACCCGTTGGTCTTGGGTTGCCTTACACGGCATGGCTCATAGTTTCATTGAGCTAGACAAGGATGCGGTCCACATAATCAGTTTGGTTAGTTTTCTGTGATTATGGTTTGCCAAGAGAATGCACTGGTCATAACAAATACCCTCTTCCAAAAACACAAGAGAAGACTCTACACAGGGACATCAACAGATGGTCAATACCAAAATCGTATTAATTATATTATTTGCAGCCAAAGATGGAGAAGCAGTCAGCAAAAACAAGACTGGAAGCTGACTATGGCTCAGATCATGAACTCCCTATTGCCAACTTCAGACTTAAATTGAAGACAGTTGGGACAACCAATAGACCATTTAAGTATGACCTAAATCAAATCCCTGATGATTATACAGTGGAAGTGACAAATAGATTCCAGGGATTAGATCTAACAGAGAGCCTGAAGAACTATGGATGGAAGTTCGTGACATTGTATAAGAGGCAGTGATCAAGACCATCCCCAAGAAAAATAACAGTGAAATGGTTCACTGACAAGGCTTTACAAATAGCTGAGGAAAGAAGAAAAGTGAAAGGCAAAGGAGAAAAGATAAACCCATCTGAATGCAAAGCTCCAAAGAATAGCAAGGAGAGATAAGAAAGCCTTCCTCAGTGATCAATGAAAAGAAATAGAAGAAAACAATAGAATGGGAAAGACTAGGGATCTCTTCAAGAAAATTACAGCTACCAAGGGTACATTTCATACAAAGATGAGCACAATAAAGGACAGAAATGGAATGGACCTAACATAAGCAGAAGATATTAAGAAGAGGTGGCAAGAATACACAGAAGAACTATACAAAAAAGATCTTCATGACCCAGATAATCACGATAGTGTGATCATTCACCTAGAGCCAGACATCCTGGAATGTGAAGTCAAGTGGTCCTTAGGAAGAATCACTATGAACAAAGCTAATGGAGGTGATAGAATTCCAGTTGAACTATTTCAACTCCTAAAAGATGATACTGTGAAAGTGCTGCACTCAATATGTCAGCAAATTTGGAGAACTCAGCAGTGTCCACATGACAGGAAAAGGTCAGTTTTCATTCCAGTCCCAAAGAAAGGCAACATCAAAGAATGCTCGAACTACCGCACAACTGCACTCATCTCCCACACTAGCAAAGTAATTCTCAAAATTCTCTAAGCCAGGCTTCAACAGTATGTGAACCATGAATTTCCAGATGTTCAAGCTGGATTTAGAAAAGGAAGAGGAACCAGGGATCAAATTACCAACATCTGCTAGATCATCAGATACAGATGTTCCAGAAAAACATCTACTTTTGCTTTACTTACTAAGCCAAAACCTTTGACTGTGTGGATCACAACAAACTGTGGAAAACTCTTCAAGAGATGGGAATACCAGACCACCTTACCTGCCTCCTGAGAAATCTATATGCAGGTTAAGAAGCAAGTTAGAACTGGACATGGTACAACAGACTGGTTTCAAATTGGGAAAGGAGTATGTCAAGGCTCTATACTGTCACCCTTCATATTTAACTTATATGCAGAGTACATCATGTGAAATTCTGGGCTGGTTGAAGCACAGCTGGAATCAAGATTGCCAGGAGAAATATCAATAACCTCAGTTATGCAGATGATATCACCCTTATGGCAGAAAGCGAATTAGAACTAAAGAGCCTCTTGATAAAAGTGAAAGAGGAGAGTGAAAAAGTTGGCTTAAACTCAACATTCAGAAAACTAAGATTATGGCATTCGGTCCCATCACTTCATGGCAAAAAGATGGGCAAACAGTGGAAACAGTGGCTGACCTTATTTTGAGGGGCTCCAAAATCACTGCAGATGGTGAGTGCAGCCATGAAATCAAAAGATGCTTGCTCCTTGGAAAAAAATCTATGATCAACTTAGATAGCATATTAAAAAGCAGAGGTATTACTTTACTAACAATGGTCTGTCTGATCAAAGCTATGGGTTTTCCAGTAGTCATGTATGGATGTGAGAGCTGGATTATAAAAAAAAGCTGAGTGCTGAAGAATTGATGCTTTTGAACTGTGGTGTTGGAGAAGACTCTTGAGAGTCCCTTGGACTGCAAGGAGATGCAACCAGTCCATCCTAAAGTAAATCAGTCCTGAACATTTATTGGAAGGACTGATGCTGAAGCTTAAACTCCAATACTTTGGCCACCTGATGCAATGAATCAACACATTGCAAAAGACCCTGATGCTGGGAAGGATTGAAGGTAGGAGAAGGGAACAACGGAGGTGAGATGGTTGGATGGCATCACCGACATGATGGACATGAGTCTGAGTAAGCTCCAAAAGTTGGTGATGGATGGGAAGCCTGGTATGCTGCAGTCTGTGGGGTCACAGATTCGGACATGACTGAGCAACTGAACTGAACTGAACTGAACATTGCCTTTCTGTTGCTGTCTGCTAATTTTCTTTTCTCAATCAAATTATTGTTAGAGTTCTTGGTATGACAGGTAATTTTTAAAATTTAAACCTGGAAACTTGGGGCAACTGCCTGAATGTTATTTAAATCCCTTGTTTTAGTAGGAACCCTCTTACACTGCTCCACTGGGAATAAAAACCACCACCTCACTACTGCCAGCTGCAGGTGGAACTCTAGTCTTCCCATGTAGGCTCTGTTAATAACCAGGGAAAGGGGCTTCTTAACTCTGCTGAGTAAGTTTAGGAGTTCTGGGGTCCCACAGTGACAACTATGGGGTGGGTGTTCCAGTTATTGCACGGTGGTTGTTAGACCCTAAGTCTCTACTAGAATTCTTCTGTTGTCAAGTCATGGGGGAAAGGAAGAAGCAACTCATCATCACTCACTAGGGACAGAAGTCTCCACTGACATGGAAGTTGGGGGGACAGAGAAGTGGAAGGGGTGGGACGGTTAGCAGGGCTCATCATTGCCCAGCAAGGACAAAAATCCAGACTCCCCACTTACCCCTAATCTGTTATCACTTCTGGCAGAAGGGAGGTAGGGATGGAGTGCCTTACTATAGCCTAACAATTGTGGCTTTCTAGGTTCCCTATTAGGAATATTCAGGGCACTTCTGGACTAGAATACGGAAGAAAAAAATTATTCTATCTGAAATTCATAGTGTATATAAAACCATGTCATACTTTGGATTTGAAGTCTTTCAAGGTTTGTGGGTAGAAAAAAATTAAGGAGCTCTTCCTTCCTAAATAAAATGAAAGGTGACTCCAAGTGATTGCGGGTGGTTGCAAGACAGGGAGGGAATTGGCTTTCCAGGGTTTGGCTGGACACTTGCTGGCTCTACCTGGATATACAGGAAGAGAAATGGAGTGAGCTGGCACTCAGGCAATAGGCAGTTTGGGAGGAAAACGGGAGTTTCCCATTAAATCAAATGGTAGCTGAGCTTTAGTCCTCTGGTTCATTTAGAACTCCCAAGTCAAGATTAGGGAAAAACCCTGCAGTGTAATAACTTAAAACATGCATTCCTGTGGGACTTCCCTGGTGGTCTCAGGGTTAAGACTCTGCACTTCCGAGCAGGGGACTCGGGTTCCATCCCTGACGGGCAGCTAACATCTCGCATGCTGCAGGGCACCTATGCCTGCATGCCGCAATGAAAGAGCCTGCATTCCCCAGCTAAGATCTGATGCAACCAAAAATAAAATAAATATTTTAAAAAAAAAAAAACATGCATCCCATGAGAGAGGCAGACTTTACAAGTCTGCCATTAGGAGGAGGTGAAAAGTCACTCAGCACTGGCAAAAACAACAGGAGTGATCCACAAGGAGAGCATAAAAATCTTGTTAGTTACGGAGAAATTTCACTTATGCCTCCCCCACCTTCCAACTGTAGCCTCCCGGATGGACTGGACTCCTACAGGTCTCAGAGTTAGAAATCTTCTTCCTCTCTTGCTCCCTGGTCAGCATCTCGGCTCAATATTGCATGGGCAGCAGTGACTGGTGGCAGAGGGATGGGGGCTTATGCAGTGTATGATGAGGAAATGAATTGAGTTTGACTCTGAAGCTTTAAAACGGACCAAATTTTAATAACTGCCAGTGAATGGGTTTGGGTTTTCAAGCTGTAACAAGATCTACATTTTAATAACTGCCAGTGAATGGAAACCTGTGGAATTCACATGGTATCATTAATGGATTGCACAGTGAAATTCAATAAGCAGTGATGGAAAAAAATAAAGTTGTTTCACATTTCTACCCCACCAATTTGAGACTTCTTGAGTAACTGTTTACTGAATAGAAGATATTTAAAACACGAACTGTTTTTCTCTTTTATCATCAGGTTTGTGATCATATGACTGTGTTGATTGTGATAAAAGGGGTGTATGATATACCTAATGCCATTGACTAATACAGAAAAAAAGTTATTTTTCATTTTCATTGAGGGCCATTGAACATAATATTTCTACTTTCTGTCTTCCTGTTTACAAAGCAGACTAGGATATAATCTCCAGCTTTTACTGCTATTCTCCTTGACATTTCTCTTACCTGCTTTTCTTCCCTATTAGCCTGCCTTTGAGAGAGAAAGCAGGCATTGACAGTAGATCAACTTAATAGTGGGGACATCTGGTGAGCCTGACAGACAGACTGCCTGCCTACTCAGACCCTCTGCATGCACTAAAAAAATCATAAGAACTTGGTCTTTCCAAAGTGGAGCTGACCTGATCAATGTCACCTCCTTCCTGGAGGAAAATAACAGAAACAAACAAACAAACCTCAAAATTGACAGCTCTACAACATCAGAGATGAAACAAGAAGAAATTAAGAGTTGATAAGACTTGGTGGTCATTTGATTTGTGAAAAAAGAATATTTTTAATCTTAAATTTCACATTTTGAAGTCATTTAAAAAATTTTAAATGTTGCAAAAAATAAAGAGTAAAAATAGTAAAAAGAACACCTGGCTGTGTTTTACTTCTATTTACCTATCCTTAGTATTTTACCACACCCCCTATGTGTATGTTTCTCTATTATTTTTTTCCTGAGGCATGAACATAAGCTGTACACATCACTGCCCCTTTATGCCTAATACTTCAATGAGTATTTCCCAAGAGTGGAAGTATTTTCTGGCATACCACCAGTAGAGTTGGTAAATTCATAAATGTATATTGACAAAATACTTTTTTCTAAACTATCACACACTATAACAAATTTATCTGTTGATTTAATAACATCCTTTATAGCATTTTTCCAAACAACAAAGTCCTCTGAAATTTAAACTTACTAAGGAATATATCATCTGAGCAAGCATATATAAGAAACTATATGGAATACATTCGTCATGTCCCACTGTGCCAGAAGAAATTGGAAGAAGATGCTCTGCTACTTAGGTCTTTTCATGAAACTGATATACTTATGTAAGAAGAAGACAAAAACATCAAAGAAAGAGGACTATGACCTTAGAAAACTTCCTGGTCTAATCCATCTTCTAAAAGATGTTCATGAGGTAACTATGAGAGTTTGGTTATAACTATTGATTCAATATGTTCAACTGGAACCTAAATTGCAGTTCGTTATCAAAAGACTGTATTTGATGCAAATCAAAACCACAGTGAGATATCATTTCACACTTGTCAGAATGGGTATCATCAAAAAGACAACAAATGAAAAATGTTGTTGAGTATATGGAGGAAAGGGAGCCCTAGTACCCTGTTGGTGGGAAAGGAGGGCAGTGCAGCCATTATGGAAAAGATAGGTTTCTCCAAAATTTAAAAATAGAACTATGACATGATCCAGCAATTCCACTCCTGGGTAAATATCCAAACAAAATGGAAATAATAATTTGAAAGGATACAAGCTCCCCAATATGTATAGCAGCCCTATCTACAATAGCCAAGATATGGAACCAACCTGTGTCCACTCACAGCTGAATGGATAAAGAAGACATGGCATGGAAAATTACTCAGTCATAACACAGAATGAAATTTTACCATCTGCAACAACATGGGTGAATCTGGAAGCTACTGTGCTTAATGAAGACAGAAAAAGACAAATACTGTATGTTTTCACTTACATGTGGGATCTAAAAATTAAAGCAAATGAATGAATAATATAAAACAGAAACAGGTTTATAGATACACAGAACAAACCAGTAACTACCAGCAGGGAGATGGTTGGGGGAAGGGAATGGGAAGTACACTTCAAATAAGATGCAAGGATATAAGGTATAACACGGACAATACAGACAATATTTTATAATACCTTTAAATTGAATATAATCTATAAGAATATCACCTGTTATATACCTGAAAGTAATACAATACTGTAAACCACTGTACTTCAATAAAAAAGAAAAAAAAAATGGACAGTCAATCCAAGTGATCTTTTAATTAGTTCATTTAATCATGTCCTTCCTAGCATTTTCAAAAGAACACATACCTCAGGGCAGACTTGATCCATATGCTAGACTGTGCCACCCAGGCATCACAGGGTAGGGGCTGCATCTCACATGCGAAGAGCTGGGATGATAAAAACCAGCTTCATGTTCTGAAGGTGTCCAGGCCTCTTCCCAAGGCAACTCACAGCTCCTCCCACCAATGAGTGGAGACTAGTTTTTATTCTTTGACTCTGGTTGACTGTATGTGACTTTCTTTTTGCCTATGGGACAAGAGCAAGTGTGATTCAGACAAAGACTTGAAAGTTGCTTGAACACAGGGCTCACTCACTTTTTTCTCTTCCTGAGAACCCCAAAAGCACCTTGCTTTAGTTTCCTGGGGCCTCCGTAACAAAGTACCACCAATGGGTAGCCTGCAACAAGAGACATTTATCCACTCACACTTCTGGAGGCTAGAAGTCTGAGATCACAGTGTCTTTGGGGTTGGTTCCTTCTGAGAGTTATAAAGAAAAATCTACTCCACACTTTCCCCTGAACTTCTGGGGTCTCCCAGGAATCTCTGACTTAGGCTGGCATGTAGCTGCATCACTGCTGGCTCCCCACCAACTCGACATGGCCTTCCCCTCTGTGTGTGTATCTGTTTGTCCTCCTCCACTTCTTAAAAGGACAGCTCTCATAACTGAGCTGAAGACAACTGTTTCAAGCCATTATGTTTTGAGGTGCGTGTTCCCAGCAAAAGCTGATGGGGCTGTTTTCATTACCTCTGGAGCAGGTTTGCTCTCAAATCAATGTAAACCAATAGGCAGAACACTATTCCAGTCTGTTTCCCTTTGTGATTTCTCATATGGAGAAGTTAATGTAATGAAAGCTGGTGCTGAAGACACTGTAACATTGGTAATTAACCCTTCAGAAGAATCACAAACAAAGGCAAAAGGCAGGTGGAGGGCAACACCTGAGATTATTATGTATCTTTGAACATGAATCTAGATTGACATATGAAATACATAGTCCTTGAATTTAGTTCCATGGAAGCTCCTAATTACAGAGTGTTCCTGGAGAGAGAATCATTACTTGGTCTCTGCCTCAAAACTCCTCAAAGATCAGAATTATTATGGTACTGGAGGTTGACTCAAGGTTGCCACTTACATCTATTCAGTTTTTAATTCAAACTCGGGGCTTCTGAATATTGAGAAGGAGAAAGTATGAGAAAATGTATATGGGAGTAATTGTCCCATATACATTCATTTTATGGGACAAGGTTTAGAGGAGTTTTTCCTAAAATATTTCCAAAAGCAGACACTTTTGCTTAGTCCACAGTTTTCTTGAAAAGATTATTATTACTGCAATGGGTTAAAACAGAAACCTGGCATTTTTATTTTGAACAACAATTTATTTTTATTCTCCTTAAAATGT
Organism: Antilocapra americana; assembly: GCA_007570785.1. NCBI lineage: Eukaryota > Metazoa > Chordata > Mammalia > Artiodactyla > Antilocapridae > Antilocapra > Antilocapra americana. Next base: position 7,286,624 of record ML660201.1, on the reverse strand, counting down.
TTAAAGGGAATGTTTAAAAGGTGATAAACATGCAGAGAACTAAAGAGAATCTCAACCATAAATGTCATTGTTCAAAATGTAATTTACAGCCAGCAGTAGGAAAGATGTGGTATTCCCAACATGTCTCCTTGTCCTTTTTCTACTCCCTGGAGTGTTTCCTAAGTGCTATCATTATACAGCCTGCAGTATTTCAGCTCACATTTTCAAAATGGAAACAGATTTTTAAAGATATGTGACTTTCCTGAAAATAAGTTCTAGATTTAACAGACTTTTGACATAATGTATTATATCTTTAAGAAGTCAGAAGAACTGGAGAAGAATAAAATTGAAAAACTATATATATTTTTATTCTTCTGGATTATAATGGCTCCCAAAGCACAGAACAAAGAATAATGAAAGAGAGAGAGAGAGAGAGAAAGAAAAAAAAAAAAGGAAATTTAAATGGTGGAGTAAAGCCATTAGGAGGCTATCCATCTGTCTGGATGGTTCAGAAGCATCCTTGACAGGTGGCAGATACATGGAATGATGACCTCGGGAGGGCCCCTTACAGAACTGTGAATAAATGAAACTGAGTAAAAGTGGAGTTAATAGAGTAATTAATTCCTCCTCTGATCATGTCTTGGTTTGTCTCCCTAGTTATTTAAAATAATTATATTAAAAGGAAGAGCAAGAAGTTTTTAGAACGATTATCTCTATATTTTGATTGGCTGCTCCTCAGTCTAAGAAGGAAAAAGACCCTTGTTCTTGAATGTGATTGAGAGATGCTATCAGAGCAATTAACTCATTGCTCTAATTGTTTCTTGTTCGTTTGCACAAATGTGGGAAGAAAAGAGTACAAAAGATGACTTCAGTGAAATTTTTTTCTGAAAGGCATTTTCTAAAAAACTTTTGAAAGCCAAATGCAAGAGGGAAAAATCCATGAATTTCTATAGTTTGATTTAAATGATAAAATGGAAAGAAAAAGATAATTCTTCCAGTAGATCCTGCAGCTCCTGATGGATACTTATATTTGATGTTTTGCAACATGCTTAAATTAAGGCTAACAAAATGTTCATCTTGAATTTGAGCCTCACTTTTCCATACACAATGGGGAAACATAGGATTGTATTTCAGAGGTACAGGCATTGCTATTATAAAAGAAAAAGTGATTTAAGCTGTTACCAAAACCAGGAAGGACGTCAGGCCCCCCTCTTTAGGTCTAGGGAGTCTATACAGTCATCAACCAAAGAGAAGATCTGCAAAACGCATGATAAGCTGTATATGCAGTGCTAGCGATCATGTGTGGGAAGATGGGATTTTAAGCCCCCATTAGAGGGTAGTATGGGAAGATCCCACGGAGAAGGGAATGGCAGCCCACCCAGTATTCTTGCCTGGAGAATTCCATGGTCAAGAGGAGCCTGGTGGGCTATAGTCCATGGGACTGCGAGGAGTTGGACATGACTAAAGCGACTGAACACAGACATAGCAGCAAAAAGATGATCTTAGGAAAAGTTGAATTCACTTGGAGAAAAGTGTCCTTCCTTTCTTCACCAGAGGAAGGACACAGTGCTTCTAGAACAGCTCTTAGACTTAAAGGTATGTGCTGCAGAACTGTTGGTAAATTCATCCAAAACCACTCAGTGGAGAGTTTAGCTCCCGTGTAATATGAAATCTCTGAATAATGCTGAGGCTAAAGGTCAACCATTCAGTCCAGCAGCTGTTATTGTAACTCTATACAACCTAGTTGCCACTATTCCAACTCTTGCTGCTTCTTTCTAAAAAAACTTATTTGTTTATGGCTGCATACTGGCTTTCTCTAGTTGAGGTGAGCAGGGGCTTCTCATTGTGGTATTTCTGTTGTTGCATAGCATGGGCTCTAGGGTACAGGGGCTTAGTTGCCCTGTGGCATGTGGAATCTTCCCAGACCAGGGATTGAACCTATGTCCCCTGCATTGGCAGGTGGGTTCTTAACCACTGGACTACCAGGGAAGTCTCCTGCCTCTTTTACCCTTTTCAAGATTAGAGCTGGCTGTAAGAGGAAAAACTTGGTATATCTAAGCAAGATCTATACAATTTTAAAAAGACACTATGACATCTTTCTATACAGTAGCATACATTAGAGACAGCATCTGAAAACCGCTTCCCCAGACCCAAGGAGTGCTCATAGACCCAGGACCAAGAATACAGAACCCAGAGCAAAAATGCCAGAAAATATGACCTTTGGGGGAAATAAGAAATGGGAATATTAACAGATCTCTTTTGTTTGCTTCTTCAGATGGACTCTCTCCATATTCCCTTCTGCATCTACCTCAGAGGTAGAAGTGTAACAATTTATAGCTGCAGCATTGGGATTCTGCATTCTCTGGATCCTGGTTGCATTTATCCAGTTGGCAAGGCCCCAGTAAACGTGAAGAAAAAAGGAGACTATGGAGTTAGGAATTCCTCTGGCTCCTTCCATGAAACACAGCTAGGGCCAGCTGTGTCCTAGGACAAAAGTAACTGTTTCTGAAGACAGTCTCCTCTGCATAGACCTCTAGTTCTAGAATCTAATAACCTCCATTCACTCAGGACTTGGGCTGGTAGGAGCATCAAATTTTCCCAAGATCAGCGCACTCTCCTTTTTTTTTTTTAAAGAAAAAAATTCTTTGGCAATTCATTTACAAGTAAATATTTCTCAAATTGTTCTAATTTGAGCACAGTTTTTTTTTTTCCTGTCTGCATTCTGACTGATGCAGGAAACATATATACAGGAAAAGTCTTCACCTTTGAATATATCACTCAAGGCTTCACACAGATAATCAGGGAAGCACACATTATGTACATTCCCGACCTGCTGCTCTTTTTGTCTTGTCTGAGAGAGGAAATCCATGGTTTTCATGGTTTATGCTAAAGTAAAAAAAATAAATTGATGTCTCTCATTAGTACTTGATTTTATTCTATGAAAAGAAAGATGGCTGGTGGATATTTAAAGTTTCAGATAGTCTTCCTCTAGCTTACTGATGCACATTCATAAAAACTGCTCCATCCTTTTCTGTGAAGCTTCCAAAAACCTCTGCAGCAGAGTCACTCATTATTGTAGGAAAGCTGGAAGCACAGGGAAAAGAACCACCACAGACCAGGAAATCTGGATCCTGACTCTGTCTGCACAATAGAACAGACAGTGTTTTTCTGAACTCTAAACAATGGGCAGGTAAGGATACTGTCAGCTGCAGAGCCAAGCAGTTTGGACTGACAACAACATAAATCAGCTCTGACAGTGCATCCCCTTGGGCAACTTCACTCGTTCATCCAAATTAGAAAACAGAAGCTTAAGAGTGCACGGCTCGCTACTGAAGGATAGAAAACATGTTTGGGGAAGCGACTTGTGGTAACACGCTAGACTGGCAATAAAATGGTGCAGGACTTAGCTGAGCAATTAGCACACTCACTAGTACTCTTTAGATATATGATCCAATTGTTTCTCTTTTCATCTTAATACATATATTCGTTTTCTGAAATGACACTTAGGAGAAATGAAAAATGATTTGGGTTGATAGGGATGACAGTAGAATCAGGAAGGTTGATAGGTCTGACAGTAGGGAGAGAAGTTAGGGAATATTAAATCATCCAGCACAGGCTGGGGATGGATATTTGATAATGTGTTTCAGTAATGTTTCAATTTCAAGAGTCCTGGGTTCAGCCAACATTCTACCAACAGAACAAGGAAAGATGGTATTTGACAAGTTCACCTTCTCAGTGTGCTAACCTTCTCTTCCATAAATGAATGCTGAAAAGGAAACACATTCAGTTTCCTATACTGTCAGGATTTTATACACAGTCACTACTATTTGACTGTAGAGTTTCATAGATGACTGGACCTAGAGAGAATGGATTATTGTAGTAAAGGTTTTCAGATTCCATATGTGGAATATGATAGCACTTAGATAACCCTCTTCGCTGCACTGGCATCAAACTCCCATCCCTTCTCAGTGATATTCCTTAGATCTTGCCTGGAAAATGACCACCATTTTCTTACTAACCTTCTCAACACCCTCATATTCTTCCCACTAGCTCTAGAATTATCTTTTTAAACTGTAAGCCAGGCTGTGCTATTCCTTTGGCTTCTGACTGCTCCCAGGACAAAGTCTGTTTGCTGTAGAATTCGAAGTGCTTCCTGCTCTGACTCCATCTCATTTTTAGCAGCAGCTGGAAGTCAGAAGAATCAGCACGATTTCTAGCTGCTGGCAATGAACAATGTGACCTTCGATAAATTCCTTCTCCTTCCTTAAGTCAGCTTACCTATTCTTTAAAAAGAAAACCAAAGGAAGGGAGGAGGAAGGCAGGGAGGGAAGGACAAAATGAGGATCGAAGTGGGCAAGGAGGGGAGGGAAAAAACTAAACCAGTTCCCTCTAAGTCTTTTCCCAGTTAACACTACGAATCTGTCCCTGCACTGTCCTGTTTTAATCTTTCAATTCCTAACTCCATGTTTTCCTATCATTTTTCTCTCAACCTGGAACAAAGTATCCACCTTATGCACCCACTAAACTTCTACACATATTCTGAAGCTCAGTTCAAAGGCCATCTTCCTAATGAAGTCTTAAGTGCCCAGATAAACATAATTTCCCTTCATCTGCACTTTAAGAAAACGTTAGTAGCAATTTTTCTAGGATTTATACTATAGCTAAAGATTTCCCAGTTGGTTTCCCTTTGGTAGTCTTTGCCTACACCATTTTGTCTAGAGCAGCATTCCACAAACTTTATGTTACCAGGGTGCAGTTTCATGGAAGACAATTTTCCCATAGACCAAGGCAGGGCTGGGAGGGTGGGGGTGGGTGTATGGTTTCGGTTTGACCTGCTGCTCACCCTCTGTTGTGCAGCCAGGTTCCTAACAGGCCGTGGACCTGTACTGGTCCTTGGCCCAGGGGGTGGGGACCCCTGGTCTAGAACATATCCTGACAAATAGTTGTATCAATAGAATGAGTGAAATGGTATCTCCATCAGCAAGTAGAAGGGTGAGTATCTGATGATGACATTTTTGGTACCATCATCCACTGGACATGCACACAAAGACACAGAGCTTTCTCCTGCTACCAGATGAGCCAATTCCAACCCATTCTGAGGAGCAACCTGGAACAAATGGTCTACAGCACTCTGGACCCTTTTAAAAGTCATCACAAATGTTATGGAAAAATCTGAACGTACTTTTGGCCAACCAATACTTTAAATATTAGAATCCTGAGGGGGGGCAAAAAAAAAACCTTCAGGTAAGGAATTTGGGGCTGATCTGGTTTCCTGCACTGATTAAGCAGAAGTAGAACCTGTGACCAGGAAAAACAGGGACACATTCCTAGTGATGGCAGTGCAGGACCTGACGCCCAGTTCTTGGCTCTTTCTAAGATCTTGCTCCTTATACTGCTGTACCCCCACATTGGCTTCCATCTTATCAAGAAACACCTTCCTCTAGTGTGTCTCGGGAGAGATGGAGCTTTTCGCAATTCCTAAACCGCTGACCTAGCAGCAGCTTACCCCTGTAAGCTCCTCACAATCATTCTGTCCTCTGAATCACCTCATACTGCACCACCAGGGACTTCTTAAAGCTACTACGAACAGCTCCTCTAAGAGACTACTGGTAATCCATCCCAAGTGTCAGGCAGGGAAGAAAACCTGTAATGCACCAGAGTGTTTTTTAAGTATCTCAAAACTTTATTCCCTACCCTATCATATCAGACTGCAACTACTTAATACTTTGATGATACTTTAAGTATAAAACCTTCTCTGACTCTCCTCACAGTTCAAGGGGGTAAACATACTCTAAAACGTAAGACCATTTCACATAGTTTTCTTTGTAGATTTCTTTTAGTTCTTAGCCTTGATACCCTGCCATACTGCCTAATTTTATACCTATAGTGTACAAACAGTCCTACCATGTTTAAGGATCCCTCCCACGGAGACGACAATCCCTATTTTTCTCTCACAACTCAGCACATAGGCAGGACTTGATTCATCACTGTATTTCCCAAAGTTTGAATTATTCTAGTTGCAGAATATCACAAATTCAGTTCCCTCAGAAGATAAGAAGTATATACATTTTTCTGGAGAAACTGGCTTTAAAGTGTCTGGAGGCATGTATATAAAAAAACTGCTAGTTATCTATGAACAACTACTTTCCATTTCTGTCCTGCTAACAAGAATGCCAATGGTATTTGGTAAGAATATATGCTCACCTTCAAAAAGACAACAAACAAAAAATTTTATGGGCATCACCATGTGATTTGAGCAGAAGGTTACTGGCCCGGACAGGCAAGGAGGCTATTTTGTGCAGATATATATTGACAGGTTTAGTTGGCATCCTTTCTTCCAGCCTGGAAGGCAGACACAACACTCGGAAGCTCTGCAGCCATTTTGTGTCCAAGGACCATTCTGCAGACCAGAATGGCAAAAGGAGTACTCCGGAAGCCACAGCACTAACCCTGGACTGCCTACCTTCAGATGCTTTGCAATCTGAGAAAACAAATAAATGGTTGAGTCATATGTGTTTGGTTTCTTCTCCATGTGGCTGAATCATAAAGATGAAGCACTGAACAAGAGGTGGAAGAATCAAGATGCTCATTCATTAAGTCTGCTAGCAGCACAGCCTCTGGTTGACCTCTATGAAAATGTTAAGGGGAGAAAGTACAAGAGTTTCCCTCACATAGACTTAAAAATATGAAGTGAAATACTTCCCAGTAAAATTGTTCCAGACATAGTGTGATTAATATAAATTCCTTTCTGCTCATCCCAACAGCCTTATGAGATATATATTTCATTTCCACTTTGCAGGTGTGGAAGTGGAGATTTAGAGCACGTAACTGTTTTATTTAAACTTTACTCCGCTCTACAAGTCATGGAACTTGGATCCAAAGTCAGCTCTGTTGGCCCAAAATCACACTTCTCAGTGTCCCCTTAAAGTAACTTGAAAAACTTATCAAGGACACAGAAAAATGCAAATAGACCCAGCTTTTGCAACAAGAGACACGGAATGCTCTGAGAGTAAGATCTCTGAGTTTTTACTACCAAAGATGTAACGGTGCAAAAGTATAGAAACTGAGTAGCTATTGGTTTTTTGGCTAAAGAGTTCATCACAAGCAGATTTGTCCTCTCCCCTCATGCAACAACAGAATGAGAAGCCATTCCTAGTATCTTACAGAAACAAGATTCCCTAAAGGAATACTTGTACTTTAAAGTTGCATATTGTGGTTGAACAAGGCATTTAGAAGGTAAAAATAGCTATAAGTGACCATGGGAATGGGACAGCATAAGGGCAGGTACTGACTCCTCAGCACCAATGGGAAGAGGATGAACAGAGCATGGGTTACTCAGAAGAGTACCAGTGGAACTTGGACAAATCAGGGAATGTTATACTAGTTAGCTAGTCTGTTTTCTTACTTAGGACTAATGAAATGTTTCCATTAGTTGAAAATTCAAAGCACATCTTACAGACATTTTAATTGCATGCAATTATGCTTGAGTAAACTGTCTAGGAAATTTTACATTGTTTTCATTGCAAAGTCACGTGCCTAGTACCATTTATCTCATCTCTGTGTTATTTCATTAAATTTCTCAGGTGTTAAGAGAGAAATTCCTTCAGATATTGGTGTAACGACACATGGATTGAGAGGACGCTATTTTAAAGTTTACCTCAATGTTCAGGTGTACTGGTGAGAAAGTTATGGAAGCAAAGCCTTTTTCTTTAACCAGGCTTGTTCTAGACCAAGTACGACATATGTTATTTTGATGTGATAACATAGAGCATATATTTTGATATGATAACACAGAGATAGGAATGTGTTATTGTGTCATTTACATTCTCTCAGTAAATATAAAATAAAACTGAGCTTTCTTCCAATTTCCAGCACAAACTGTGCTCAAGAGTCCAAGCCGTTCATTTTTGATCCTTTAACTCTCTTTTAAAAATCAGACCGCTCTTGTTTCTCAGAGTTTGTGCTGATACCCTCTTCCTCTGGGGACACCAGATGCTTGTTACCTGTCATCCCATGAGCTCCAAATCACTGGACTAGGAATAGCTACTTGAAACAGGACACAAACAGTCTCTCTGAAGAGTCAGTCCCAGGTGATTCTCAAAGCGAGCACACAGAGATCTGGAAACGCACTCAGACATGGGTTTCTGAAAATGTTTGCAGATTTTACTCTATACAGCGAGTCTGTCTGAAATCCAGCCTCTATTGCACTTTCCATGAAGAAGGAGATGGCAGCCTACTCCAGTATGCCTGCCTGCAAAATCCCACGGATAGAGGAGCTACAGTCCATGAGGTTGCAAGAGTCAGACATGACTGAGCAATGAAACAACAACTTCACTTGCCAACTGTGTTTAACAGAAAAGGAACGCCTCTCCCTAACTCTCCCAGTGGCTTCCAGGCTGGGATGCGCAGGTTTACTAACTCTGTTAGGAGATGCCAAGAATATGGACTGCAGAAGGCTAGAGGGAGACAGGCATGTAGACCACAACAGAGATAAAGGACCAAAAGGTACAGAGACAGAGAAAGCAAGAAAGGGTAAACCTGCAAGCAAGAGAGCCACGGGGCTGAGCCACACTGTAAGTAGCTGAGAGCTCTCTTCTTTCTCAATACAGTTCCAGGTAAAGGTCCACTGCTCTTGAGGCCCTTGGTTTTTGTGTGCAGTCATCTGTAAACACAGCTACACATGGGACTTCCCTGGTGGTTCAGTGGCTAAGTCTGCACTTTCAACGCAGAAGGCGCAAGTTCAATCCCTGGTCTGGGATCTCATATGTGGTAAGATCCCACACGTGATGCCGCACGGCCAAAAAACAAAAACCAAAAAGCAATTACAATCCTCCTTCTCTCTGGTCTGTTAATCTACTTTTATAACCAGGCCTATGGGGCCTTCCAGGACAGACCACCCCGCCCCCCATGTCCTCCACCTGCCTCTTGTCTGTAAAACAAACTTTAGCCTCCAAGGTCTTCCCACATTTCCAAAGAGTAAATTTAATTAGAGAAGAGCGACAATGCAGAAAGCAAAGAATACAGTCAAGCAAGATGAAATGATACTAGTTTAGCCATTAAACAGAGTTAGGCACCTCTAGCTACTCCTTGAGGGCAATAGGCAGTATTCGGAGTCACGTCCTTTGAGCTGCTTTGCAGATATGGAACCCCCACCAGGTGGAAGAAGTGAACTGTAGGTTGCCCATAGGGATGTAGACCCAGATTGCTTGGAAACAGAGGCTGATGTTGACTCCCAATCACAAAACATCCACTAGAGCTCGTGATACACTCCACACAGCCCTGCCCTCACCCCATCTTTAAAACCTTTCCCTGAAAGCTTTCATGGAGTTTGGGCCTTTTAAGCACTAGCTACCCGGACTCCTTGCTTGATGCCCTGGGATGAACGCTGCACTTTCCTTCACCACAGCCCAATGTCAGTAGATGGACCTAACTGTATATGGACAAGCAGATCTGAGCGTGGTTCAGTAATGCTTTGGCCTGTAGAACGTGAAGGAAGTTCCACTGTGCCAGCTCCAAGTGTGGGCCTCAAGAGGCTGAGTGTACTTCTCAACTCCTTGGAGCTCTGCCAGCCACCACCAGAACTGGTCCAGGTTACTTTTTGGATGATAACAGGCATGTGGCCAAGTGACTCCCAACATCCCAGTCAACAGCCACTAGCCCTCAGAGCAGAACCATGTGGCTGCCAGGCCACCACCACGGACGTGTGGCAGAGACCAAAAGAACACCACTGCTGAGAGCAGTGCAAGTTTCTGATAAGAAAAGCATGCTCCAAATCAGAGGTGGGCACAGTTTTTCTGAAAAGGGCCAGATAACCATTTGTGCTTTGTGAGCCATATGTTTAATATTCTTTGCTGTTTGTATATAATGCTTAACAAGTGGGAAAAACCATTCCTAGCTCTTGATTTGTACTAAAACTGTCTTCTGGTCAGATTTGGCCCATGAGCCATAATTGGCTGGCCTCTGATGTCTATAAATGTGTCTTATTTTAAGACTACTATCAGGATTCCCTAGTAGTCCAGTGGCTAAGACGCTGCACTCCCAAAGCAGAGGACCCAGGTTTGATCCCTGATTGGGGAACTAGATCACATAAGACACAACTAAATCCCACATGAGAGAATCAGCATGCAGCTTCTGCATGCTGCAACGACAATGGAAGACCACGTGTGCTGCAACTAAGACAAAGGATAGCCAAATAAGTAAATAAACTTTAAAAAGGCTACTATAGACTGAGTGTAAATGTTGGCTTAAAACTCAACATTCAGAAAACTAAGATTATGGCACCTGGTCCCATCACTTCATGGCAAATAGAGGGGGAAACAGTGGAAATAGTGACAGAGTTTATTTTTGGGGGGGCTCTAAAATCACTGCAGATGGTGACTTCAGCCATGAAATTAAAAGATGGTTTCTCCTTGGAAGAAAAGTTAGGACCAACCTAGTCAGCATATTAAAAAGCAGAGACATTACTTTGCCAACAAAGATCCATCTAGCCAAAGCTTTGGTTTTTCCAATAGTCATGTATGGATGTGAGAGTTGGACTATAAAGAAAGCTGAGCACCAAAGAATCGATGCTTTTGAACTGTGGTGTTGGAGAAGACTCTTGAGAGTTCCTTGGACTGCAAGGAGATCCAAGCAGTCCATCCTAAAGGAAATCAGTCCTGAATATTCACTGGAAGGACTGATGTTGAAGACGAAACTCCAATACTTTGGCCACCTGATGTGAGGAACTGACTCATTGGAAAAGACCCTGATGCTGGGAAAGATTGAAGACAAGAAGAGAAGGGAATGCAGAGGATGAGATGGTTGGATGGCATCACCGATTCAGTGGACATGAGTTTGAGTAAACTCCAGGAGTTGGTGATGAGAGGGAGGCCTGGCGCGCTGCAGTCCATGGGGTCACAAAGCGTCGGACACAACTGAGCGACTGACCTGAGCTGAACTGAGACTGAGTGCCAGTGCTCCCCTGATCATACATTTAAATGTCACCTCCAACGTGAGAATATTTGGAGATGGGGGTCTTGGGAGGTGATTAGTTTATCAGGGTAGAGCCCTCATAAATGGGAGGTACCCTTATATAAGGGACCCCAGAGAGTTCCTTGGTCCTTCCCCTATGTGAGGATGAAGAAGAAGAAGGTGATTTATGAACCAGGAACTAGGTTCTCACCAAACACTGAATCTTCTGGCACCTTAACCTTGTACTTCTTAGCTTCCGGACCTATGAAAATTAAATGTTTCTTGCTTAAGCTGCCCAGTCTAGGGTATGCCCTGACAGAGCAGCCTGAACAGACTGAGACAAATGCACTGTGTTTTGGGACGGTTTGCTCTACAGGAGAAATCTGCTGACACAATATGAGATACTTCTATCACTTTAAACAAATTTTCCACAATTTTATTTTTTTGCAACCTAAGTGGCCACACCTGAAACTACACAGTCCATGAAGGAAGAAGTCAGTATCACACTGAAATAATCTGAAATGGCATGGTTGGAATCTGTCAAGAATATGTGGCCTCTGTTTAGAATGAGTTCATATGTCTCTTTCTTACAAAAAGGCCTTCTTTTTGAACCTTGAAAATCTAACATACTCAGAAAGCAAACTATTCTCTGCATTATTTCTTGCACTTAAGACAGTTCAGTTTTGTTCTAAATGTGATTCTTTACAACATATGCTTGCTCTGATGGAAGAAATTAGCAAAGGATTATTGCTTTCCCTAAGTCGATTAGGCTGAAAAGAAATGAGTTGTTTTTTTCTTTTGCTGTCACACCAGCTTTATTTCTAAGACAACACGAGTAGGGATTGGATTCTATTAATGAAAAGATCACTGCAAAATTTGCCGTCTTATGTTCTATGCATACATTGTTTCACTTTTATTGGAATTGAACTCAGAATGTATAGTCTAATGTAAATAAAATCAGGAAAACTTATTAAATATAAAAAAGCTTTGTGTAATGAGATAAGGTATGTGTGTGTCTGTGTGTGTGTATAAAAGAGTAAGGGAGGGAGAAACAGAGCACATTTTTTTCCCCACTTTGTTTCAAGGTATAAATGATAGCTTTTTAAAGAAAGGCAACCAGAAAACCTAAATTTCTTTACATGGCACATTTCTTTCAGTTAGAAACCTAGCTCTGTAGAGATGTGGCTTTAAAAGAATGCTAATGTAACAGCCTCATTCCTTATCTCTTGAAACTGTATTTGGTTCATTAACAAGGAGCATGATCAAAAACAGAGGAGACATCCTTTTTGTTTTCCAAAGTAGCCAAGTGAATAACATGGATTGCTTTGTTGATCAATTGTGGTTGTCTGTAGACCAACACAACATTAGGAATCAATAGAAAGATTTCTCTATATAGTATCTGAAAAACCTGAAACAGATATGGATTTCCATCACAGAGGAAAAATGAAGAGCTCAAAGTCCTCAGTTAGCTGGCTCCTTGGGCAATACACAGTTGACAAGATTGAATTCAATCATGAGTCATAATAAATACAAGATATCAATACATTCTATTGACATTAAGTGAAATTAAAGGCTTACTAAGAAACTTTAACATTTGCCCCAGAGCAGTATCGTTAGGTGTATTAGTTAGAACCTTATAAATAGAAGTAAATCCCCTCCCTGTCCTCCTCCATCCCTCCTCCTCTTCAGGAATAATGATTTATATCCTTTAAGCAAATACAGCATAATGTATACAGGAAGGTCAATAGACAATTTCACAATGCTTTCCAGGTGTTTAGCCAGGCCAAGATTCCAACTGCCTATTGCACCCTGATTTCTATATAGAGAAACCGTGAATTATTCCACAGGTCTAAGCCCCTCAGGATTTCTGTGATTCCTTCTTCTTTTTCAAGGCACCTTGAGTAGTCATTTAGAGGCTGCATCCACCTTTTCCATATATCGGAGAAGGCAATGGCACCCCACTCCAGTACTCTTGCCTGGAAATTCCCATGGACGGAGGATTTTCTATCCATGGGGTCGCTAAGAGTCGGACATGACTGAGCAACTTCACTTTCACTTTTCACTTTCACACGTTGGAGAAGGAAATGGCAACCCACTCCAGTGTTCACACATTGGAGAAGGAAATGGCAACCCACTCCAGTGTTCTTGCCTGGAGAATCCCATGGACAGAGGAGCCTGGTGGGCTACAGTCCACAGGGTTGCAAAGAGTTGGCCATGACTGTTATACATTAACATATTGTAGAACAGAATTTTTAAGGTGTTTCATATTAAAACTATTTTCATATACCCTGGACAAATCTAATTACCTGCCCTTGTTATAATATATATATATTATCATATCTATGTATGGTTAGTCACATATATAATATAAAATCACATATTATATACCTGATTTTTCTATATCACCCAATACTCATCACCTTTTTTTTTTTACTTTCTTGTGAAAACCTCTCATTCTTTCATTACTTATTGAGAACCTGCTATGTGTCAGGCTTTATCTCATATCTAAGAAAACAAAGATGATAAAATAGAGATTGTCTTTAACAATCAGGATCTTCAGAAAAACTGAACAAAAAGGAGATATCCCTATCCATCTTTCACTTTATCTATCTATCTATATAGATAGATAGCTTTAAGAAATGGGCTCATGCAATGTGGTGATTATCAAATCCAAAATGTGCAGGATAGACCAACATGCTAAAGAAGATTTGATGCTGCAGTTCAAGTCCAAAGGTTGACTGCTAAGTAGAATTTCCTCTTCATCAGGAAAAATCAGTCTTTTTCGATTAAGGCCTTCCACTGATTAGATGAGGCCCACCCACATTATGGAAGATCATCTTCTTCACTCAAAGCAGAAGTGAAAGTCATTCAGTTGTGTCTGACTCTTTGCAACCCCATGGACTATACAGTCCATGGAACTCTCCAGGCCAGAATACTGGAATGGGTAGCCTTTCCCTTCTCCAGGAGACCTTTCCAACCCAGGGATTGAACCTAGGTCTCTTGCATTGTGGGCAGATTCTTTACCATCTGAGCCCCAAGGAAACCCAGCTTTACTCAAAGTCTGGTGATTTCAACTTGGCCTGGCCAAACATCTGGAAGGCATTGTGAAACTGTCTATTGACCTGCCTGTATACATTATGCTATATTTGCATAAAGGATATAAATCATTCCTGAAGGGGAGGAGGGAGGGAGGAGGACAGGGAGAGGGATTTAATTCTATTTATAGGGTTCTAACTAATATACTTAAAGATACTGCTCTGGGGTAAATGTTAAAGTTTCTTAAGTAAGCCTTAAAGGCAGATTCCAACTGCCTATTGCAGCCTGATTTCCATATAGGGAAGTAGTGAATTATTCCATCTCTCAGCTGGTATCCTGCTTTGTCAAATGCAGATGATAATTCCAAATTCAGAGTGTTGTGATAACTAGTTGACAAGTTGTTTGTATATCAAAGGGTGTTGCAAGTGGAACAGAGTGGACTCTGAATATACATATCAGCATCTCCCTCTAATTGACACTGGTCACAGAGAATGAAATCCTTTCTTTTTGCTTTCCTGTTAAAATAACCCTAATCCTTTCTGAGGCCATAGGCTGTTGTTTTGTTTGTTGTTCAGTCACTAAGTTGTGTCCAAGTCTTTGGGACCCCATCTACTGTAGCCCATGAGGCCCCTCTATCTATGGGATTTCCCAGGCAAGAATACTGGAATGGGTTGCCATTTTCTTCTCCAGGGGATCTTCCTGACCCAGGGATTGAACCCCGGTCTCCTGCATTGGCAGGTGGATTCTTTACTGCTAAGCCACTAGGGAAGCCAATGGCTAAATCCACGGATAGATATATACAAGTAACAAAAAGAAAATTAAGGAAATTCATACTAATAAGACAGCTCTTCATTCTCTGATGGTCTTAATGTATTTTAGATATGGGGCTAAGTATTTTGTGTGAAGTATTTGTTTCAAAAAAGCAATGTGGGTTAGATACTATTAGCTTCATTTTATAGATGAGGATACAAGCTTATCATAGCTTGTCCAAGATTTTATTCATTTGTACAAAATTAATTTACAAATTTTGTAATTTTACAAATTACAAAAATAATTTGTAAATTATTTTTTAAATACTAATTTTAGCCTTTAATGATTTTTTAATTTATTTATTTTAGTTGGAGGCTAATTATTTACAATATTGTAGTGATTTTTGCCATACATTGATATGAATCAGCCATGGGTTTACGTGTGTTCCCCATATGCCAGATAACACACCAGGCATTAGAAATACAAAGATGAATGCAGGAAAGCCTTGATTTCAGAGGGCAGACTTCCCAGTAAGTCCAAGAGAAAGGAAATGACTAGTTAGCATGTGATACTAGCACAGGGGCACAAAGCTCGTTATGGATGCAAAGTCAGTGTATGTAAAGCTTGCGTGTGCAGGGGAGACGCTAGGGAGGGTATTGCACAGAACCACAAATACAGTGCATAGGCCAGTAACTGCTGTGGCTAAAACAGAAACAACTGTATCTTACTTTTAACAAGATTCTGTATGTGATCTGAAGTCTACTCTTCAAGCTCTGCTGCAGAACAATTAACGATATTTTAAAAGACTTCACAGTCAGTTATATATTTTGCAACTAGTTCTCTGTACTAGGTAGCTTACACACTTCTGATATCCTGACACCCATGATAATTTCAGACTCTAGAAAGAAACATATGATTGCTGCTACTCAATCCGGCCACCACGCTCTATGCGAGGTGAACGGAGAACTTACTAAAAATACCTCTAAATTAGTGTTAAATACACCAAGAAAATGTGCTCATTAAAGGAATCTCCAAGACATGTCAAAACCATCAATATCTCTGGGTTATCCAGGCAATAAAAAAAAATCAATTACAACTGATAGGC
Organism: Antilocapra americana; assembly: GCA_007570785.1. Classification (NCBI taxonomy): domain Eukaryota; kingdom Metazoa; phylum Chordata; class Mammalia; order Artiodactyla; family Antilocapridae; genus Antilocapra; species Antilocapra americana. Next base: position 7,270,804 of record ML660201.1, on the reverse strand, counting down.
ATCTCCACCTAATAGATGTCTCTTGCATCTTTCATATAGTATCTGTGCTAATTAGGAAACAAATAAAGTAGGACTATTGGCTTTAGAGACAGATCTATGTACTGTATAAGCAAGATTTTTAACATGTGTCAGCAATAAACACATACTGGGTTTCAATTAAAGAAGAGTCTGTGAAGCTAAAAATGTTAAGAAAAGTATGCAGTCATGCTGATGAAGCACCACTTGCCGTGAGGGCTTAACTTTCTTAATATAGCTTTAAGCAATGGATAATTTTCCCCTTTTTCAATACTTCCATCCAAGATAAACTTTACTTAACAAGCTATTTGACCTGAACTGGATGATCTAACTAGCTGTTTTTGAAAAGAGATAAATGAATGGCTATAGATGGATCATTAACTTTACTCAGCATAACCTGAAGTATGCAAGAGAGATTTAGCTTCCTGAATGAGAATGTATTTAGTTAATGAATGCTTCTTCTGGATGTTCAAGGTAGTCATCCGTGTTTTGCACCTTTGGACTACTGCTCTCCCCAGTCAGCTTCATGATGTTTCAAGTCAATCCTTCTCCTTTACAATTGTCCATACTTCCTTCACACTTCATCAAAGTACAGAAAAAGATGATTTTTTATCAATGATTCACGTATCTGCTCAGTCAATACTCAGCTGAACACAGAGTAGGTTAACAAAGATGAAATCATCACTGGTGGGAAGACAGAAAAGAAGTATACTTCGATATCACATGATAACTATTAAAATGATGTATGTGGTATATGTGAAGAGGGTAGTGATGCATCTAAGAGTGATGCTTGGAGTAGGTAGGATGACCACACAGTTTATTATGCAAAGCAGGACACTTTCCAAAAGAAAATGGATATCCCTAATAATGATACCAGGACCAGTTGTAAAGCTGGACTTCTCCTTGCTATCTCACAAATATAGTCACCCAGAGATAAGGAAAGGCAATAACATCTTTTCATCATGGTCAGAACTTGATGAACAGACTCAATATTGACTAAGACATAATGCTTGAACTTGATACCCAAATAAACCTTGTGTTGTTTGAGACACATTTCACAATTCTATTTCCAGCAACAGCTTAGTGGCTTGCGTATACCTCCTTAATATAGACTTAGGTAACTTGGGTTGTGCAACTGAGAAAGTTTTGAGGGAATGGCTAAACTCTTGCTGATACGATAATGATTAGTGAATCTGGAACATGAAAAATACTCATATTTGTTCAGTGACACATCCTGAAGGAGTATGTGGGAGTGTTTTCCTTCAACCTTCAGAATGTCCACAGAGTAGAAGTTAAAAAAAAAGGGGATATTACCACCCCTTGCTACTCAAGAGGGAGATCCTGTGTTTAACTGAAACCTTCCCTGCTGCCTTAAGGTCCTGTGTAAGTATCTCCCTCTTCCTGCATCCAGGGTAAACCTCTCGAAGCTTCTCCCTTTTGTCTGTTCTCTACTGCTGGCCCTTAGATTGGAATCTGGTTCCTATTTTCCCACCACCCAACTGGGTTTTCTCCCAAATCTGCCTCTTGTTTTCTGGCTCCTCTTGATCCACCCCAACGTACTTCCATTAGACTCCCATGCATCTTTAGGTCACAAGCCTGACCATGCTCAGCCAAAATCACATCAACCCAGACAATATAACAAGGCTATGTAATAATTTGGTGAGCAATCACCATGTTTCAACATAAGCTCCCTATGGTCATACAAACATGACTAATTCTAGGCATCATATATTGGATTTCACCTTTGCCCAAACTACCAAGACATGGAAGAAAGAGAAAGCATGAAATATATTTCAGCCAGAGAAGTCCTCTGGCTGTAATTGTTAGCAAGCCATTTCACAGCATTAACCAGCAAAACGACAGAACTGTATCTGAAAATGCTGAAATAAGGGAAAGCAATATCCATTATAAGAGGGTATATTTTACACAAACCATTTTAATTTATGAACAAAAATATTAGAATATCAGAGCTATTTTTTTCTCCTTATGCCATTTTTTTTGAGAATCCTTATCTATGTAATTTAAAAACTCAAGTACTTCAAACGAAAAACAGTCTGGCAATTTGGAAGTGTAAGCATTTAGTAAAATAAAGGACATATTTTGAATACATAAGAAATACTGCCATCATATTAGAGGCTAATCAGCTGCCTAATCTCTCTCAAGTGTGAGAGTGCAACTATTCATACCAATAGCAATTTACTTTGCTTTCTTTCATTGGTTTTTCAGATTTTTGTCGGTGGTTAGATTCCTTCCTGTTGTGTATTTTCCTTTTCTAATGCTAGTAAAGCTACCTCAGTCACTTTTAATATGACAGTGTTCCCAAGTTCAGAGTGGACAACTTCTTAACAAAGCAAATTTACTGTGAATTTTTTAGGTTAAACTAATCATAGACATCATCATTTTGAAATCTAAATGAATGTTTTTGTTTAGCCACAACTTGTTGCACCATAAATTAGGTTGGGTAGACGGGAGTATAGATTTAAATAAAACAAAGCCCTTGCACCCAGGAAACCTAAGGCCGAGACACAGATTGGAAACACATTAACCCAGAAGTTTGGGCAGAGAAGAGAGACAAATGAAAAAATATCATTGAAAATATAGCTGATACACTGAGTCACTCAAAGGGACTTTAAATTTCCAGTTTTATATATGTTTGCATCTATTTTATTCATTAACACAAAGTTCAAGGACTTCCCTGGTGGTCCAGCGGCTAAGACTCTGCTCCCAATGCAGGGGGCTGGGTGCACTTCCTGGTCAGGGAACTGGATCCTATATGCCTCAACTAAGATCAAAGATTCCACATGCCACAACTAGGAACTGGCACAGACAAATAAATTAATATATTAAAAAATAATTGTCCATTAAAAAAACCAAAGTTCATTGTATTCAAACATATCCACTAAGAAAACTAGGTTCATTCTAGTCGGTGAAGAACACTGACAAATAGTATTAAAACTATTACAGACAAGAGTTTTCATCTAGTCCAACAGTCCTTTCTACAGAGAATGATGGTCAGACCACGTAAGGAACTTTCTGAAAGTCTCAGAGTTGGGACTACAAATTTCAGTCAAAAGATATCTCATCCAATCAGAGTTTGGTACTCCTAGCAGTTCTAGGTAAAATTCTAATGAGAATGGAAGCTTTAATTCTGCTGTTAATAAATATAAAATTGAAACATAACTCTATAAACAAAAGATTAATTTAGCAGTTCTGTTAGACACAAATATCACCATGTCTTACTAAATGAAACAATTCCAAAACGGAGAGAACAAACTCCATACATGGCAAACTCCAGTGACAAATTCTTTGAATCATTATGTAAAACAAATTGAGTTAAACAGTTATTAAGCAAAAAGCATAATTCAGAGGCTGTGAGATATTAAATAGCAATTAGAATGCAAGCAGAATTATATTTGTTGAACTCTGGATAGCTAAAACAGAATACATAAATGCAAGAATCACATAAAATCCTGCTGTTGTGTTGAGGCCAATTTTTAAAGAAAAGAGGAAAGAAAAATATGTATTTGCTCTAAGAGCTGAACTTGGTCACCTTTTTCTCCTCAGGATCACCGTGAAGATTAGCAATCTTCTTATACTAAAATGAATATATATATATATATATACATTTCTACACTGTGAGGATTCAAATATGCTCATCACCTCTTTATATTCATAAATCACTATTCAAACACAATTCTTCTGAAGCTATACCACCAGAAGGTTTCATGGGGGAGGAGGTGTCTGTTGAAGAATGCTGAGAAAAATACAACATTACCTACCAGAAAAATAAAAAGTAATTCATAATGGGATTATTGGATGGAAAAGGGTATAAAACAACTTTACATGTCCATAAAAATGTGCAAACCGTGACACTTCAATCAATTCAGCGATCAACCTCTGTCAGCAAGATCACAATATTATTGAAAACTAAGAGCAGTGAAACCAATCAGTAAGACCTTTTCTTTGAGTCTCTCACAGAAATACATACACCCAGTCAACTGTCTCATATAATCAGGATGTTAATACTGTCTGATGTGTTGAAAACCGGGTGTGATTGTGACTAATTCACTACAAAATGTAGTTCACTTGTGATTTTGGATATACCCACTCCACCCCCCACCCCCCCACACACACATTCTCAAGAAAGGAGAGAACTTTCACATGGAATTAGCCTGGAATATAAACCCTTCTTCCACGTCGGTGGCTACTATTTCATAATCATCCTTTCAATCTCCTCGACAGTGTTTGATATTTAGAAGGGGCACTGATGGTACGAGTGCTTCTCCAAGATCACCTATGGTTTAGAAAAGGGAAATAGAGTGTTTTCACAGAGAATTATCTTCACAAGGACCAAAGAAGGGCACATATAGAAAAGCTAACAATCATTTCTAGTGGATGCTACCATGGCCCGTACTGTGCCCCATACAGATGCCCTCTGCAAGACTGGGGCATCTGATACAGGCTGGGGTCTAGGACCCTTTGCTGCACTGCTTGCAGCTAGACAAACATCTCCTTGAGCAATACAAAGAAACTATACGGGACTAAAAATAACAGTGCATGCTGCAGTTGGGGCAAATCCTGGACCAAGAGATACAAAACGACCGAAAAAGCCCAACTGCTGCTTTTGAAGAGCCTGGAGCAAAAAACTGGGCATTGGCAGTAAAAGCAGGTACTGCACATGCCCCTCTGCAGTCAAGGGGGTGGGCAAAACGACCTAAGCCACCCCTCCAGCCCAATCCCTGCACACACTCCTGCCCTCACGCCAAGTAAGAAGGGACAAGCTTGTCACCACCCAGGGAGCAAGCAAGGGAACGTGCTGCTTGTTCTTGCTCCCTACTGCTGCAGCAGGGGTCCCAATAGAGCCTTGCCTGGACTTCCTGTTGATCGGGAAAGGCCAAGAACCCTGGTCGCATCACATTCATCCCCCTGCTGGGTAGCGTGCTGACTCCTAAGGACTCAGAGCCACCCTCCATTTTTAAAGATTTCCCCAGGAATGGACGACAAGAGGTGCTCTCCTTCACTTCTGCAGGGGGATAGATAGCAATCAATGAATGACTGACTCGAGGGCAAGACAGAGACCCCACCGCAAGGAGGGACAATCCTGGTATAATTCCTAGTCCAGTGCTCCTGTGAGATGAGGCTGAAGTGGACCACAGTCAAGAACGTACCTGCAGCTCACTCCCCTTCCCGTGTACACAATCTTAAATGGAAAAGTTGGCATGTGCTTGAGTCAAGCCCTTAGCCCTACCAAGGCGCTCCTAAACACTGTGGGACTAAATGAGATTCTATTCTGTGTTCTAGAAACTTACAGGCGAGTTCCCTAGGCTCCCCCAATGTCATTTGACTTGACAGATGTTCACTGGGAAAACCAGTCAAGCATTCAAACCTTTCAAGTTTCTAGATTTTTATACCAGCTCTACACATTGGCCAAACGCCTTTGTTCCTTTCCACAGAAGAGGTTCTGTGTGAGGGATAAACTTCACACAGGACCTTAGCCAAAACACAAGATCTGAAAATGGTTTTGTGTTTTGATAATGTATCCAGCTTTTTGCTAGTTGTTGCAATAGAAATACTTGTTCTCTCCAAGCTTTGTCATCTTACCAAGAAACAGAAGTTGTTAGAATAGAGTTGTAATATATACTACATAAGCAAGTAATATAAATCACACAAGATAAAGTTTTGCTTTAGAAGTCAGAAGTGTCAAAGAGCAAAAGGTAGTTTTAAAAAATATTTACTCAGTTTTTAAAACCTATATATAAGGTATTTTTCATTGCTTCTTCAAGAATCAAGTTTCATCTGATAGCATGTTCCTTCAAACTTAAGATCATCCTTCAGCATTTTTGGATTTTAGGTCTGCAAATGATGAATTCTAAGTTTATTTGAAAATGTTTTCTTTATTTTCATTCTTGAATATTTTTACTAAATATGGAATTCTGAATTGGCTGTGTTATTTTCTTTCTTTCAGCATTGTAAACCTGCTGCTTTCCTGTCTTTTGATTTCCATGATTCTTTTCTTCTAAGAAGCCAGCATTCATTCAAATAATTATTTTACATATATAACATTTTGGTTTTCTCTGGTTGCTTTAAGACTTCTCTCTATCTTTTGTATTCAGCAATTTGAGTATTATATGCTAATGCATTTTTACGTTATCCTGTGTACTGCCCATTGTGTTCCTTGAGTTCATAAATTTCTGTTTTTAACCAAATTAGGGATATGTTTTCTCTTTCCTACTTTCATTCTCTTCTTTTGGAAGTCTAAATGCATCTGTGTTAGATTTCTTGATATAGTCTCATAGGTCCATGTGATTCTGTTCATATTTATTCAACTTCATTTTTCTTTGTTCTGATTAGATAAATTATATTGATTAATCTGAAATTCTCAATGTTTTCATCTGTAATCTCCACATTTTTTCTGTTAAACCACTGGGATAATTTTTCATTCTGATATTATAATTTTCATTTCTAAATTTTATCATTTCTATTTATAGGCTGATATGTACTGTTTTATTATTTTGAGCATGTTTTCTCTATATCATTGAGTATACATAATAGCTTTTTAAGTGTTTTGTCTGCCAGTTTCAACATACATCTCATATCGTGGTAGGCAACCTTTGTTGCTTTTTCTCCTGAATATGGGTCACACTGTCCTTGTCCTTTATGTGATTAATAATTTTGGATTAGATTCAAAATTGTATGGGAAGTTGTTTATGATATGAATTCTATTAAATTCCTCTGATTTTCTCCCCAAAACCAATCGATATGCTTAAACTTACACTGTGAGTTCTCTATTTGTGGTTCAAATCTCAGCGTAACTAGACTAGCCTTTTCTGCACTGTTTTAGTCTGACTCTCTTATAAGTGATTCACTAAGAAGCACGAGACTTGTGCAGCGTTTATGTTGAACTCCCTTCTAGATTAGTTTTCTCAGTTCTCAGTGGACAGCTAGAGCAGACTAGACTCCTTCTCTCTGACCACCTTGCCACTCTACAACTACAGCCTCCACTTGAAGTAACAATACAAACAAATGGGAATTTCTTCTCCACTTATTGAGTCTCCTCCAAACTCTGTCAACTTTATTTTAAACTCTTCAGAATTACTAAGTATTTATCTTTTTTTCTTCTGTCCGGAAGTTTAGATGCTGTCACCAGCCGGGTCACAATTTAGGAAGTGATTACACCACCAGTCTTTAAAGGCAACCTCTGCCTCATGAACTCTTAGTAATTTTACAATAGTTTACTTTCCATAGCAGCCTGTTTTTTGGTTAATGACTAAATATCTTCTCTAACTTTGAGATTACAAATTAGAAATTTAAAAATATTCTTATCTTATTGTCTCTAGCATTTATTTATGTTAAGATTAATGGCTCTGTTTTATTTAGTTAGTTTCTCCTCTTTGAATACCAAAATGATTAAGGTACTTACCCTGAACCTTTAATTTCTAATATGGAAATTCTGTTTCAGCTTGTGTGCAAGCTGTGATGCTGAACAAGAGGGTGCTGGAGGCAAAGGAGCATATAGGATGATGTCAACCCATACCATCAAAATGCAATGTTCTTTATATTTTTAAAACAGCTTTCTTGAGAGATACTTCATAAGAAAAGAAATGCACATATTTCATGGGTACAATTTGATAAGCCTGAACACAAGTGAACATCTCTGATGCCATTTCTACAATCAAATGAATAGATCTATCCAATAACTCCCAAGTCTCCTTGTGACCCTTTGTTTTCGTGACCTTAATACATTCTGAAGTGTATAATACTGCGCTAACTCTGGGCACAATGTTGTATGGTGGATCTCTAGACTGATTTATCTAGCACAATTTAAACTTCATACTCATGGAACAACAGGCCTTTGTTTCCCCCAACCCCTAGTTGGAGGCAACCCCTACTATGTGCTTCTATGAGTTGACTCTTTTGGATACATCATTTAAGTGTAATCTTTATGTTCTTTTAACTTTTCTGTCTTTCTTTTAACTAGTTGACTGTTCCTCTCATGGGATAATGGCTTTGATATTGCAATATATACACCAATTTGTAAATCCATTTCCATCTTCTACTGCATGGACTGTGAGCTACCATTATTTCTGCTCTGGTTCAGCTTTCTTCTACCCACATTTAGAGTTACTGGAAAAAATGAAAATAAAAAGCCTTGTTTTTCTGATTGCCTCCACTCTGTCTTCCTTTATGCTATGTATGCTACTGGCATTTCAAATAATATTTTACAAAGAATAAGAAGTCAAAAGTCAACACATGTCTTCATTTAGAAGAGTCCCAGTACAGTTTTAATAAATTACTTTAAAAGGGAAAGTAAAAATAAACCAATCAACATGGTAAGCAAACTGAACACCCCATTTAGTCCGGTTAATATTATCTTTGAATGAAACATAAGCAAATACTCTCTCAAAGTGAGAGTAGAGGCCATATTTATTATCCAAATGTAACAATTTTGTGTGAGAGGGGTCTAAAATAATTAACAGCTGGTAACTGATTTACATCAAGCATAAATTGAGACTCTGACCATCCAAGACTCAGGGCTTTTTTTCTCTTTTATCCACTCTTTTGAGTCCAAGATCTCTGTTTTCTAAACATGGCAGGATCATAAACTGATAAGAACCTTTGAGAATAAATGTCACTGGATTGGAAAGATCCCCAGTCTGCAAGGTGCTGTCAGCCATTTCAATATTCCATTCCACCAGTCAATTTGCACAGCTGCTTTGGGGTGATCAGGTCTATGGAAAGCCAGTGAATTCCAAAGGTATGAGTGAGTGCAAATATAGTTATTTCCTTTCTTCTCTTTCTCTATGAAATGGCTGGTGAGACAGTAATGTTACTAGTCCAGTTTCTTCCCTCGGCTGCCTGCAGGTGACATTTCCCTACAGACAGCTGAATATCTCTAAAGCTGGGATTCCCAACATGTGTTCCCCCAAAATTGCTCCTTGAAGAAACTGTTTCTGCTGCCAAAAAGTGTGGCAGCTCTTAAAAGACATATGACTAAAGTGACTCTGCCATGACTATAGAGACAGAATTTCAGACTCTTTCTTCTTGAACTATTGATTTATATTTTAATACTTAACTGATGGGGAAAATGAATTTGAAGTGTCTTACAATGTAACTGTATGTAATGAGTGTGTCACACACACATGCATTTCTAATTCAAATGCTGCAAGTCAAATACAGTCACCTCCGAAGCAAATCTGGTTAACATGATTGAATATGAGAGCTAGTTCTAACTTTTCTTGAAGACACTGTAAAGAGAGAAACTTAATTTTCTTTTGAAAGAGGACATGAAGTAACCACTCAGGGAGTTATCTTCTCCTTGGTACAAAATTTCAAAGTAAGACTATAATATGGCATTTTCTAAGCAACTATTGATTAATAACATTTTGTGAAATACATAAAAATAAATTTTTCAGTTTTACTTTATTGATTGATTGATTGATGGATTTTTGCCTGATTTATATCAAGCCTTTAAAATAAAGGTTCAATAGAGTATTATTTAACTTCATTCACAAGTCCAACTTATCTCTTTTTATCTATTTATATATTTAGGATTACTAAATTCTGCTTCCAGGTAGTGCTCTAGGGGAAGATGTCACCATTTACAGAGTTTGGCAAATGTAAATGCTACACAACTCCTTCTTTAATTATACTTAAAGTATCATAATATTTAGAGACTGTGCACTGCAGTCTTATGCCTTGTTTAACTTTATTAATCCAAGAGTTTGTCAAAGTAATTTGACTTTTGAAGCTCCTTTTCATAATTAATATTTCATAAAACCTAATAAATTACCTTGGGGAATGATAGCTTTTATTGTTTGTTAACTGTCCTACCTTAAAAGTCATCATTCACATATATATAAATTGCTGAAAGGATGGTTGCAATACATATATTCCACAATAATAAGAAAATTATTGGTCATATCAGTATGGCCGAGCATAAGTCAGTGAAGACATCTGTGAAAATGTTTTACCCAGTCAACAATTTGGAAATTTAAAATGTTCAAAATGTTGAGTCTGATGGCTAAACTTAACATTACTGGCCAACTTTCACAACATAGCTACACATGTTCCTTTGGCAAGAGCTATTCTTTATGTAGTATATCAACTTATAAAATGCCAATAAAGTTATTTTTAATAGTTTCTGTTGGTTGATTTAATTCCAAAATATTTAAGATTCTCTTATGAACATACACTATAGTGACAAGGGTCCACCAGCCTCATCACTCTACCCTACCATCCAAAAGGTAGTCACATAACAACTCTTTAGAAATATATTACACAAAATAAACAGGTGGTCTCTCCACTTTCACAAAGCAGACAGGTGAAATTAAAATTTCACCAACACATGTGAAGATAAATTCAAATGCTTTTAGAAGGAAAATCTCAAGTGCTTTTTAAAGAACAGGGTCCACCTTTCTTATTGCCTCATATAGAGAGGAAAAGTAATTCATATCTTTAAATTAGCTTTGAGTAATGGTGAAGAGAGATTTGAATGAAAGTAATTATCGAGTGTATAATCTCATTAACTTGAAATAAAAATGAACTGGGGAACTGCAGTTCTGAGTATTAGTTTCCCAAATCTGTTCATAAAAGCACACATAACGTCCAACTTTTCTCCTATATCACCAACTATATATTCAAAGAAAATAATTTTGTAATGAGTAATATAAGACTTGGAAAACAAAAAAAGGAGAAAAATAAAATTTGGACCAAGGGTGGTTGATGTATCCAAACAGCATACATAAGGATACTTCAGAGACTCAAAAGAATAATTTTACTTCAAATTCTACTCATTATTTATTGCTTTCAAGTTTACAAAATACTATATGTGCATAAGTTTTAAAGACTGAAACAATCAAAATATATAGTGTAGAAATAGTATTCTTCTTTTATCTTCTTTCAGTATATCATTTATGAGCTTCTAGTGAGATCTACTGGGCATGTATATATAATATATTGTATATTTTTATAAGTAAATGCAATGTATACTGAACATTTTCCAGCCACTTATGTTTTTAATTTAAAATATACCATAAACCCCATTTTATGACAATTCATATAGATTGGCTTCCTGCGAAAGCTTGTAGAATATTCTGCAATATGCAGATAATGTAATTTATTTATCTAGTTTTCTACTGAAGGGTATTTAGGTGATTTTCATTGATGTTATATTATACATGGTGCCCTAAAGTACATTATATTCTGTGTACACAGAACCTTCTTAAGAATATGTACAGATAGCATCTCTGAAGGGATAGATTTGAAATGTATAAAGAATAATGTACTTTGAATATTACACTTGGGTGTAATCATGGCTTCTGTTCATCTGTGGATGTGCATGGAAGCTGTGAAATAAACTTGCAGAAAACTTTCACAATTTTTTTTTACCTTGTTCTTGGGATTTCATTATTATTGGGAATAATTTCTAAATACGCTAGCATCAAGATGTCAGGTATCTTTGAACATTTCAGTCCCCAAATGTTTGAAATATGCTTTCATGGCAGCAGAGAGGGATAAAAACTGAAGCACTACCATTAGGTGCTCTTACAAAGGCAAGCACCGTTATCATCTACTTATTATAAAGGGGCTTCTATTGAAATTGCTGCAGAATTTTATATTTTGAGTAGTCACAGGAGGGGAATTACAATATTATGCTGCTGCAAACGAAATCTTTGCATTACACACCATGATGAATATTTGATACTCAGACTTATTTTTCATTCCTTGCCTCTCTAAATACATCAGAAACTATGTTCTTTTTTGTCCAAAACATTTGGAAATAACCCTGGTTTTTTAAAAAATCTCAAGCTAGCCATATTTTTAAAATGACTTGTTCTTTAAGATATTTTCTGGATGTTTACAGTTTAAGAACATTGAGGATTTATTACTGCCCCTTTGACAACTGAATACATTGTATTTAAATAACAGATTTTATCCTGATCATTGAGTATTTTTGTCTTGAGTATCTTAGTCGCTCGGTCATGTCCAACTCTTTGCGACCCCATGGACTGCATCCTGCCAGGCTCCTCTGTCCATGTATTTCTCTAGCAAGAACACTGGAGTGGGCAGCCTTCTCCAGGGGATCTTCCCAACTCAGGGATCGAACCCAGGTCTCCTGCATTGCAGTCAAATTCTTCACTGTCTGAACCACCAGGGAAGCTTGAATTAGACACAGTTCCAGCTCTGAGGCTCACAATATCTCTGAGAATATGGCAGCAGGTTAGGGAGAGAATGTGGAGTGAGCACCACTCATCCAGACCCAAATGGGATAACTTCAATATAAGGATATCATGAGGCTCTGGGTCATAAATGACAACTGTTTCTACTTATGGGAACTGTAAAAGTAAAACCCATTTCCATTTTTCACTACAAAAATGCTTTAGGTTGAAGTCAAAAAATCTGTGGTCATGCCTCACACTTCTGCCATATGCCAACTGTGGTACTTGGAACTGTCGCTTACCCTCCTAAGCCCCAGTTTCCTTGCCTTTGAAACTGAAGTGTACAGCAATTATCAATCACAGGCTTTTTCACCATGTTGCTCCAGAGGAAATATGCCCTTTTGCTTTGTCTTCATCCCAGTCCTCATCCCCAACAATCTCTGCTGGTAACATTCTTAGAATTTTGCAACCCATCTCTGAGTTCACTCTCCTTGGAAATATTACTAGTTTCTTTTTGACAGAAGTCGTTACTCCCTGTGTGTGATACCATGACACATTTCATGAAACTCTACTATAATAGAATAGGGAGGTGGAATTGGAAATTAATGCATTTTTGGAGAACTTGCTGTGTGCCAGGTACTGTGCAAAGGATATTCACACGCTCTCAGTTAATTCTAAAAACAACTTTTAAAGGAGGTGATGATATCTCCATTACACAAGTGAGAAAAGAGCCTCTGGTAGTTAAAGTCACAGAGCTGGGGATCAGGGAGCTCACATAAGAGCCCATTTCAGATGATATTCGGGTTTGTATTCTTTATGCTAAGTAGCACTCACTGTATTGCTTTATTATTTTACTTTATATTATATATTACCCTTTGTGTTTTTTTTCCTGAAGGTTCCATTTATATGGCATTCGTTTTAACAGTTTAATTGTGAAGTATAATTCACATAATATACAGTTTAGTTAAGTGGTTCAATGGTTTTTAATCGTTCACAAATATGAGCGATTAAAACCATAGTCAGGACTTCCCTGGTGGTGGTTAAGAATCCACCTGCCAATGCAGGGGACACATGTTAGATCCCTAGTTCAGGAAGATTCCACATGCCATGGGGCATCGAAACCCACAGGCCACAACTACTGAGCCCGTTTGCTCCAGAGCCCATGCTTTGCAACAAGAGAAGCCACCACAATGAGAAGCTCATGGACCACAATAAAGAGCAGCCCCCACTCAATGCAACTAGAGAAAGCCTGCAAGAGGCAATGAAAACAGTCAGCCAAAAAATAAATCAATGAAACAAAGAAAGAAAATCAGCATCATATGTTTTAAAAAAAGTCAATTTTAGACCGTTTCATCACTTCTTTTTTTTTTAATTGTTTTTGCCATACATCGTCATGATATCACCATGGGTTTACATATGCTTCCCCTCCGGAACCCCCCTCCCTCTTCCCTCCCCCCTGTTTCATCACTTCTAAAAGAAACTTTGGCTATCACCCTTTAGTTATCAGCCCCCTACCAATTCACTCCCAGCCCTAAGTAACCACCAACCTGCTTTCTGTCTATAGATTTTCAGATTTTGGACAGTCACAGGAATGGACTCGTATTTTACATGTGGATGCATGTAACTGCTTTCTATCACAAGCATGATGTTTTGTTGTTTTTTTTTTTTTTAATAACATTTTTTTTTTTATTATTGTTTTTGCCATACATTGTCATGATATCACCATGGGTTTACATATGCTTCCCCTCCGGGTCCCCCCTCTCTCCTCCCTCCCCCCCGGGAAATCTCACTGCACCAGCCCCGAGCATCAATCCTGGGCTGGCGATTGATTAGACACATGACAATTAACATGCTTCAATGCCCTTCTCCCATCTCATCCCACCCTTACCCTCATCCACAAAGTCCACAAGTCTATTCTATACATCTGCGTTCCTTTTGTTGTCTCCCATGTTGGGTTCTCATTACTGTCTTTCTAAATTCCATATATATGTGTTAATATACTGTATTGTTGTTTTTGCTTCTGGCTTACTTCACTCTGGATAATGGGCTCCAGTTTCGTCCATCTGAGTAGAATTGCTTCAAATGAATTTTTTTTTAATGCTGAGTAATATTCCATTGTGTATATATACCACAGTTTTCTTATCCATTCGTCAGTTGATGGGCATCTAGGTTGCTTCCATGTCCTGGCTATTGTAAACAATGCAGCGATGAACATTGGGGTGCACGTGGCTCTTTCAATTCTGGTTTCCTCGGTGTATATGCCCAGCAGTGGGATTGCTGGGTCATATGGCAGGTCTATTTGCAGCTTTTTAAGGAACCTCCACACTGTTTTCCATAGTGGCTGTACTAGTTTGCATTCCCACCAACAGTGTAAGAGGGTTCCCTTTTCTCCACATCCTCTCCAGCATTTATTGCTTGTAGACTTTTGGATGGCAGCCATTCTGACTGGTGTAAAGTGGTACCTCATTGTGGTTTTGATTTGCATTTCTCTGATAATGAGTGATGTTGAGCATCTTTTCATGTGTTTGTTAGCCATTTTTATATCTTCCTTGGAGAAATGTCTGTTAAGTTCTTTGGCCCACTTTTTAATTGGGTTGTTTATTTTTCTAGAATGGAGCTGCAGGAGTTGTTTGTAAATTTTTGAGATTAATTGTTTGTCTGTTGCTTCATTGGCTATTATTTTCTCCCATTCTGAAGGCTGTCTTTTCACCTTGCTTATAGTTTCCTTTGTTGTGCAGAAGCTTTTAATTTTATTAAGGTCCCATTTGTTTATTCGTGTTTTTATTTCCAATATTCTGGGAGGTGGGTCATGGAGTATCCCGCTTTGGATTATAGCAGAGAGTGTTTTGCCTGTGTTATCCTCTAGGAGTTTTATAGTTTCTGGTCTTATGCTTAGATCTTTGATCCATTTTGAGTTTATCTTTGTGTATGGTGTTAGAAAGTGATCTAGTTTCATTCTTTTACAAGTGGCTGTCCAGTTTTCCCAGCACCACTTGTTAAAGAGGTTGTCTTTTCTCCATTGTATATTCTTGCCTCCTTTGTCAAAGATAAGGTGTCCATAGATGCGTGGATTTATCTCTGGGCTTTCTATTCTGTTCCATTGATCTATGTTTCTGTCTTTGTGCCAGTACCATACTGTCTTAATGACTGTGGATTTGTAGTATAGCCTAAAGTCAGGTAGGTTGATTCCGCCAGTTCCATTCTTCTTTCTCAAGATTGCTTTGGCTATACGAGGTTTTTTGTATTTCCATACAAATTGAGAAATTATTTGTTCTAATTCTTTGAAGAAGACCTCTGGTAGCTTGATAGGAATTGCATTGAATCTATAGATTGCTTTAGGTAGTATACTCATTTTCACTATATTGATTCTTCCAATCCATGAGCACGGTACATTTCTCCATCTGTTTGTGTCCTCCTTGATTTCTTTCATCAGTGTTCTATAGTTTTCTATATACAAGTCTTTTGATTCTTTAGGTAGAAATACTCCTAAGTATTTTATTCTTTTTGTTTCGATGGTGAATGGGATTGTTTCCTTAATTTCTCTTTCTGATTTCTCACTGTTAGTGTATAGGAATGCCAGGGATTTCTGTGTGTTGATTTTGTATCCTGAAACTTTGCTATATTCACTGATTAGCTCTAGTAATTTTCTCGTAGAGTCTTTAGGGTTTTCAATATAGAGGATCATGTCATCAGCAAACAGAGAGAGTTTTACTTCTTCTTTTCCAATCTGTATTCCTTTGATTTCTTTATCTGCTCTGATTGCTGTGGCCAAAACTTCCAAAACTATGTTGAATAGTAGTGGTGAGAGTGGGCACCCTTGTCTTGTCCCTGATTTCAGGGGGAATGCTTCCAGTTTTTCACCATTGAGGATAATGTTTGCTGTGGGTTTGTCATATATAGCTTTTATTATGTTGAGGTATGTTCCTTCTATTCCTACTTTTTGGAGGGTTTTTATCATAAATGGATGTTGAATTTTGTCAAAGGCTTTCTCTGCATCTATTGAGATAATCATGTGATTTGTATTTTTTAATTTGTTAATGTGGTGTATTACATTGATCGATTTACGAATATTGAAGAATCCTTGCATCCCTGGGATAAAGCCTACTTGATCATGATGTATGATCTTTTTGATGTGTTGTTGGATTCTATTTGCTAGAATTTTGTTGAGGATTTTTGCGTCTAAGTTCATCAGTGATATTGGCCTGTAGTTTTCTTTTTTTGTGGCATCTTTGCCAGGTTTTGGAATTAGGGTGATGGAGGCCTCATAGAATGAGTTTGGAAGTTTACCTTCGTCTGCAATTTTCTGGAAGAGTTTGAGTAGAATAGGTGTTAGCTCTTCTCTAAATTTTTGGTAGAATTCAGCTGTGAAGCCATCTGGTCCTGGGCTTTTGTTTTTTGGAAGATTTCTGATTACGGTTTCAATTTCCATGCTTGTGATGGGTCTATTAATATTATCTATTTCTTCCTGGTTTAGTCTTGGAAAGTTGTACTTTTCTAGGAATTTGTCCATTTCATCCAAATTGTCCAGTTTATTTGCATATAGTTGCTGATAATAGTCTCTTATGATCCTTTGTATTTCTGTGTTTTCTGTTGTGATCTCTCCGTTTTCATTTCTAATTCTGTTGATTTGGTTCTTCTCCCTTTGTTTCTTGATGAGTCTGGCTAACAGTTTGTCAATTTTATTTATCTTCTCAAAGAACCAGCTTTTGGCTTGGTTGATTTTTGCTATGGTCACTTTTGATTCCTTTGCATTAATTTCTGCCCTGATCTTTAAGATTTCTTTCCTTCTACTAGACCTGGGCTTCTGCATCTCTTCCCTTTCTAGTTGCTTTAGGTGTATAGTAAGGTCATTTATTTGATTTTTCTCTTGTTTCCTGAGGTGAGCTTGTATTGCTATGAACTTTCCCCTTAGCATTGCTTTCACAGTGTCCCATAGGTTTTGAGCTGTTGTGTTTTCATTTTCATTCGTTTCCATGCATAACTGAATTTCATTTTTAATTTCTTCTGCGATTTGTTGGTTATTCAGCAGTGTGTTGTTGAGCCTCCATATGTTGGAAGTTTTGAGAGGTTTTCTCCTGTAGTTGATATCTAATCTCACTGCATTGTGGTCAGAAAAGATGCTTGGGATGATTTCAATATTTTTGAATTTATCAAGGTTAGATTTATGGCCCAGGATGTGATCTATCCTGGAGAAGGTCCCGTGTGCACTTGAGAAAAAGGTGAAATTCCTTGTTTTGGGGTGGAATGACCTATAGATATCAATTAGGTCTAGTTGGTCTATTGTTTCATTTAAAGTTTGAATTTCCTTGTTACTTTTCTGTCTAGTTGATCTATCCATTGGTGTGAGTGGTGTATTAAAGTCTCCTGCTATTATTGTGTTGTTGTTGATTTCCCCTTTCATATTTGTTAGCATTTGCCTTACATATTGTGGAGCTCCTGTGTTAGGTGCATAAATATTTATAATTGTTATTTCTTCTTCCTCGATTGATCCTTTGATCATTATGTAATGTCCATCTTTATCTCTTTTCACTGCCTTTATTTTAAAGTCTACTTTATCAGATATGAGTATTGCCACTCCTGCTTTCTTTTGGTCTTTATTTGCATGGAATATCTTTTTCCAGCCTTTAACTTTCAGTCTATATGTGTCCGTAGGTTTGAGGTGGGTCTCTTGTAGGCAACATATATAGGGGTCTTGTTTCTGTATCCAATCGGCCAATCTTTGTCTTTTGGTTGGGGCATTCAGCCCGTTTACATTTAAGGTAATTATTGATAAGTATGATCCCGCTGCCATTTATTTTATTGTTTTGGGCTCCAGATTATCTATCCCATCGGTGTTTCCTATCTAGGAAAGATCCTTTAGCATTCGTTGGAGGGCTGGTTTGGTATTGCTGAATTCTCTCAGTTTCTGCTTGTCTGAGAAAATTTTGAATTCTCCTTCAAATTTGAATGAGATCCTTGCTGGGTAGAGTAGTCGGGGTTGTAGATTGTTTTCTTCCATGACTTTAAGTATGTTTTGCCATTCCCTTCTGGCCTGAAGCGTTTCTGTTGAGAGATCAGCTGTTATCCTTATGGGATTCCCCTTGTGAGTTATCTTTTGCTTCTCCCTTGCTGCTTTTAATATTTGGTCTTTGTATTTGATATTTGCCAATTTGATTAATATGTGTCTTGGGGTGTCCCGCTTGGGGTTCATTCTATTTGGGATTCTCTGTGTTTCTTGGACCTGAGTGGCTATTTGCTTCCCCAATTTAGGGAAGTTTTCTACAATTATCTCTTCAAGAATTTTCTGATGGTCTTTCTTTTTGTCTTCTTCTTCTGGGACTCTTATGATTTGAATATTGGTGCGTTTAATATTGTCCCAGAGGTCTCTAAGGTTGTCTTCATTTCTTTTAATTCTTTTTTCATTTTTCCTTTCTGTTTCATTTATTTCTGTCATTCTGTCTTCTACCTCACTTATTCTGTCTTCTATCTCTGTTATTCTACTGTTGGTTCCCTCCAGAGTGTTTTTGATCTCATTTATTGCATTATTCATTGTATTTTGTCTCTTTTTCATTTCTTCTAAGTCTTTGTTAAAGCTTACCTGCATCTTCTCAATCCTTGCCTGCAGGTTATTGAGCTGTAACTCCAACTTATTTTCCAGGTTTTGGATCATTTTCACTATCATTATTCGGAATTCTTTGTCAGGTAGACTTCCTATCTCTTCGTCTTTTGTTTGGTCTAGGGGGTATTTATCCTGTTCCTTTACTTGCTGGGTATTTCTCTGCCTTTTCATCTTGTTTATCTTGCTGTGTTGTCCCTTTATTGTGGGGATTCCTCTCTATGGGAGGGGTTGGATGCGTGGTTTGTCGAAGTTTCCTGGGTGGAAAGGCTTGTGTGGTTTTCTGGTGGGTGAGTCTAGGTTTCCTCACTGTTACTCCTCACGTCGGCACTGGGTCGCCTCTCCAGATGCCCGATGTCCTCTGCCAGCATTCAGTTCCTGTTTTTTGGAGTTTGCTCGGCCTTTAAAAGTTCTTTTGGTATATTTATTGGGGAGAGAGTGTTCTCCCCGTCCTATTCCTCCGCCATCTTAGTTTCCTCAGCATGATGTTTTTTAATGTCCATCCACGTTGTGGCATGCATCAGTACTTCATTTCTTTTTATGGTTGAATACTACTCTATTTTATCTGTAGAACACATCTTGTTTATACATCTATCAGTTGAAGACATCTGGATTGTTTCCACCTTTTGAATATTACTTTGTAATTATGCTATAAACATTCATATACAAGTGTCGACATATGTTTTCATTTATGTTGGTATATAGTGAGGAATGGAATTACTGGGTCATAAGGGAGCTCTTTGTTCAATCATCTGAAGAACTGCCAGACTGTTTTCTAAATTAAATGCGCTGTTTTGCTTTTCCACTAGCAGCATATGAAAGTTCCGGTTTCTCCACATCCTTGTCAACACTTGTTATTATCTGACTTTCTGATCCTAGCCACCCTAGTGTGTATGAAGTGCTAGCTCTCTACTGAGATTTTGAGTTACATTTCCCCAATGACTCATATGGTAAACATCTTCTCATGTACTTATTGGCTATGTGTATATCTTACTTAGAGAAACGTGGATTCAAATTCTTTACTCATTTTTAAATTGGGTCATCTGTCCTTTTATTACTGAGCTGTGTTTATGGGTCTATTCCAGATACGTCTTAATCAGATACATAATTTGCAAATATTTTCTGCATGCCGTGTTTTCATTTTCTTTATACTGTCCTTTAAAGCATAACATTTTAAATTTTGATTTAATAGTATTAATCTCTTTGGCTTTCTTCTTGTCTCCTTCCCTATACTGATGACAATTATCTTAAAAGTTCAGTGCTGGCAACTTGGTCATAAGTGACTGCCCATAAAATTGAACTGAACCGGACAAATGTGCTTGGGTGCTATGAGTATCCGTGAGATAACTGAAGCCAAAGAGGTCTGAGGCCTTCAATGTGCTGAGTAAAGATCAATGGTTACAATGTCTGAGTTTCAACTTCACCAGGACAAAGAGAATTTTCAAGTGTCTCTGAGTGTTACATGAATAAGGTTTTCATTTTGCAATTTAAATTTTACTACCTTCCTGGGAGTTCTGTCATTTATTGGTTTTGAATTACATCAAATAATTTTACTGCCTCTGTTGAGATGGTTCTTTTTCCTTTATTCTGTTAATGTAGTGAATCCCACTGATCACTTTTCAAATGCTAATCTTGGAATTCCTGAAATGACTACTGAGTCATGATATATTTTTATAGATTACTTTCATAACATTCTGGTTAAATTTCATTATAATTTGACAATACTTTGGGGTTTTTTATATTTTCCTGATATATCAGCTCGCAATTTTCTTTTGTTGTAATATTATTGTCAGGTTCTCATTTCTGCATTAGTCTGGCTTTATAGGTAAGCTGAGAAGTATGTTCTCTCTCTTTCCTAAAAGATTTTGTAAAAAATTTGGTACAATTTCTTTTTTAAATGTTAAGAAAAATTCACCTGAGTAGCTATCCTATTTTGAAAATTCCTTCATAGAGAAGATGCTAAATCATTGCTTTTGTAAAGACATTTGGAAATAGCTATATTTTCTATTACTTCTGATCATAATTGTAAGTTTTGCTTTTCAAAGTTTTTTCAAAATTCATTAAATTTTTGAGTAATAAGCACAATACATTGCACTAAATTTTTAATGTTTAGATGTTCTACAGTATGATGCTTCTTTTTCATTCCTGGTATTGGAAATCTGTGTTATCTTTTTTTCCTGATTAGTTTTGCCAGATGCTTTTCAATTTTATTACTTAAATTACTTTAATCTTTACTCACTAAATTGTATATTTGTGTTCTTTCTTTCCTGCTCTCATCTTTCTTATTTCTTTGTTTCAATTTTCAATTGGGATTGAGTTTGCTCTTATTTTTCCAGCATTCTAAGATGAATTTTAGTAATCGGTTTTCCACTTTCCTAGTATATGCATTTATTGTTATTTAGTTGGTGACATCCCTCAAGTTTGGTACATAAATTTAAAACTTTTCTCATTCAAAATTTAAAAAAATTCTCTGAAGAAAAAATAATTCTGATTTTTTTTTCTTTGATCAAAGAGGCTTTTTTAAGAAATGTGTTTCTTATTTTCCAAACTTACTTTTAGTTACTGACTTCTAGTTTCATTTCACTGTGGTCAGAGAAAACACTCAGTATGACACCGCCACCCCAACACACATGCACAAGATTTACTCTTTCCTCCACTAGGAGGAGAGGACTAGTGGCGCATCTCCTCTTCATTCCATAACTGAACCAGATGGAGGTCAGCTGGCAGGCTTATTTGGACTTGCTTCACTTCTGGTTTTCTCTCTTCAGAGGGATACCTGTGATATGTCTGTTTAGACTCTCCTCCTGTTGACGATTTGTGCTATTCACATCAGGAGCCTGAGGAAGACTCTGTACTGTATTTCTCTTCCAGGCCTCCAATACCCTCTGCTGCCTCTAATCCCAGCAAGTCTTTCTGGAGATAACTAACCACCTTTTAGATTTCAATATGCCACACCAGCCCATGCAGCTATCAAAATCTGCAAATTTATTGCTTTCCTGGTAAAGACACTAACTAGGGCAAACCAGAGTCTCCACTCATCTCCAGATCTGGCAAATGGTTAATTGTCTCAGCTCACCCAGGAGGGGTTTTCCTAGCTTTGCTCCTCCATCTTTTTGATCACTTTAATAATGTGATACATTCAGGTGCTGAGCTTTGGGGTTCAAGCTTATTGGAAGCAGGGGTACCCTTTGTGATTTCTTATATTTGTATTTCCTTATTCACTACTTTGATTTACTTCTTCTTAGTATGTAAACTGAGTTGAATAGGAAGCTTTGCCTCCTTAACACTTCTCACACATACAGATGTCAGGTAAAATACAACAAGAAATGTAAGATATATAGACTTCCCACATGGTGCTAGTGGTAAAAATCCACTTGCCAATGCAGAAGAGGTAAGAGATGCAGGTTCAATCCCTTCATCGGGAAGATCCCCTTAAGAAGGAAATGGCAATTCACTCCAGTGTTATTGCCTGGGAAATCCCATGGACAGAGGCACTGGTGGGCTACAGTTCATGGGGTTGCATCTGAGCATCTGAGAACAGAACTACACTACACACACAATCTTAGGAGCAAGTGGAAAACTCCAAGTACCAATAGTAACAATGAACTTCTACCACAAAGATCTAAGTGGGAGATGAAGGAACAGAGTTTATTGCAAACAGATATATTCATTGGGGGTGATGGAACATCCCAGGAGAAACTCATACACAGTGGAGATTAAGTAATCATCTTTTCCTCCCATAAATGCCAGGAAAGAGAACAACAAGAGAAGCAGCAACCACAATGAAACCTTTAGACAGTTAAGCCATCATCAGGCCAAGGTTAGGAACACGAACCTGCAGTAGCCCTACGTGTAGAGGGCTAACCTCAATTACTAAACTCATAGTTTATTAAGCCAGGAAATTAACTGAAAATCGTTCCTGTAAAATAGTTAGAGCTTTTGTAGAAGAAAGCTCATGTCAAAGCCCTAAGAATATTCCCAAGACTCAGAGTAAGACCCCTAAAAACAATGCCAGCTGAAGGGGAGGTTGCAGAAACATGGAAAGGACTTGAAGAAATACAATGATATGAAAGTTAGTAGACAAAGAAATGGGAGAGCTGCTTCCCAGGAACACAGATAATAAAGCAATTGGAAAAATAATTTTAATTTAGTATATTTTAAATGGAAAAGTAACAATGTTTCCTCTATGCTGATCTGAAAGTACTCTTCCTACAAACACCTAGGAAGCCTGGGTAAAATAATAACAAAAGAATATTTTAAAGGCATAAAAGCACACTTGTCAATAAAAAGTAAACCACCAGGTGTTGAAATGAAGAGAGAATAAAACCCCAAATTGTAAGCATCTGTTTATTATTACTGCCCCAGAGGCTGAATAGAGGGAAAGAAAGCCAGGTGGGTGCATGATTCTGTCTCATTCAGGTTTGGGTTTTGGCACCCTTTTATAGACAGGTAAAAAGGGCTTACTTGGGGTGTGATGTTGGAATAAAGACAACTGCACAAAGCTGGAAACTAGAAAGGACCACAGGAACTAGAAAAAATATTAATTTACCATCACAGGTGGATCATGGAGTCTTCTCTATATCTCCTGTGGAACTGATTAAAAGATATCTCCTGAGATATCCAACCCTGAGGGAGGGATCTGTATGAGAACATCATAAATTTCTGTTTTAAATGACTGCAGAAATAAAAGGAATAACTGAAACTAATGACATGAAAAGACATCACAACAAAAGCAAAGAAACAGATTTATTTAAGGAAAATTACATAAAATTTCTTTAGAAAACAATGGAGACTGAAATACAGAGTGCAGGGAGGAGAGAACAAATGTATGGCAGAAAGATTAAGATACATGGAGTATGGGAAGAGAAGCTACGATGCTGTGACAATAGTCCAAGAGACAATGGGAAGGGGTTTTGAAAGTTAATGGCAGGAAGTCTTATGTTTAAGAGACATAAACATGAGTCTCAAGCATGATAGATAATAAATCTACAACTATATGACTTTCATACAAACATAGAAAAATCTATTTCAATAGCAAACAAAAAGAGAGACTACTTCAAAAGAAATAGTGAAAATGGTTGCAAACTTTTCAATAGAGGAAAACAGAGACCTGTATAAAAATGAGCAAACCAAATAAATAGGAAGCCTGGTAAACAAATGGAAAAAAAATAATGTGTTGTAATTGAATGCAAATTTATTAAGAATTCTCAATAATATTAAATACTTAAACATGTAATTTATAAAATAAAAATTTATAAATTAAATAAGAAATAGAGGGCTTCCCTGGTGGTTTAGTGGTAAAGAATCCATCAGCCAATACAGGATGCAAGGGTTAGAGCCCTGAACCAGGAAGATCCTATAAGCCTCAGGGCAACTAAGCTTGTAAGCCATAACTACTGAGCCTGTGCACAGCTACTGAGCGCATGGTGCCCTAGAGTCCATGCTATGCAACAAGAGAAGCCACTACAGTGAGCAGCCTGCACACTGGAACTAGAGAATAGTCCCTGCTCATTGCAACTAGAGAAAGCCCACGCAGCAAGGAAGACCCAGTGCATCTAAAAATAAAGTTAAAAACAGAAAGAAAGAAATGTCTGCTCTATATTAAACCATATACCATGGAGGATTGCCGAAGGGAAGTTAAAAGAACTGGTATTTTCTTAAATTATTTATTATTTAATCTGTGTGCAGGTCAAAAAATAACAGAACCAGACATGGAACAACAGCCTGGTTCAAAATCGGGAAAGGACTATGTGAAGTCTGTATTATTGTCACCTTGCTTATGTAACTCATATGCAAAGTGCATCAGGCAAAATGCCAGGCTGGATGAAGCACAAACTGGAATCAAGATTGCCAGGAGAAATATTAATAACCTCAGATATGCAGATGACACCAAACTTTATGACAGCAAGTGAAGGAAAACTAAGGAGCCTCTTGATGAAAGTGAAGGAGGAGAGTGAAAAACTTGACTTCAAACTCAACATTCAAAAAAATGAAGATCATGGCATATGATCTCATCACTTCATGGCAAATAGATGGGGAAACAATGGAAACAGTGACAGACTTTATTTTCTTGGGCTCCAAACTCACTGCAGATGGTGACCGCAGCCATGATATTAAAAGATGCTTGCTTCTGGGAAGAAAAGCTATGAGAAACCTAGATTGCATATTAAAAATCAGAGACATCACTTTACTGACAAAGGGTCAAAAACTATGGTTTTTCCAGTAGTCACATTTGGATGTGAGATTTGGACTGTAAAGAAAGCTGAGAGCTGAAGAATTGATGCTTTTGAACTGTGTTGTTGGAGAAGACTCTTGAGAGTCCCATGGATGGCAAGGAGATCAAACCAGTCAATCTAAATGAAATCAGTCCTGAATATTCATTGTAAGGACTGATGCTGAAGTTCCAATAGTTTGGCCATCTTGAAGGAAAGTTACATCACTCAAAACAGCCTGGAGTTAAAACTCCCCTCCAGGTCCTCCCCTCATTCTCTGCAAAACAAAGCACTCTCTCACCTGAAGAAAAAAACGGACTTTAAGGTTGATTACACCCAGCCCCCAGCTTGTCCAGCCTCTGGCCGATCTCCAAAATTCCTTGCCCCAGCCGTTTAAGAGATAACTACTCCGAGCAACCTTGGAGAAGAACAGGGCCCCAAAAGACAGTAGCTTTCCACATATGTGCCTATATATACTTACTCTTTTCTTAGGCTAGTGCAGCAGTTCACTAATCTGACTGTTTCCCCTTCTTGCCTCATTAAAGGTGATTTCCTGTAAAGTACCGACCTCGTTCTTTTTCTGAACCTCGCCTTCTCTAGCTCCCCTACCCTATACATCTGATGCAAAGAACTGACACATTAGAAAAGACATTGATGCTGGGAAAGATTGAAGGCAGGAGGAGAAGGGGACGACAGAGGATGAGACGGTTGGATGGCATCACGGACTCGATGGACAAGAATTTGACCACCCTGCAGGAGTTGGTGATGGACAGGGAAACCTGGTGTGCTGCAATCCATGGAGTGCAAAGAGTCAGACATGACTGAGTGACTGAATCAAACTGAACCAGAAATACAGAAATTAATATAAAATGTATTTGTTTCCTCAGTTTCTATAGCCATGCATTAGAAATACAGTCATTTCGAAAAGTGACAAATTATGCCTAAAATTTTCCTGCACTTTATCTATTACGTGAACTGCAACACAACTTCTTGGTGCCCAAAACTCCACCTATGTTTATGGGGAGATTCACAATAAAGGGAGATTGAAAAAAGGCAAACCCGTGAACCCTGAAACAGATCCTACCACATCCCATCCAACCCAGTGATATCCATTGCCCGATGAACACTGAGTCTTTCTAACCTACCCTCTCCAATAGGGTAGTAACATTGTAATAACATTAGGATTCAGAGTCTATTTATAGTATAAAGTGGACAAATGCATCTGCTTCACTGCAACCCATTCTTTATTTTTTATATTAATAATTCAAAATAATTTTATGCTAACAATTGATTCAAGAGCAAAATGATCCTATTGTTTTAATCTTGGGCATTTACATGCAGTGTTATTGAGCAGTTTATTTCCTATTTAGTAAAATGGCCTGTTTTCAAATCTAGAGGCACTTTATAAACCTACAGGCCACTCCCTTAAGACTAAATGCAAAAGTCAGAAGTCAAGAAATACCTGGAGTAACAGGCAAATTTGGCCTTGGAGTACAGAATGAAGCAGGGCAAAGGCTAACAGAGTTTTGCCAAGAGAATGCACTGGTCATGGCAAACACCCTCTTCCAACAACACAGGAGAAGACTCTACACATGGACATCACCAGATGGTCAATACCAAAATCAGATTGATTATATTTTTTGTAGCCAAAGATGGAGAAGATCTATAAAGTCAGCAAAAACAAGACTGGGAGCAGACTGTGGCTTAGATCATGAATTCCTTATTGCCAAATTCACATGTAAATTGAAGAAAGTAGGGAAAACCTCTAGATCATTCAGGTATGACTTAAATAAAATCCCTTACGGTAATACAGTGGAAGTAATTAGATCTGATAGAGTGCTTGAAGAACTAGGGACAGAGGTTTGTGACACTGTATAGGAGGCAGTGATCAAGACCATTACCAAGAAAAAGAAATGCAAAAAGGCAAAATGGCTGTCTGAGGAGGCCTTACAAATAGCTGTGAAAAGAAGAGAAGCTAAAGGGAAGGGAGAAAAGGAAGCATATAACCATGCGAATGCAGAGTTCCAAAGAATAGCAAGGAGAGATAAGAAAGCCTTCCTCAGTGATCAATGCAAAGTAGAAGAAAACAATAGAATGAGAAAAACTAGAGATATTTTCAAGAAAACTAGAGATAACAAGGGAACTTTTCCTGCAAAAATGGGCACAATAAAGGAAAGGTATGGACCTAACAGAAAAAGAAGATATTAAGAAGAGGTGGCAACAATACACAAAAGAATTGTACAAAAAAGATCTTCATGACCCAGATAATCACAACAGTGTGATCACTCACCTAGAGCCAGACATTTGGAACGTGAAGTCAAGTGGGCCTTAGGAAACATCACTACAAACAAAGCTAGTGGAGGTGATGGAATTCCAGCTGAACTATTTCAAATCCTAAAAGATGATGCTGTGAAGGTGCTGCACACAATATGCCAGCAAATTTGGAAAACTCAGCAGTGGCCACAGGACTGGAAAAGGTCAGTTTTCATTCCAGTCCCAAAGAAAGGCAATGCCAAAGAATGCTCAAACTACCGCACAACTGCACTCATCTCATATGCTAGTAAAGTAATGCTTAAAACTCTCCAAGCCAGGCTTCAATAGTACGGTGAACTGAGAACCTCCAAATGTTCAAGCTGGATTTAGAAAGGACAGAGGAACCAGAGATCAAATCGCCAACATCCGCTGGATCATCAAAAAAGCAAGAGAGTTCCAGAAAAACACCTACTTCTGCCTTATTGATTATGCCAAGCCTTTAGGTTTGTGGATCACAACAAACTGTGGAAAATTCTTCAAGAGATGGGAGTACCAGACCACTTGATCTGCCTCCTGAGAAATCTATTTGCCAGTCAAGAAGCAACAGTTAGAACTGGACATGGAACAACAGGCAGGTTCCAAATTGGGAAAGGAGTATGTCAAAGCTGCATATTGTCACCCTGCATATTTAACTTGTATGCAGAGTACATCATGAGAAATGCTGGGTGGGATAAAGCACAAGCTGGGATCAAGATTGCTGGGAGAAATATCAATAACCTCAGATATGCAGGTGATACCACACTTATGGCAGAAAGCAAAGAACTAGAGAGCCTCTTGATGAAAGTGAAAGAGGTGAGTGAAAATGTTGGCTTAAAGCTCAACATTCAGAAAACTAAGATCATGGCATCTGGTCCCATGACTCCATGGCAAATAGATGGGGAAACAATGGAAATAGTGACAGATTTTATTTTCTTGGGCTCCAAAATCACTGCAGATGGTGACTGCAGCATGAAATTAAAAGATGCTTGCTCCTTGGAAGAAAAGTTATGACCAACCTAGATAGAATATTAAAAACCAGAGGCATTACTTTACCAACAAAGGTCCATCCAGTCAAAACTATGGTTTTTGTAGTAGTCATGTTTGGATGTGAGAGTTGGATTATAAAGAAAGCTGAGCGCTAAAGAACTGATGCTTTCAAACTGTGGTGTTGGAGAAGACTCTTGAGAGTCCCTTGGACAGCAAGGAGATCCAACCAGTCCATACTAAAAGAAATCAGACATGAATATTTACTGGAAGGACTGATGCTAAAGCTGAAACTCCAGTACTTTGGCCACCTGATGAGAAGAACTGATTAGTTGGAAAAGACTCTCATGCTGGGAAAGATTGAAAGCGGGAGGAGAATGGGATGACAGAGGATGAGATGGCTGGATGGCACTACCGATTCAACGGACTTGAGTAACTCCAGGAGTTGATGATGGACAGGGAAGCCTCAGGTGCTGCAGTTCATGGGGTTGCAAAGAGTCAGACAGGACTGAGCGATTTAGTTGAACTGAATACTAAGAATCTGAAACCTACACTAAAACTTGAACACCTTACTTTTAGCTAGTCCTTCAAGCCTTTATTCCAGTCCATTTTCTTGTAGTTTAGACCAACGATAATACACTTAGTATCTGGTTTCTCAATCTAGGGCACAAAATAAAGAGCCAAATAGAAAAGGAAGGCGGGAGGGCTGTTGGAAAGGAAAACAAGGGCAGGAGTAACAAGTGACCCCTACTAGCAATTGTTGTTTAGTCACTAAATCATGTCCAACTCTCTTGTGACCCATGGACTTTATTTAGCCCACTAGTCTCCTCTGTCCATGTGCAACCCATTTTTTTTTTAATCCAAGTAATCTAACATCCAATTGGTAAATTGAAGATGGATATGATTGTAATATGAAAAAAAAATCTTTGGTCTTACACGATTTTCCCCAACGCAGTAGTGACTTGAAACATTCAAGGGTAAGTTTCCTCACATGGAAAAAGAAATCCTAAGCAATATACACAAACAAATGTGCAAAAGTGGAAGTCCTAAAGAGTATTAATACCTACTTTTAGTTAAAGCAATGGCTGGCTGATGTGGCCAACACACTTTCAGGGGGTCCCCAGTGACTCAGACACTTATATAATCCCTTCCTCTTGAATATGGTTGGAACCTGCTACTTCAAGCAAACAGAGTATCTTGAAGGTGAAGGGATAGCAGTTCCAGTGATGAAGTTATGTCAGGTAGGAAGACTGGAGTAGAGAGTCTCTTCCTAGCCTAGAAATAGCTACAATGCTGCAAGAGGGGGTTGAGAGAGTCTATAAGAAGGACACGAGGCAGGGTCACATAGGCAGCCCTCGGCCACAGCCAGCAAGAGGAGGAGGACTTCAGTCCTACAACAGCAAGGAACTGGATTCCCCCAACAACTATGTAAGCTGGAAAGGGACCCCAAGATCCCCAAGGAGAAACAGCTTGGCTGACACCCGGATTGCCACCTTGAGAGACCCTGAGCAGAGGACCCAGCTTAACCAGTCAGACTGCGATCCAAAGAAATTGTCAGCTAATGAATGTGCCCTGTCTTAAGTCCCTAACCCGGTGCTAATTTATTACGCAGCAATAGAAAACAAACACAATTGTTTTAGTGGCTTGAAAAACTGCCATACTTTCCATCATGTTAAATTATATGGGGAACTGGGGAATACAGATGAAGAAGCTGCAAAGATATTTCCCTCAGGATTAAAATAATTGAATGTGAAGACATTGATATTCTAGATTAGATTTTTAGTTTTAAAGAAACTTTCTTCCAAGAAAATGACCTCGAGTTCCTGATTTTGAAGGAAGCAGCCCAGTTTTAGGCTGCAAAGAACCAGGTGGTTGAGATGGCTGTGACAACGATGTTGATGACAGTGAAGGTTAAACTCTGCTAGGCTTTATTTTGTTTTGATTTTTAAATTTCTTCCAGTGTTACAGAGTTTCATAACTTTTTTATGATTTTTGTCTTTGCTCTATCTTTTCCATAAGCTCTGTAAATTTTAGTGTGGGGTATGCATGCACTCACATACAGTTAGCCTTTAAACAACACAGTTTGAACCGCACTCTTTTTCAACAGTAAACACCCTGGTACTACAGGACCCAGGTTGGTTGGATCTGCAGATGCAGAACAGTGGATACTCAGGAACCTTATACACTGACAAAGTGATACTCAAATATTTTACTGTGCAGGGTGTTAGCTCCCCTAACCCTTGTGTTGGTCAAAGGTCAACTTCATACACACCAACAGGCATACATACAGATATACACAACACAAATATAGACAGAGATATACACATACACACAAAGATACATGCATACACTCACACTCATACATACATATATGGCATTATGGCAGAAACACATATACTCTGAACCTCTCCATTCTCACAAAGACACAAACAACAGCAGAGTGGAGATGAAGATAAGATGCACTTATCTTCTCCTTTGAACCCTACAATGAGCCCACCAGAAAAGTAAAGTCCTGTAATGTTCTTTCTTAAGGCCCACCACAAGTCTCTGGGTAAGTGTCAGTCTAGTAGGGGATGCGGGTTATGCCCAATGTTTGGTTCTCCGATATCTCCTCTGCCACACTGACATACACTGCACATGGTGTGGGTAAAGAAACCATATTTTCATACAAATACTCATTTTATTGATTAAGGTCAATGTAACAGGCATATTTTTTACTAAGACAATCTCTATAACTGTGTCAATAAAGCGCCTCTGTATTTCCAACCAGATGTATATCAATCTTTGTTTCCTGTCTCCTGGGGTATAAAACAAACTATTTTTCAATAGAGAAGAGGTGAGATGCCATAAGATAGAACAGGGGTTATCAAACTATGACTCATAGGTCACAATCCTGCCCAGTCTCTGGTTCTATAAATAAAGTTTTATTGGAACATAGTCACATTCATTCATTTAGACATCACCCATGACTTCTTTGGAGCTACAATGGCAGAGTTGAGCAGTTGTGACAGACAGTACGGTCCAGGGAATTGAATTAGAAATGACACAGAATATGTACTATTTGTCCTTTTAGAAAAAAGTGTGTCAACCCCTGAGATTGAATCCTAGGTCTATAAAAACTACAATTAGAGTTTCTATTTATCTTGCCTGTTCTCCATCTCAGAGTAAGGCATCAATTGGTTATCTGTGCAGTCAGTAACTCCTATCTTCCTAAAAGTACTTTAAGAGACAGAAAATGCTTCCATCAACCATGGTTACTTCTTCTCTAACCAAATAAGGAAAACTAAAGGATTTAAAAAGTTCTTATTTTAGCAAAAGAAGTCAATTTTATCTTCAATTGGGGAAAAAATTGATTACTCCAGTCCTTGCATCCAAATTTGTGATGATTTTGCCAGCTTTATACAGAAAGTTCCCAACATTCATATACATACCATTCCAAGAGCAAGTTTTTAAGTCCAACTTGTTCATAAGTCCAACAAAGTTGGCCTAGGTACCCAACTGATCAGCTATATAGCATTGTACTATAACAGGTTTATAATATTTTTCACACAAATAATACACAAAAACAAGCACAAAAAATAAAACATTTTTAACCTTATAGTACGGTACCTTGAAAAGTACAGCAGGACAGTACAACAGCTGGCATCAAGTGAGCAGGCAAGAAGGGTTACTGACTGGAGGAGGGAGGAGAAGTGGGAGATGGTAGAACTGAAGGATCATTGCAGGCTGCAATTTCACTCATTCTTGACATAGATGGAATGTACATTTGCATCTTTGAACGTTCACAACCCAAAGAGTCATATGAGGGGCCTTACTATATTAGGCACTGGAATGTGTATGTCACCGACACACATATACACTACGTAAGTGTCACACACAGCGTGTGACACTGTTGTATCCTTTACCCGCTCCTAAAACACATCCATCAGATACAAGCCATCCGTAGGTATGTTTTGGTTATCTTTCAGCTTCAACGATAATCTTCATAATCTGCACCACTTGAGATGTACCTCGAACCCACACCTAATGTGTAAGTTGAAAGAAGTTAGCCATCTCCTCTCTGAGCTATTTAAATTCTGTTGACAGACAATGGGTGAGAAAGGTTCATGCTCTAATAATGCAGACAAATGGTGGCTGATACAAGTGAAATGATAGATGAACATTTGAATTCTGTCTCCAGAGGAGATGCAGAGTGCTGATGGGCTCCATGTGTGGTGCTGCAGTCTCCTATTTGTCATAATTATAGAATAGATTTTAGGTCATTTACCTAGAAAGAGTGTCTAGAGTTTATTGTGTAAATGGAAACCTTTCTCTGCTGGGAAATCTTTCTGTGATCTTTTATTATCTGAGATAGATGGAGCAGTCATCCCTGACAAATTGAATGATGCTGCTATTAGTTGGGAAACTCTATGTCCTGGAAAGTCTCATTCTTGTTCACTGCTCTTAAATACTATGTGACTGGCTATTTTCTCTTTTGTCTCTATAAACATGAGGGTATGTATATATGTTGGTAAACACACTATTGGGCTTAAATGTCCAGGATGCCCAGACTTTGTCATCAGTACTAGGAGAAAACCTTCCCAATCTGGTATGTCCTCATCCTCCCAATCTAATCTAGGAATAGTGGAACCTGAAGGAGACTTTTAGAAAAGTATAGATGCTCTCCTGAAAAGTATCAGTTGCATCTCACACATCTGACTTTGGTATCTTTTCTAACATAGAATGTATTTAAAATAAAATCCAAGACAAACAAAACTCTTAAGAAAATTAAATCACCATTACTTCCTCTCTATCTTGCTATCCACTGATGCCCTTGTTTATACGGCACTGAAGGAATAGAAGCATCACAGGAACATATCTATAAGTCCCACCATATACACCCAGCCACCTACATCTGGGCTCACATGCTTTACTTTCTGTCCCATTCCAGGATGACCCATCCATGCCCCCACTGAAGGTCAGCACATCTATTTGTTCACTATGTCTGGCAATGATTTTCCTCACTATTAGGTGATTCCTATCAACATTAAAATAAATTCTTATTTCTCCATTTGAACAAACCCTCAAACATACAAACACAGATCTCTTGACTTACTTTACTCTCCAAAATGGTATTATTTCTCTCTATACCCTTATACCTAATTCCTGGAAAGAAATTATGACTGACTTTCATCTCTCTTTCCCATTCTTTTTAAAACCCACTGGGTTTTGCATCTCCAATTCCATGGCAATTTGTCCTATCAAGGCCACCAGGGTATACAATATTTTGGATTAAATAGTAAATGTTCAATCCTATGTTCCTCCAGTTATCGATAGCATTTGATCAATGTATGCCCCTCCTCCCACTCAATATGAGGTCAGCATTACCCTGATAGCACAGACACTACAAGAAAACCACAGACTAATATCCCTTATAAACATTTGTGTAGAAATCCTTAAAAAGATAGCAACAAATTGAATTCAGAAGCATACTGATAGGATTATACCCCGTGACCAAGTGGGACTTATTCTTGCAATGCAAAGATGGTTGAACATACAAAAATAAGTCAATGAAATACACTACATTAATACAGTAAAGAAAAATGATCATTTCAATTGAGATAGAAAAAATATCTGGCAAAATTTAACACCCCTTTTTCACAGAAATATTCAACAATGTAGGAGTAGAAAAGTACTTCAGCATAATAAATGGCAAATATAAAAACCCCTCAGAAAACATCATATTTAATGGTAAAATACTAAATGTCTTTAATATCAAGATTAAGTCAAGGTTACTGGTTTTCATCACTTCTAGTCAATACAGTACTGGAATAAACAGAAGAACTGGGCAAGAAAAAGAAATAAAAAGCACCAAAAATATATAGAACAAAAGTAAGATTGTTTCTGTTCACAAATCATATGATCTTATATACAGAAAAACATAAAGATTCCACAACATTTTTTTAGAATAAATGAATTCATCAAAATAAGATACAAAGGCAAAACACAAAAATAGGTTGCATTTCTACACAATAACAATCTGAAGAGAAAATTCAAAGACAATTTCATTTATAATAGCATCAAAAAGAACAAAACACTTAGAATTAACTTAATCAAGGAGATAAAAGATTTCTTGTAACATAAAGAAAATTACCAAAAGCTGCTGAAAGAAAATAAAGGACTCATAAACAACTGAAAAGACATTCCCTGTTCCTAGATTGAATGATAATATTGTTAAGATGTCAGTATTACCCAGAACAAACTACAGATTCAATGCAGTTCCTCTCAAAATCCCCAAGATTGTATTGCAGCAATAGGAAAATTCATCCTAAAATTTACATGGAATCTTGAGGAACCCTAAATAATTCAAACAATCTTGACAAAGAAAAACCAACACTGGAGGACTCACACAGTGTGCTGATTTCAAAATTTACTACGGAGTTTCAGTAATCAAAACAGCTGGGTTCTGGCATAAAGGCAGACACATGTAATAAACAGCCCATAACTAAACCCTCACACGTATGGTAAAATAATTTTAAACAAGAAGGGCAAGATGAGTCAATTCAATGGCAGTCTTTTCTACAATTGATGCTGGTAGAACTGGATATCCACACGCAAAAGAATGACGTTGAACCTTCACCTAATGCCATATACGAAAGTTAACTCAAAATGAATCAAAGACCTACATGTAGGACATAAAAGTAATAACCTCTTAGAATAAAACCATAAGGGAAAGCTTCATGACAGGGACAGGGCAGTATTTTCTTGATGCTAGTGGTAAAGAACCCACCTGCCAATGCAGGAGGTGTAGGAGACATGAGGTCGTGTCTTTTGTGCATCAAAAGATACTATCAACAGAGTAAAAAGGCAATCTACAAAATGGGAGAAAATATTTTCAAATCATATATCTGATAAGGGATTGAAAATATTAATACACAGGAAACTCAACAATGACAACAGCAACGACGAACATTTCAAAATTGTGCAAAGAAACTGAATAGATCCTTCTCCACTGAAGATTACGTACATGGACAACAATCACATGAAAAACATTCAAAATCACTAATGATCAGTGGATGTAAATAAAAACTACAGTGAGATACCACCTCACATCCATTTGAAGGGAAGGTGGGAGAGAGGGAGGGAGGAAAGAAATGACACGCGTTGGTGAGATATGCACTGTTGGTGGGAATGCAATATGGTACAACCTCTATGGAAAACAGTTCAGCAGTTCCTCAACACATAAAAGCTAAAATACTGATGTAAGTCAGCATTTCTACTTCTGAATGCATACCCAACAGAACTGAAAACAGGTTCTCAAATATGTATTTGTACACTCACGTTCATAGCAGCATTATTCACGATAGGTAATGTGGAAGCAACCAAAGGTCCATCAAAGATGAAAGGGTAAGAAAAACATGGTATATGCATACAAAGGAATGTTTATTCAATGCTAAAAAGGAATAAAATTATGACATATGCTACAACATGGATGTACATTGAGGGCTTAATGCTAAGTGAAATATACCAACCATAAAAAAGACAAATATTGCATTATTTCTTTTTTTTTTTTATTATTGTTTTTGCCATACATTGTCATGATATCACCATGGGTTTACATATGCTTCCCCTCCGGGTCCCCCCTCCCTCCTCCCTCCCCCCCGGGAAATCTCGCTGCACCAGTCCCGAGCATTATTTCATTTATATGATGGACTCAGCTGTCAAAATTACAGACACAGGAAGTAGAGACACAGTTGAGTAAAGGGACTTGGGGTGGGGAAGGAGGAAGAAAACTGCTGTTTAATTTGTACAGAAACTCATTTTCATTGGATGAGAAGCGCTCTGGAGATGAAGTGGGGTGATGGCTACACAGCAATATGAATGGAGTCATCACCACTGCCCTGTGCACTTAAAGATGGTTAAGATAGTGACATTTTATTTATGTGTTCTTTATCACAATAAAAATATTACTTCTTTAATTTTAATCTCAGTTTTCTAAGAGTAAGGATATGAAGTAAGATACATTAATCATGCCTTTGCAAAGCTCTTGGATCAAATGTGACTGTATTCATGCTCAGGAAATAGAAATCTTGGTAATTCTCCAGACAAGCCAATGTGAGAAAAAGAAAGTCATCAACTAAACAATCAGGGTCCAAATAAAATGCTTTAAGATGGAAGTTTATCTCTGTTGTTAATACATGGGCACTAGTTTTGTTCACAGTGATAACAGCATGTGTCAATCCATGTCCTCTTGATGCTTAATGCCCACTTTAGTTTTGTTTCCTCTCTCTTCCAACATACTCTGTAACCATCAGCTTCTTTCCCAGAATTTTACCTAGATGGTGTTCCTCCCTTCAATCATCTACAATTCCTTTACTCCAACCATGCCTTCCCTATGAAAAAATTTTTTTGTTTCCATCTGCATGTGTGTGTTATTTTTAAGAAAAAGTGGAAAACTGTGAACACTCAATTAAAAAACAGTTCTTAAAAGCAACATATAAAGATTTATTGAAACTGGTAACTAAGCAACTGAAAAAGAATCTAAATTTTATCAACTTGTTAGTAAGATCTGAGAACACACTGAACATTTCCTACTTTCTCACTGAAGGTCAGTAAAGCTATGTGGTGGCATATTCTAATTCTGTCTTCATTACAGTCATTTGGACATTTGTCAGCCATCCGGAATTCTTTGAAAAACCAACAATTTCAAGCATGCAAACTGTGCAGTACAGATATGAACAGTTAAGAATACACACTAGGATTTCCCTGGTAGTCCCATGGTTAAGAGTCTCCCTGCCAATGCAGGGGACACAGGCTTGATCTCTGGTCCTCAAAGATTCCACATGGGGCAGGGCAACTAAGCCTGCAACCCACTGGTACTGAGCCACGTGCTGCTGCTACTGAAAACTGCACAGAGAGGCTGTGAGAAGCCGCTGCTATGAGAGCCCTGCACACAGCAACAAAGACGCAGCCAGACGAAAGCAGTAAATAAATAAAACTTTAACAACACACGCGAGAAAGAAAGCAGAGTATCAGCATTAGAGTTGATTCCCCAAGTTCAGAGGTTGCTTACAAGTTATATACATTCATCCAATATTTATACAACTTGTGACAACATTTACATGTATTCACCATCTACATCCACCAGGTATCGTGATTTGTCTGCTCACACACATAATTTAATTCTCCTGTAATTTCTGTATTATTATTCCAGTTTTATATATTAAAAGAGAAACTACTTAGTGAGAGATGCAATTGATATTAAGTTGATGTCTGTGTAATTAAAAGGATACTATAGCTTCTCCTGGTATACATCAGTTCCTTCATCAAATATGTACTGACATTCTCCTTGGTGTACTAGTTCTTGGAATAGTTATTTAAAATATAGTGTCTTTCATCAAAAGCTTACCTTCTCATTGGATAGTAACAATGAAAATTCAGACAACTATAATATATGGAAGGGTATGATCGATTTCATGGGAACTTTATAAACTAAATGCTGTAGAATAATTGATGTAGGTAACTCTGGAGGGCAGAATATCATTTTGGAGGAAAATGGAACAATCTAAGAGAAAACTAATAAAAATTGCCTGATCAATAGTAAAAGCTAACCTTTATTGAGTCCTGCCAGGTGGTTTATATATATTAATTCATTTTATTTTCAGCCATTTCATGAAGCTGTATTCTTCCTATTGTCTACCGTAAGTGCTTTGTGTGAGCTCATCCATCTAATAAGTGGTGAAACTAAGATCCAAGACCAGGCAGTCAGTCCCAAACGCTGCTTCCCAATAGTTATGCCTTACTACATATCAAGTAAAGACTATGACATCTCAGGAATAAGTTTATCAAAGAATGCAATACAGTATATGTAGATACAATGTACATAAAAAACTACATTACAGTGAGGATGGCAAAAGGAATGTAGGTGGTTCTATTAATACAAAAGGCTTCTCTACTTTGAAGTGGTACAATGTCCGCTCTAAGTAGATGGTGAAAGGTCATGTATAGTTTAATTCCCTAGAGACTGCATTCTTTGCTATATCATGAGTCCCTAGAGGTTTGAGATTATACCTCTCATGTCTTTGCTGTACCCCAGCATCTAACATAGTGAGTTCCAGGCCCATATACTTAATATATTTTATTATCTAATTGACTGTATCCATAAAATATTTTAAGTATTTCATTTAAATTTATCTACTGGCATGATGCATCACCATGTTACATGCTGGGTACACCAAAGACGTGATAGGTATAACCTCAGACCTCTAGGGACTAATGATTCAGCAAAGAATATAAGTATTTTAAACTGGTAAATGAACATATTAACTTCAGGAACATGGTTATTTTTGTCCAGTAAGGGAAGGAGGAAAAAGACTGGACGATACATGTGCATGTATATACATACACACATACACAGGTGTGTAAATCTGGCGAGTTTACTATGTGCATGTGTGTGTCTGTGTGTGTATTGTAAAGATTTCTCAAGGGCACTACTGACTTCTGGAGTTAGATAATTCTTTGTGTGGTGGACAGTCATGTGCATTGTAGAATGTTTAACATCATCTTTAGGCTCCACTCACTAGATGAGATTAGATATATACAGACACAAACATATACATGTAAATGACTACATGTAAATCATTATGAGAATGGAATGCATTAACATATAAATATTAATTTTAAGTAATAAAATTAATTTATATAATTATTAAACAACAATATAAATATTAATTATATAATTAAATAATATGTTAATTATTAAGTGATATATATTACTTAAGTATTAAGTAATATTATATTAATATGTGTTATGTCTTATCGTGAGCTCTGGCATGCATAATGACATTGAAATATTGGTAGCTTTTTAAAATATTACAATTAATTTATGAATATATAAGAAGGGTGATTAATGGCATAATGGAAAATACTGAATAATGGTACCAAATTATTTGGGGGTTCTGAAAAAAACAGAATCCAAGGTCAGATTTAAATGTTGAGTAAGAATTAATTGGACAAAAAAAGAATGTAAAAATCATTGTTTTAAACTAGTATGTAATATACTATAGTGTAATAACCCTAAACTTTTTATCTTTCAATTTGTCTTGATGTTCTTGACCTTTTGCACTACATTTTGTATTGGAGAATTGATTTGTCAATTCTAGAATGCTGATTGAGATTTCATTAATTTCACAGATCTATCTGAGGAGTGTTGAATCAAAACAGTATTTAGTTGTTTAGCATCTGAGCATGGTAAGACCATCTACTTATTTAAATATTCTTTCATTTTCGTAAATATGATTGTAGCTTCAAGGGAAGAGGCTTGCACACCTTCTATGATATTTATTCTTTTATTTGAACTGTTTGATGTTATTGTAATGCTATTTTAAGTAACTTTTCTTTTTGCTGATAGAATTATAATTTCATAGTAAGTTACACACAGTAAACTTGCTACATTTACTTATTAATTCCAATAGTTTGCCAATACTTAATGTTCACAAAAATGCCATCAAGAAGAACAAATACATGTTATTTATCAATTACTATGGATTTTCACTTTTTTCTTGCCATATTGCACTAGCTGA
Source organism: Antilocapra americana (assembly GCA_007570785.1). Lineage (NCBI taxonomy): Eukaryota > Metazoa > Chordata > Mammalia > Artiodactyla > Antilocapridae > Antilocapra > Antilocapra americana. The sequence continues at coordinate 7,230,987 of ML660201.1, read as the reverse complement.
AGCCTTCAGTAAAGTAACAGTTGAAGTGGTGATGATAGCTGTTCTGTTCTTGTTCTCTGTCTCTCCAGGAAAGATTTCAACTATGAACTTAACAGGAAGCTGATTGAGATAAGGAAAAAGAAGTCCTTGATAGGCAGAATTACCAGGAGAGAGCAGTATTTCCAAAGCCAAGTTAGGAGGGGATTTTAAGAGGCTGGTGATACACTGCTTGAGATCTGTGGATTTTTTATGTAAAACGAGACTTGAAGAATTTGTTGTGATCAATTATTCTTTATTTGTCAAAGGCAACTAATATCAACTCCCTTAGAGACATGTTTTGGAAAGCTCAAATAAGGAAATGCAGGAGAAGACCTACACTATTTGCACATCTCAAAGTTTTAGTTTCTTTTTTATTCTCCATCTAAAATAAATGAAAATTTGTCATACCGATAGGGTTTAGTAAACACTGAGATGATACACTGTTATTTACCACACTGCTTGCTTTCCTGTTAAGCTAAACCTTGATTTATTCACTAGATATACTCTAGAAAAATGACGTGTATCCGCATTTACTAGACACTTTTCTGAATGATTTGTTGTTTGTTTATGAACAGCAAAATCCTTTTATAATGCAAGCAATTAATTTGGAAGTATTAGTCTGGAAACATGGCCTTTCTTATGTAGACTAGAGATTTTATTTAGAATTTTCACCAGTATTGCATTTTACTTTGTCAGTACAATAGTAACAGGCTGCTATATTGATTACATGTCTGCTCTGTCAGCAAATTAACATTTAAAAGAATTATTATCCAGAAACCCATATATATGGAAATAGTAGGTGAGGATAATTATCATTTTAGTAGCATTTGATACTTCACCATCTGAAAAGTGCAAACAACTTTTACCATAAATAAATTTTAAGAGGTGCTAAAAAATAATGCTAGACAGTCACTTGTACTGCAAATTTAGGGAGTGAATAAATCTTTGGGTACTACAACAACAGATAAATACTTTTCCAGAGGTGGCTAAAAATTGACAGCTTAAAATGGAATGTTTCTTTAGTGGTCCTGGTGAATTAAAGAAAAAATCAGAACAAGTTGAATACCACCATCAAATAACTGTAGCTCACTTATCCTCTCAGAGCTCACTGTTTCTCTGAATGTTCCTCTAAGATTAGCGTTTTTCTTTGTCTTCAAGTGACTGCTTAGCCAAGAAACATCACTTCTCTGTTTAGTCTCAAGTAATGAAAGAAGAAGGGCACTGGCCACTTCTATCCATCAGAATAGTCTCCGTGTAAGAATTCAGAGGTCCAGTTCTCCAAAATAAAGTCAAGCTTCTCTTTTCAACCAGCCCTGGCTCAAGGATGGTGGAAAACTTGATGAGAATGGAGGACAAGTCTGATCTTTTCACTACTATTCTTACTTCTCCAAATTCCTAACTTAGCCTCCATTCCAGATCCCTCCACTGTTGAACCGGGAAGTCCGAAGGGAGGGGTGCAGGGGTGGGTGGGAATAAAGAAGACAAAATATCTTAATTAGTCCCCTTTGGAAAGTATCTCTCTGGCCTTCATGTTCAAAGTCGAGCCTGCTCCCTGCAGGGTGATTTTACAGATTCTTGGGGCAGCCGCCCTTTCTCTAACGTGGGGCTTCTTTGGTGGCACACCCAAGCCTCGCCTTTCAATCTGCAGTGTCATCTCCTCACAGTCTCTCTTACTTGCCGTTCTACTGTCCACAAAGGCTTATGTATTTCTTTACCTTTTAACAAGGCTTTTGTCTCCATAGGAAGCTTGCACTTCTCTTCTGCCACTGGTGCCAGTGAATAGTTTCCCAAACGGCAGACCTTGTCTCCACTGACGCAAGCTATTACCACGCAGCCTCATAACCTCCTCTCACTGGGGTGTGAGTCTGACTCTTCTGGGTACCGCCAATCCTAACAAACTCATATCAAGGTCACCATGCAGATCTCTGTTGCCTCTCTTTCTATGCTGAGGTAAGAAGAAAACAATCCCACTCGAAAACATAATCCCAGTAACTATCTGTATTTATGAGTCATTGTAAAACGCAACAGACAACCAAGTAATCAAGACAAGAGTATATTAAATTTAGAAAAAGTAATTTTCCAGCAATTTTCTATAACTTTCACTAATTTTTAAAATGATTTTCATTAAGAAGTAAAGGAAGAAGCAGAAGGTGAAGCTAAAAGGATAATGGATAAGGAAATGGAAAGCAGTAGAGAAAAAACTAGGAAGAGAGAAGATGTGGGAGGAAATAGGCATAGTATGAAAAGAAAAACATGTTAAAAGATTTCACTAATGGAAGGCTTAAAACTGATTAGCTAGACAGATATGGCTCCCTTTACTTTATGAATTATCTATTCCTTCAGCCCATTTAAAATTAACTAACGGAGGAGGCAAGATGGCAGAATAGACGGCTGTGAGCTTACCTCTTCTCACAGAAACACCAAAGTTACAGCTAATGGCTTAACAATCATCAATAAAAAAATGCTATAACATACCAGAAAAGATACTCTACATCCAAGGAGAAAGAAAAAGCCACAGTGAGGTGGTAGGAGGGGCACAATCATGATAAAATCAAATTCCATACTTGCCAGATAGGTGACCCCACAAACTGAAAAATAATTGTACCACAGAAATTCTCCCACAAGAGTGAAAGTTCAGAGCCCCATGTCCGGCTTCCTAGCTTGAGAGTCTGGCAACAGGAGGAATAAGAGTGCCCAGGGAATGTGGTTTTGAAGGCCAATGAGGCTTGATCACAGCAATTTCATGGGGAAACGCCACTCTTAGAGGGCGTACACAGGGTCTCGTGTGCACCAGAAACCAGAGGAAAAAGCAGTGACCTCATAAAAGCCTGGGCCAGACTTCCTGCTAGTGTTGGAGGGTCTCCTGCAAAGCTGGAAAGTGGATTGCTGTGGGGATGGGGAGATTGGCAGTGGTGATCCTGGCAAGTGCTCACTGGGGTATGCCCTCTTTGAGGCCACAGTTTTCTCAACAAGACCTGGCCCTGCCCAAGAGCCTGGAGGCTCCAGTGCTGTGACTCCTCAAGCCAAACAACCAACAGGGTGGGAACACAGCCCCATCCATCAGCAGACAGGCTGCCTAAAATCTTCCTGAATAAATAGCTGCCCAATAAACACACTCCCTGACACAGCCCTGCCACCAGAGAAACAAGACCTAGTCCTACCCACCACTGGGAAATTACCAGTCTCTCCCACCATGCAGCCTGCACAAGGCTCTTAAGACACCCTCACCCACCACAGGGCACACAGCAGCAGCAGGAAGAACTACAATCCAGCAGCCAGTGCAGCAGAAACCACAATCACACAAAGGCAGAAAGAACGATACTGCAAAGGAATATGTCCCAGATAAAGGAACAAGAGACAACTTCAAAAGAGCAAGTAAATGGAGATAAGCAATCTACCTGAAAAGAGATTCAGAGTAATGATATTAAAGATGATTCAAGATTTTGGAAAAAGAACAGAGGCAGAGATGAAGAAGATACAAGAAATATTTAACAGTGACCTAGAAGAACTAAAGAACAAACAAACAGATGAACAATACAATAACTGAATTGAAAAAATACACTAGAAGTAATCAATAGCACAGTGAGGCAGAAGAATGGATAAATGAGCTGGAAGAAAGAATGGTAGAAATCACTGCCACAGAACAGAATAAAAAGAAATGAAGATAGTCTCAGAGACTTTTGGGACAATATTAGATGCACCAATATCTGCATTATAGGGGTCCCAGAAGAAGAAGAAACAGATGAAGAGCTTTAGAAAATATTTGAAGAAATAATATTAATTGCTGAAAAATTTCCTCAAATTCAGGAAGTGCAGAAAATACCAGGCAGGATAAACCCAAGGAGGAACAAGCCAAGACACACAGTAATCAAACTGACAAAAATTAAAGACAAAGGAAAAAATATTAAAAGCAACAAAGAAAAAGCAACAAATAACATACAAAGGAACTCCCATAAGATTTTAGCTAATTTTCCAGCAGAAAATTTTCAGGCCAGAAGTGGGTGGCACAATGTAATTTAAGTAATAAAAGGGAAGAAACTACAACCAAGAATACAGCCAGCAAGGCTCTCATTCAGATTTAATAGAGCAATCAAAAGCTTCACAGATAAGCAAGAGAATTCAGCACCACCAGACCAGCTCTGCAACAAATGACAGAGGAACTTCTCTAGATAAAAAACAAAAGGGCACAACTAGAAACAAGAAAATAATAAATGGAATAGCTCACTGGTAAAGACACATACAGTAAAGGGATGTCCTATTTGTCTGCACACAAATAGGACATCAGAACTCACAGTGTGGAACTTCCCCAGCAGTCCAGTGGCTAAGACTTCACCTTCCAACACAGGGGGTGTGGGTTCAGTTTCTGAGTGGGATCCCACAAGTCAAATGGCCAAAAAACCAAAACATAAACAACAGAAGCAATACTGTAACAAATTCAATAATAGCTTTTAAAATGATCCACATTTTTTAAAAAATGGCAATTATGACAAGAGAAGAGCACAAATGCAGAATATTGGAAATGCATTTCAAACTAAAAGACCCAGAAACTTAAAACAATCTTATTTACATATAGACTATTGTATCAAAACTTCATGGTAATCACCAACCAAAACTCTACAATAAATACATAAACAAAAAGGAAAAGGAATCCAACCACAACTTTAAAATTCGTTATCAAATCACAAAAGAAGAGAATAATAAGAAGGCAAAGAAAACTACAAAAAGCAAATCCAAAACAAATAATGGAATGGGAATAAAAACATGCATATCAATAACTACCTTAAACATAAATGGATCAAATGCTCCAACCAAAAGACATAGACTGGCTGAATTGATAAAAAAGTAAGACACACGTATATGCTGCCTACAAGAAACCGACTTCAGATTTAGGGACACATAAAGACTGAAAGTGATGGGATGGAAAGAGGTATTCTATGCAACTGTAAATCAAAAGAAAGCTGGAATAGCAATACTCATAGCATACAAACAGACTTAAAGATAAAGACTAGTACAAGAGACAAAGAAGGTCACTACATAGTAATCAAAGGATCAATCCAAGAAGAAGATACAACTGTAAATATATATACATCCAACATAGGAGACCTCAATATAGGAGGCAAATATTGGGTTGGCCACAAAGTTCCTTCAGCTTTCCATAAGCTGTTACAAGAAAACGTGAAAAAGTTTTTGACCAAATCCAATCCTGACAGCCATAAAAAGAGCAATCAACAGTAACACAATAATAGTGGTAGACTTTGACACTCCACCTGCATCAATAAACAGATCATCCAGAGAGAAAATTGACAAGGAAACATAGGCCTTCAATGACACATTAGACCAGATAGACTTAATCGATATTTATAGAGAATTCTATCCAAAAGCAGCATAATACACATTCTTCTCAACTGCACATGGAACATCCTCCAGGACTGATCACATGCTGACCACAAAGCAAGCCTTGGTAAATATAATAAAACTGAGATCATATCAAGCATCTTTTCTGAACATAATGCTATGCTATGAGGTTAGAATCAAACACAAGAAAAAAAAACTGTAAAACAGACAAACACATGGAGGCTAAACAATATGCTACTTAACAACCAATGGATCACTGAAGAAAACAAATTGGAAATTTAAAAAAATACCTAGAGACAAATTTAAATGAAAGCATGATAATCCAACACCTATGGGATGCAGCAAAAGCAGTTCTAAGAGGGAAGTTTAATAGCAATATAATATTATTTCAGGAAAGAGAAAAAGGTCAAATAAACAACCTAACCTTACAACTAAAACAACTAGCAAAGAACAAACAAAACTCAAAGTTAACAGGAGGAAAGAAATTAAAAAGATGAGAGCAGAAATGAAGAGATGAAGAAGACAATAGAAAAGATCAGTTAAACTACTGAAGGCTGGTTCTTTGAAAAGATAAAATCGAGAAACCTTTAGCCAGACCTATCAAGAAAAAGAAGGAAAATGCTCACTCAAATCAATAAAATCTGAAATGAGAAGTTACAACTGATGTCACAGAAATACAAAGGATCGTAAGAGACCACTACAAGTAACCTGTATGTGTGCATATGCTCAGTCACTCAGTCACTCCATCCTCTTTGCAACCCCACGTACTGTAGCCACTAAGCTCCTCTGTTGATGGAATTTCCCAGGCAAGGAATTCTGGAGTTGGTTGCCATTTCCCACTCCAGGGATCTTCCTGACCCAGGTACTGAATCAAAGTGTCTTGCATCTCCCACACTGGCAGGTGGATTCTTTACCCACCACCTGGGAAGCCTACTTACTATATCCAATAAAATGAATAAACTGGAAGAAATGGAAAAATTCTTAGAAAGGTACAATCTCATAAGAGTGAAACAGGAAAAAAATAGAAAATATAACAGACCAATCACAAATACTGGAATAGAAACTGATTTAAAAATCCCCAACAAACAAAAGTCAAGGACAAGATGGCTTAACAGGCAAATTCGATCAAACATTTAGAGAAGAGCTACCACCTATTCTTTTGAAAGTATTCCAAAAAATCACAGAGGAAGGAACACTACCTAACTCATTCTAAGAGGCCACCATCGCCTTTTACCAAAATTAGAAAAAGATACCACAAAAAAGAAAATTATAGGCCAATACCACTGATGAACATAAATGCAAACATTCTCAAGTAAATACTAACATCCAGTAATACATTAACAGAACCATACACCAAGATCAAGTGGAATTTACCCCAGAGATGAAAGGACTTTTCAGTATTCACCCATCAATCAGTATGATACACCACATCAACAAATTGAAGAATAAAAACCATATGATCATCCTAATAGATGCAGGAAAAGCTTTTGACAAAATTTAACACCCATTTATAAAAACTCTCCAGAAAGTGGACACAGAGGGAACATTCCTCAACATAATAAAGGCCATATATGATAAACGTGCAGCTAACATCATACTTAATGCTGAAAAGCTGAAAGCATTTTCCTTAATATCAAGATAAGACAAGGAAGCCCACTTTTGCCACTTTTAACATAACTTTGGAAGTCAGAGTCACAGCAACCAGGGAAGAAATGGAAATAAATGAATAAATAAATTCAAATTGGAATAGAAGTAAAAATGTCACTGTTTGAAGATGACATAATGCTTTACATAGAATATCCTAAAGATGCTATCAGAAAACTGTTAGAAGTCAGCAATGAATTTGGTAAATTTTCAAGATGTAAAATAAATACACAAAAATCTGTTGCATTTCTATCAGGTTGGTGCAAAAGTATGGTTTTTACATTGTTGAAATTTGCCATTTGATATTGGAATACATTCTAAATAAATAAGGTTATGCTATACACTATTTTAATCTGCAATTCTTGCTTTATTTTTTGCAATGACATTATTCACTGTTGATATTTATTTTAGACTATAGAAATTATGTTAGACAAAAAGCAAATTCAAGCAGTTTTCTTATTTTTGTTCAAAATGAGTCATAAAGCAGCGGAGACAACTCACAACACCAACAATGCATTTGGCCCAGGAACTACTAACAGACATACAGTGTGGTGGTGGTTCAAGAAGTTCTGTACGAGAGCCTTGAAGATGAGGAGCGTAGTGACCAGCCATTAGAAGCTGACAGTGACTGAGAGCCATCAACCGAACTGAACGTCTTGCAAGTACACAAGAAGTTTCCAAAGAACTCAACATCCAATACTCTTCAGTGGTTTGGAATTCGAAGCAAATTAGAAAGGTGAAAAAGCTTGATAAGTGGGTGCCCCAGGAGCTGGCTGTAAATCAATAAAACTGTTGTCTTGAAGTGTCATCTTCTCTTATTTACGCAACAACAATGAACCATTTTTCAACTGGATTGTTACATACAATGGCAAGTGGTGTAACAATCGGTGATGACCAGCTCAGTGGCTGAACTGAGAAGAAGCTCCAAAGCACTCTGTAAAGCCAAACTTGTACCAAAAGACAGACCATGGTCACTGTTTGTGGTCTGCTGCCCATCTGATCCACTATAGCTTTCTGAATCCCAGTGAAACCATGACAGCTAAGTATGCTCAGCAAATTGATGAGATGCACTAAAACCTGCAATGCCTGCAGCCTGCACTGGTCAACAGAAAGCGCCCAATTGTTCCGCACAACAACATCGGACTGCATGTCACACAACCGACATTTCAAAAGATGAAAGAATTGGGCTACAAAGTTTTGCCTCACCTGCCATATTCACTCAACCAACTACCACTTGTTCAAGCATTTCAACAACTTTTTGCAGGGAAAATGCTTCCATAGCCAGCAGGATGCTGAAAATGCTTTCTAAGAGTTTGTCGTATCTTGAAGCACAAATTTTTATGTTACAGCAATAACCAAACTTATTTCTCATTGCCAAAAATGTGATGATCGTAATGGTTTCTATTTAGGCTAATAAAGATGTGTTTGAGCCTAGTTATAATGATTTAAAATTCACAGTCCAAAACCTTAATTACATTTACATCAACTTAATATATACCAATAATGAAGGATCAGAAAGAGAAGTTAAAGAAACAATCTCATTTAACATCACATCAAGAAGAATAAAATACCTAGGAATAAACCTATCAAAGGAGGCAAAATACGTCTACCAGAAAACTATAAGACACTGACAGAACAAACAAATGGAAAGATATGCCATATTCTTGGCCTGAAAGAATCGATATTATCAAGGTGACTATACTACCCAAGGCAATCTACAGAGTCAATGTAATCCCTATCAAATTACCAATCGCATTTTTCACAGAACTAGACTAGAAAGTCTTCAAATTAGTATGGAGACAAGGAAGACTACAAATAGCCAAACAAATTTTATGAAAAACGTACCTGGAGGAATCAGGTTCCCTTACTTCAATCTTTACTACAAAACTTCAGTCACTGAAATAGTGCATTACTAGCACAAAAACAGAAATATAGATCAATGAAACAGGCCAGAAATCCCAGAAATAAATCCACATACCTATGGTCAATTAATCTATGACAAAGGAGGGAACACTATATAATCAGGAAAAATAAAGTTTCTTCAATAAACAGTACTGGGAAAGCTGGACAGTAAAAGAATGAAATTAGGATATTTTTAATACCATACACAAAAATAAATTCAAAATGGATTAAAGATCTAAATGTGAGACTGGATACTATAAAACTCTTGAGAGGAAAATATAGGCAGAGCACTTTGTGACATAAATTGCATCAAGATCTTCTTTGATCCATCTCCTAGAGTAAAGGAAATAAAAATAAAAATAATAAGCTTTTGTACAGCAAAGGAAACCATAAACAAAAAGAGAACCCATAGGATGGGAGAAAATATTTGCAAACAATGAGATGAACAAGGGATTAATTTCCAAAATTTGTAATTAGTGAAGCTCAATATAAAAAAATAAAAATAAAAAATTGGACAGAGGACCCAAGAGACGTTTCTCCAAACAAGACATACAGATGGCCAATAAGCACATGAAAAGATGTTCAATATTGCTAATTATTAGAGAAATGCAAATCAAAATTACAATGAGCTATCACCTCACATGGGTCATAACAGTCATCGTTAAAAAGTCTACAAATAACAAATACTAGAGAGGGTGTGGAGAAACGGGAACCCTCTTATGCTTTGGGGGGAATGTAAATTGGTACAGATACTATGGAGAACATTATGTAGGTTCCTTAAAAAAGTAAAAACAGAGCTACCATATAAGCCAGCAATCCAGATGAAAACATGGTTCAAAAGCATACACGCACCCCAACATTTATTGTAGCACTTTTTACAATAGCCAAGATATGGAAGCAACCAAACTGGCTGTCAAAAGATGAATGGATAAAGAAGATGTGGTACACACACACACACACACACACACACACACACACACACACACACACATACACGAAGGAATATTACTCAGTCATCAAAATGAGTGAAATAATGCCATTTTCAGCAACATGAATGAGCCTGGAAATTATCATACTAAGTGTATAACTTAAGTTAGAGAAAGACAAATATGATATGATATCATTTATAAGCAGAATCTGAAAAATACAATACAACTGAACTTACAAAAGGGAAACAGACTCAATCACTTGGACAAAGAACTTTAGGCTACAAGGGGGGAAAGGTTTGGGAGGGTGGGTTGGGAATTTGCGATTGACCTATACACAGTACTATTCCCAGGGGGCTCAGCAGTAAATAATCTACCTGCCAATGCAGGACATGTGGGTTTGATCCCTGGGTTGGGAAGATCCCCTGGAGAAGGAAATGACAACCCATTCCAGTATTCTTGCCTGGAGAATCCCACGGACAGAGGAGCCTGGTGGGCTACAATTGATGGGGTCACAAAGAGTCAGATACAACTGAACGACTAAACAACAACAAATATACAAAATAGATAACCAACAAGGACCATCTATATAGCACAAAGAACTCTGCTCAACACTCTTGAATAACCTAAATGAGAAAAGAATATAAAATGCATATATATAAGTCAAACATTTTGCTGTCCACCTGAAATGAACACAACATTGTTATTTAACTAGATTCCAATATAAAATGAAAATTTTAAATTTTTCTAAAATATAAAAAATTAATATTCTCACCTACGCTTAGGCAGAAATTGTCTCCATGGAAACCATCTAAATATGCACATCATGGAAGTGTTAAACCAAGTATACCTTAAAGAATACACAGACACACAACACTGCCTGTGGGAAATGAAAATCTTCTTTTAAAATTTTAACTCCATAGCCATGAGTTATTTTAGCAATTGTGAATGATTTATCAAAAATATTTTAAATGAAAGATCATATATTATTTAAGAAATTCATTTGATGTTTTTCAAATATGCTTAATACATTCAATATGACTCTCTAAACTGGTTTTTAAAAGATGATTTATAAATGTATACCATAAAAATGTATACCATCAAATATGATATTGACTAAAAATAAACTTGATGATCAAATCTCCAAAGTGATTAATTTTCTCAGTAAGCACAAGTGCATAAAATATGCTGTCCTGCAGATATGTTCTCCCCTTCTGAGGTTTACCTTTTGCTCTCTGAGTGGTATTTATTATGACCATGAGTTATTGATTTTATGTAGTATAAAATACCATTTTTGGCTCTGTTGTATTTGTTTCATCCCAGTATTATCAGCTTTCATACAATGAATTTGAAACTCTATTCATACTGGCATAGATAGTCAATATCCCCAATTATTCTAAAGCAAAAAATCCATGGGTTATTCCCCTCCTTTTACTCTCCCAAATTAATTTTTGGATTTAGGATCATACAAAGGATCAGAATGCCACATAAAATGAACAAGAACCAGAGACTAAGCCAGTATCAAATTGTACTACTAATTCCAAGAATACAAATAGTTTATAAAAGAAGTGGAAAGGCAGAGAGACATCTAGGGCCCCCCGATGCTATACAATTCTTTTTTTTTTTTTTCCAGCATCAAGATGCTCTCTGGGTCAAGATAAACATATGGGTCTCCAAGCAAGGTGTGCAGTAATGACATACTCAGAGCACCCAGAACTTAGAATGGTTACAGTTGAAGCTCAGTGAATACCTGTTGGATGAATGGAGCACAGAGAAGCTCAATGATTCCTCTACGTCCTGTGGTTGGTAAGAAGGCGGACTATGAACCCAGTAAACCTAACTCAAGAGTTCAAAGATTGACCAAATAAGCATTATGTTAGATCTGTCTCAATAATGCACAGCCCTAAAATCAGCAACTTTAACTTAATTATACCCTCAGTATGGAATTAAAGATATGAGCAAACTTGGCTAAGATAAAAACAATTTTGATTTTTTTTTCAGTTTTAATGTTTTCTTCAATGTAAAGCTAACCTTAGTGTTTCAAAATGAAATGTTTTTAGGTGAATATTTTAAGGCATACTTCAGCATGTTTTCTAATCTTAGGCAGAAGTCACATGTACATTAGTATAAAGAATAATTATTAATAATCCACAATTTGAATGTTTGTATGGGAAAGAGAACAAGATCTGGAGAATGGAAAGATAGAGCTGCTTCATATTAATATAGTTTAACAGATGATTAATATTTCTACAAACCAGCTTTACATTCAATATTTCAGCTGGCTTTCCAAAGTGCAAAACAAAGATGACAATATTACATTCATAAGAGCAATGTTTCCTGTGTCAGAAGTCAGTGTGATACTTTCTGGCCTATCTGGTGCACTCCTCATGAAAGCTGTATTTATTCTGCCTGTTGAGGTGAAAGATGTAATAATAAGACTGTCATGGGTAGGAAATTGTCCTCTCTGAGACTGTGATATAAAGTGTTGCTGAATGAAGCGGGTTCTTGTCCTTTCTTCAATCATGACCAGCACTGGAGTTACCAAACTGAAGTCTTAGCAAAGCATTTGCAGGTATCTCTAGGCCAGGGGCACCTGCTCAGCTAAATCTGTTTTGCAAAGGAAAGAGAGATCAAATTTGAGACTAGAGACAGGCATATACATTGGGAGCTGTAATTAATAATAATATGAGTAATGACAGCAATGTTCATGTTGATGATGATAAAGCCAGCAATTATTCCCACCACTAACACAGCAGTTTATCCGTGCCCGGCACTGTTCTGATGGGTTAGAGTATCTGACTTAATTTGTACCTTCGGGGCTGGATATTATTAAAACTATTTAAATAATGAAGAAACCAAGAAAATAAATAATACTAGTGGATTGAAAGCCACACATAAAATTAATATCAAGAGTCCAATAGATATAAATAGGTATTTGAATAAATACATATATAGAGGAAAGAGACAGCTCTTCCTTAAAGAAGAATTCCAAATGTAGAAGGAATAATGGGATAAAAAATTATAAGTAGAGCTCCACGTTAATGATTGCTAGGGACATGATTTAATGATGATGATAAAATTAGTGGGCGAAAGTTTGAGGAGAAACATGGTATTTGCTAGTCTCAAAGTATATCCTCAATATATTTATTAATTGCAAAAGGGAAAATAGAAAATTTACAGTGTAGAAACTCAATAACCACCATTTTTACCAAGTGACAGTAGTAATATAACCAGTAATAAAACATATTGACAGCATGTTACTTCATTTAAGGTACTTAAAAGGACATGTCACTTCTGTGGTATTATTTTAAAAAAGATGTAATTTTCATCTACTCATGAGAAATGTCCAGGTTCACTTTAATTGAGGGTTTGTCTACAAAATTACTGTCCAGTTCTCTTCAAAAATGTCAAATTTATAAAAGATAATGGAAAGTAAGTATCACAGATTGGAAGGAAAAACTAAATGCCAATTCAGGATCCTGGAACAGTAAAACAGATCTTAATAATGGGTGAAATCCAAATAAAGTCTTTAGTTGACAATATTTGTGCAGACAAAGATTTCCTAGTTTCTATCACTGTACCTGGGATATGCAAGAAGTTCACATTAAGAGAAGCTGGGTGAGGGTATATGGATTATCCATATACTCTACCAGAGCCTGGCTCCTCTGTCCATTGGATTATCCTGGAGGGCTACAGTGCACGGGGTCACAAAAGAATCGGACATAACTTAGAGACTAAGCAACAACAAGAAGACATTATGCTAAGTAAAATAATTGTCACAGAAGATGAAATACTACATGATACCACTTAAACAAGGAATCTGAAAAGTGAAGTTCTTGGAAGTGGAGAATAGAATGGTGGTAATGGGGGAGGTGGAATGAGGAGGTACTGGTCGAAGAGAACAAAATTTCAGTCACACAAGATAAAGGAGTCCTAGAGGTCTTCTGCATAGCATGGTGCCTACAGTTAACAAACCTGTATGGTATAAGTAAAATTTGCCAAGAGGAAAGAGCATATGTTATGTTCTTATCATATACATATAAAAATTAAGATGAGAAATTCTGGTAGTAAGTGGATGCTTATGCTCTTGATCGTGGTGATGGTTTCACAGCATCTGCTTATCTCCAAACTCATAAAATTGTATGCATTAAATGTGAACAACTTTTCATATGGCAATGATATCTCAATAAAGTAGTCTTTAAAAATAACCAATCAAAGTATCAACCAAGAAAATCCAAAAGTCTACGTTCTAATAAAAGCTGTGAAACTTGAGTTGTTAAGAACACTGTGTAACTCCAAATCTGATGAAATTACAAATGATAACCTACAAAACACAAAAACACATCTGGCAGATATAGTTCTAGCTATAAATGAAAATCCTCATCAGGAAGAGACCACCCTAATTATCTGTGATCCACCCTGGATCTCTCTGATTACTAGGAAATGGAACACAACCTAATTTCTTTATTCAGATCACCATTCATAACTCCTGTGATTCTCAGGTTTTCAGGGATCTGTTCCTAAGTTATTGGGTCTCATCCCTTCAGCAAACAAAATGAGTTCGTTCACTGATTCATTAACTCCTATCTTCACTCACTGACTAAGAACCTTCCTTGTGATTGTTCTGTAGTAGTACGTGAATACGAAAGGTTTTTTTGTGTTCTAGTGGGAAAATCCAGAAACAGAGATAGCTACAGTCACATACTGTTAAGTGCTGTAATATACTGATATTATGTTGGAACAGTATTAAGAGCTACAATGTTATGGACCAGCTTGGTGGTGGTACTTAGCAGAGAAGATTTCTTAAATATAAGCTGAAGCATCAGGGAACATTTTCTATTAGAGGGGCCATCTAAGAGGTGACTAAGGTCATTATCTAACCCTTCTCCTCTCAGTTATGTACCATGGTTGTCAGAAGATGGCGTGGTTTGGATTTAATATTTCAGGCGTGAGTCACTTAAGGGGCAGAGTAAATGAAATGTAAGAATATTAAGAACCTGGGCAGCAGACGTTGAACAGGTGTTATGTGTGTAAAAGCTGAAGTTACCCAGAGTCATGGAAGGACCTGAAATGGAATCCATGACAGCAATCCAGGAGACTAAGAATTAATCAATCCAGCTGATGATCTGAATGAGTCAGAGGTTAAAGGGTAGAGGGTGGTATCTTTAGAATCTAATGTATCCTTTTACTTGAAGGTAGAGGAGTAAAGGTCTAGAACTGTGATGTTTAATATGGTGAACACCAGTCATTTTTGGCCATTCAGTTTCAGTTAATAAAATAAAACTTAAAAATTACTTCTTAAGTTACACCAAATGAGTGTTCCACAGTCACGTTTAGCTTGTGGCTACCATGTTGGACCATGGAGCAGGAAGTGGCAACCCACTCTAGTACTCTTGCCTGGAAAATTCCATGGACAGAGGATCCTGGTGAGCTACAGTCCATGGAGTCACAGAGAGTCGGATGCGACCGAAAGCCTGCGCACACACATCACATTGGACAGCATGGAAATACAGGAAACACTTCCATCAGCGCACAAAGTCCTCCAGCAAAAAACACTGAGGAAAAATTCCAATCTACCTCCAGAGCCTGGGGTAGCTGAAGTACAAAAGCATGAGCAGCACAAGCCTGGGATAACTTCAGGAGGCAAACGCCCTCATTAGAGAAAAACATAGATGTTAATACCAGAAGGAGGAGAGAAGTCTCAAGCTGTTAAGGAGGGGGAAAGTGGGCATCTCTGGGCACCATTTAAAGTCTTGGGATGAAGGAGCTAGGGACACAAGACACAAAGACTTAGAAGAGTTTGGGCCAGGGGGTGAGGGAGGAAAGAGCCCAGCAGAGGACAGAAAGATTGACAAGGATGTCAGGATGTGTCCAGATTAATTTATCTCAGGATTATTGTGATGCAAAGGGCTCAGACCTAAGCTGAGAGCCCTCCCAGGGGAGGCATGTTCCATGTGAACAGAGCCATAAAAGGGCCCTCTCTGCATGTTAAACTATAACAGCCTTTCCCAGGGACAAGGAACTCACTCACTGAAAAGTGCCAATCTCTCCACCAAGACTGCTCTCAGGGGGTTAGCCAAAAGCCACAAAGGCTCCCAAGCCTCCTGTCAAATGCTTTAGATTGATCTGAAATACAGCTCATTTGGTAAGTTATAAAACACACAGATACTTCTTAATCATGAATGTTTAATATTATAGAGAACTGAATTAAGGCACCGTAAATTCTATTTAAGGCTTGGAGATTATCTCAATTTACTCATGTCATTAGCTTGGAAAATCTTGCTAGATACTTCCCCTCAAAATCATTTGATGCCTTTTGTTTCATCTTTTTCAACATTCAGTAACTTACCAAATTTTTACTGAATCTCTCTTTGCGAAGGGCTTTGCACTGAACATTTTTTACTTGGATAATCTTACTTAATTCTCACAATACCCTCATGTAGTATCACTATGCCCACTTGAGAGAGGAGGAATGTGAGAGTCGGAGGTAAGTTAATTCCTTACCTCTTCTAGGTAGAAACGACTACATAGGATCTTCTAGGTAGAAACAACTCATGACTATGACTCAAGTAGTCTTGATTCAAAAGTATTAAACCCACTTATTCATTTACTGAACAAATGTTTTGTTGTTGCTGGTCTTTTTTTTTTTTTGAGTGCGAATCATACATGCCAAGCCTTGCTCTAGGTGCTGCAGATATACCAGTGAACACAACAGTGAAGCCCTGCTGTCTGTGAGAGTCAACAGGTGAATTAAAAAAGATAGCGTCTGTGAGGTTAAGTGTTGTGAAAACATAAGAGAGGTAAACTGTTGGAAAGGGTAATATTTTATGTAAGTGAAAAAAAATTCTCAGAGGAGTTAACATTTAAGCAGAGACCTGAAAGGAAGAAAGGAGTGAACTAGGAGAGCATCTGGGGAAAGTGGGTATGTGGCAAGGAAAAGGCAGGCCAGGGTGGGTGGAAATCATAGAATAACCGGAAACGGAGGAGAAGATGTCCAGAGATAAGGGGGTCAGGAACACTGGCATCTTGTAAGCCATTCTAAGGGCTCTGGATTTCCTGAGAGGGACTGGAGCCCTTGGTGGGGCTGGAGCAGAGGGTACATGAGGAATTACATATTTCAGGACGGTTCCCTCTGGCTGTCCTGATGAGAACTGAATCAAGGGAGTAAACGTGAAAGAAGAGACCACTGTGGAGTAAGTAGAATCATCCACAGAAGACATGACAATGGCTCAGGCCGACCCTGGAGATGGAAACGGCAACCTGCTCCAGGATGCTTGCCTGGGAAATCCCACGGACAGAGGACCGTGGTGGGCTACAATCAGCGGGGTCACAAAGGGTCTGGCACAATCGAGCATGCGCGCACGCCAGGTGCAAAGGATGAGAAGAGGTCATTTCTAGGCATGCCATGAAGGTTGAACAGAGATGATGCTGCAGATGGATTGAATGAGGAGAGAGAAAAACAGGAAGCAAAGTTGACTCCGAGTTCTAAACTCAGTTCTAAACTGATCTAAATCGGAGCTGTCTGGTGTTATGATTTATAGAGATGGGGAAAACAGTGGAATTATGTACAATGATGAGAGGATATCAGGATACTGTCAAAGGGGTTATGGCTCCATCATTATAAGTAATAAAAAATTCTCAGTTAACTTATTAGGTGAAACTTTCTCTGACATAAATCATACCGATGTTTGCTTAGGTCAGTCTACCAATACAAAAAAAAAAAAAAAAAAGCTAAAAGAAATAAAGGGGACCTTACCAAACTTGTAAGCAAAGAAACCAGTAATGAAACAAAACGATAACCTACAGAATGGGAGAAAATATCTGTAGATGATGTGACCAACAAGGACTTAATTTCCAAAATACACAAACAGCTCCTGCAATTCAGGAACAACAACAAAAAAACAATCCATCAAAAAATGGGCATAAGATCTTAAATAGATATTTCTCCAAAGAAGTACCATGGATGGCCAATAAGCACATGAAAAGATGCTTAACACTGTTAATCGCTAGAGAAATGCAAATAAAAACTACAATGAGGTACCACCTCACATTGGTCAGAACGGCCATTGTTAAAATGTCCACAAGTAACAAATGCTGGAGAAGATGTGGAGAAAAGAGAACCCTCCTACAATGCTGGTGGGAATGTAAATTGGTACAGCCACCATGGAAAACAGTTATGGAAGTTGTTTAGAAATCTGTAAATAGAGTTTCTATATGATTTGGTATCGCATTCCTGGACATATATCTCAACAAAATTATAATTTGAAAAGATACATGCACCCCTGTGTTCATGGCAGCACTGTTTAAAATAGCCAAGACATGGAAACACCCTAAATATTCATCAACAGATGAATAAAGATGTGATATATAGATAGATAGTGTGTATTCATGTATGTATATACACATACATGTATGTATACAGATACATACATGTATAAACACAGTGGAATATTACTCAGTCATAAAAATGAAATAATGCCATTTGCAGCTACATGGATGGACCTAAAGATTATCATACCAAGGGAAGAAAGTCAGAAAGAGAAAGGAATACCACACAATATTTATATGTGGAGTCGAAAATATGAAACAAATCAACTTATCTATGAACAGAAACAGACTCAAAGACATAGAGAATAGACTTGTGGTTGTGGAGGGGACGGGGGTAAGTGATGGATTGGAGTTTGGGATTAGTAGATGCACACTGTTATATATAGAATAGATAAACAACAAGACCTACTGCATAGCACAGGGAACTCTACACAATATCCTACATTTAACAATAATGGAAAAGAATATGAAAAATAATACATATTATATATATCATATAGATATGAACAACTGAATAATTTTGCTATATACTAGAAACTAACACAACATCAAAAATCAACTGTATTTCAATAAGATAAATTTAAAAAAACAGGATTTAAGTTGAGTTTTATTTACCTAAATGTTATGCTGCCTGTGGTTGGATGATGGTTTCACTCTGAAATTCTCAGCAACTCAGGCTCCTTTTAGCACAGATGGGTATGAGCTTCACCTTCAAGTCTGCAACTGTGCATGCTCAATCCAGTCACTAGAAAGGATTAAAAAGGAAAGAATGAAATAGAGCACAGAGTTCATGACAGTACTTCATTCAGGGGAAAAATAAATTAAAAAGTTCCCTGAATTGTCGCCTGATACTTCACCTGATATATCATCAGTGACAATATAATCATACTGACATATACAAATGCAAGACCTGAAAGAATATATTAATAGATAGATAGGTAGGTAGGTACATATATATACAAGAAACACATATATATAAATTTCTAAATGGGTATATGCCTAACCATGAAGTCAGTTATTGCAGAAGAAGAGGAAGACATATGTTGAAACAAAGGCGGAGGGAACTGCAAGCTTCATGAACCACTGCAGAGAACATTAGAACTGGGAGAGTATCTATCTACCTTTTGTACCTATCTATTGATCAATCTACCAATCAACTGATTGCAGAAAGCAAACAAAAGGGATGGGGTTAATTTTCTTAAGGGCATATGTGTAAAACATGGGTAGTATTTTCAAAATGAGGGTACAGTCCTTATTGAGCACATTACCCATTTTCATTATCTCAAATAAATTCAACTCTTAAAAGTCTATCATTTCAGCTTTTTTTTCTTTAATGCACTGTATTTATAGATGAGAGGGAAGAGCCAAAATAAGTTCATACAACTCAGGTATCAACCTTAAAGATCTTAGATGAGGGCAGAAAAAGATGTCTAATTCAATATTCTCAAATCTGTGTTTGTTTTGAGGTGAAACCTCACAAGCACTATACATGATGACTCAATAAATACACACTTGCATACATATTTAACTGAACAAGAAGTTGCATTAAATAATATTCGCCTTTACCAGGAGAGATATATGCTTGTATTTTTCCTTCCCTTTCCTCTTCATCTCTTTCCTTTCACTTTTTCATTTCCTTTCCTTCATTTCCTCTTTCTTTACTTTTCTAGTAAATTTATCCCATTAAAATGGTAAACATACAGACCAATGGAATAAGGCAGTCCAGGAATACGCTATGATATACAAAGCCACAGAAATGATCAATTCATTTTCTGCAATAGGGCAAGGGTAATTCAATGGAGAAATGACAGTCTTTTCAACAAGTGGTACTGGGAGAAATGAATATTCATAAGCCAAATGAATGAATCACAATCCATATATCACACCTTATACAAAAATTAACTCCAAGTGGATCATAAACCTAAACATAAAACCTGAAACTATATAACTTCCTGAGGAAACCATAGGAGAAAATCTTTCTAACCTTGAGCTGAACAAAGACTTCTATGATATAGCATAAAAGAGAGGTGTGCAAAAGAAAAACTAATACACCGAACTTCAGTAAAATTAAGAGGAGCTGCTCTTCAGAAGACTGTTAAGATAATTAAAACAGGCCACACACCAGGAGAAAATGTTTGCAAATTATATATCTAATAAAGGACTTGTATCTAGTATATAAAGACCTGTGAAAACACAACAGTAAGCAAATATAGCACATTTTTTTAAATGAGGAAACTATATGAACAAAAGCCATAGCAAAGTAGACATGTGAATGACAAACAGAGATATGAAGAAGGGTTCCACATCACTAGTCATTAGAGAATGCAAATTAAAATCAGAATAAGCCACCTCCACACATCTATTAGAATGACTAAAATAAAAGGATAAAAAAATAAACTGATAATTCCAACTGAATGTAAAAATGCAGAGCAATAGGAACTCTCAAATTTCCCTGATTAGAATACAGATATGGTATCTATCCATGCAAAAAACATCCGAGAGTTCTTCAAGCATAGAAATGGATAAACCAACCATGGTTCATCTGTAAAATGGAATACTAGTCAGCAGTAAAACAGAACAAACTATTCATAGAAAAGACAATGTTGAGGATTCCCAAAGCAGTAGGCTAAGTGAAAGAAACCAGACACAAAAGATTACTGACAGTATGATTCTGTATAATATTCATATGACATTGTTGCAAAAGTAGAACTACAGGGACAGAAAATAGTTCAGTGGTTTCCAAGGACTTGCGATGGGGGAAGAGCTGACGACAAATGCAGTTGTAAGAATTTGGTAGGTGAACTTTTCTGTATCTTAACTGTGCTGGTGGTCACACAGCTACTTGCCTTTGTCAGTATCACATGGCATACTAGCTAGAAAGCATGTATTTTACTGGATTAGATATTATACCTAAAAAACAAAACACAAAAGTACCTGTGATGGTTAATTTTATGTATCAACTTGCCTGGGCTAAGGGATGCCTAGATGGCTGGTAAAACATTGTTTCAGGGGATATCTGTGAGGGCATTTCCAGGAGTATTTGAATCAAAATCCAAAGGTCCATCCATATTGTTGCAAATGACAGAATTTATTTCATTATTGTGGCTTAATAATATTCCATTATATGTACATGTGTGTGTGTGTGTGTGTGTGTGTGTGTGTGTGTGTGTGTATATTCTTTATTCATCCACTAAGGTAAGACTGGGAGCTGACTGTGGCTCAGATCATGAACACTTTATTGCCAAGTTTAGACTTAAATTGAAGAATGTAATGAAAACCACTAGACCATTCAGGTATGACCTAAATCAAATCCCTTACAATTATAGAGCAGAAGTGACAAATAGGTTCAAGGGATTCGATCTGATAGACAGAGTGCCTGAAGTACTATGGACGGAGGTTTGTGACATTGTCCAGAAGGCAGGGATCAAGACCATCCCCAAGAAAAAGAAAGGCAAAATGGTTGTCTGATGAGGCATTACAAATAGTGGTGAACAGAAGAGAAGCTAAAGGGAAAGGAGGAAAGTAAAGATATAACCATTTAAATGCAGAGTTCCAAAGAATAGCCAAGGAGAGATATGAAAGCTTTCCTCAATGATCAATGCAAAGAAATAGAGGAAAACAATAGAATGGGAAAGACTAGAGATCTCTTCAAGGAAATCAGAGATACCAAGGAAACATTTCATGCAAAGATGGGCACAATAAAGGATAGAAATGCTAAGGACCTAAAAGAAGCAGAAGATATTAAGAAGGGGTGGCAAGAATACAGAGAAGAACTATACAAAAAAAGATCTTCATGACCCAGATAACCACAATGGTGTGATCACTCATCTAGAGCCAGACACCCTGGAATGTGAAGTCAAGTGGACCTTAGGAAGCATTGCCACAAACAAAGCTAGTGGAGGTGATAGAATTACAGTTGAGATATTTCAAATCCTAAAAGTTGATGCTGTGAAAGTATTGCACTCAATATGCTACAAATTTGGAAAACTCAGCAGTGGCCACAGGAAAAGGTCAGTTTTCATTCCTATCCCAAAGAAAGGCAGTGCCAAAGAATGTTCAAACTACTGCACAATTGCACTCATCTCACAGGCTAGCAAAGTAATGATCAAAATCCTCCAAGCCAGGTTTCAATAGTACATGAACCATGAACTTTCAGATGTTCAAGCTGGATTTAGAAAAGACAGAGGAACCATTGATCAAATTGCCAACATTCACTGGATTATCTAAAAAGCAAGAGAGTTCCAGAAAAACATCTATTTCTGCTTTATTGAGTATGCCAAATCCTTTGACTGTGTGGATCACAACAAACTGTGGAAAATTCTTAAAGAGATAAGAATAGCAGACTATCTTACCTGCCTCCTGAGAAATCTGTATGCAGGTCAAGAAGCAATGGTATGAAATGGACATGAAACAACAGACTGGTTACAAATTGGGAAAGGAGTATATCAAGGCTGTATACTGTCACTCTGCTTATTTAACTTACATGCAGAGTACATTCATGCAAAATGCCAGGCTGGATGAAGCACAAGCTGGAATCAAGATTGCCAGGAGAAATATCAGTAACCTCAGATACTCAGATGACACCACCTTTAAGGCAGAAAGCAAAGAAGAACTAAAGAGTCTTTTGATGAAAGTGAAAGAGGAGAGTGAAAAAGGAGGCTTAAAACTCAACATTCAGAAAACAACAATCATGGCATCCGATCCCATCACTTCATGGCAGATAGATGGGGAAACAGTGGAAACAGTGGCTAACTTTATTTTGGGGGGCTCCAAATCACTGCAGATGGTGACTGCAGCCATGAAATTAAAAGATGATTTCTCCTTGAAAGAAAAGCTATGACCAATCTAGACAGTATATTAAAAAGCAGAGACATTACTGTGCCAACAAATGTCTGTCTAGTCAAAGCTATGGCTTTTCCAGTAGTCATATATGGATGTGAGAGTTGGACCATAAAGAAAGCTGAGCATGGAAAAACTGATGCTTCTGAACTGTGGTGTGGGAGAAGACTCCTGAGAGTCTCTTGGACTATATGGAGATCCAACCAGTCAATCCTAAAGGGAATCAGTTCTGAATATTCACTGGAAGGACTGATGCTGAAGCTGAAACTCCAACACTTTGGCCACCTGATGCGAAGAGCTGACTCATTTGAAAAACCCTGATGCTGGCAAAGATTGAGGGCAGGAGGAGAAGGGGATGACAGAGGATGAGATGATTGGATGGCATCACTGACTCGATGGACATGAGTTTGAGCAAGCTCTGAGAGGTGGTGATGGACAAGGAAGCCTGGTGTGCTGCAGTAGAAGGGGTCACAAAGAATTGGACAGGACTGAACGACTGTACGGAACTGAACTAAACTGACTGGCACTTAGCTGTTGCCATATGCTGGCTGCTATGAATAATGTCGCAGTAAACATGGGACTGCGTATATCTCTTTAATATCCTATTTTCTTGTCCTTCCATTACTCAGGATTGGAAATGCTGGATCACATGGCCGTTCAGTTTTTAATTTTTGGAGAAACCTCAGTGTTGTTATTTTGCATAAGGACCGAATGAATTTACATTTCCAGGAAGAGAGAGCAATTGCCTGAGGCTGTTCTTCAGGGGAGAGGTTCCAGGAACAAGCAGCAACAGTCTCGAAAGACAACTTCTAGGCCTTCACCGCTTCCCCGCATGGCGCAGAGGAACAAACAAGCCAGGAGCGAAGGCATGGCTTGCTCAGGTTGTTGTAGCCTTGGCCCTGGCAGACGCTAGATGGGGGCTCCAGTGGCCCACAACAGAAACCGGGGTTCCTGCCCTGGCCCTCTGGCCTCCCAGAAGTCGATAGACTTGCAACCTAAGCACTAACAGTTAATTCTCCCACTCGGGCCTCGGGTAGTCCTGCGTCTGCGCCACCACAGGCCAGAGCCTGGTCCTCACGCTGCACAGTCTCACTGGGGCCGGCGGGAGGGGAGGCAGCCTCGGTAGTGGTAGACGCTTGGGAGGTGGCGTGAGCCAAACTCCTTGCTGAGTGAGGCTCCCAGGTGTTTCTTCTTCCAGGATTCTAAAAACTAACGAAATCCTGTGAGTCTTGGCTTCCTCCGGAAAGTAGGGTTATGGGAGGGGCCTTTCGGGCCTGATTCGGCCGCTCTCTGGGCCACCTGGATGCTCAGCATATCCGAGCCCATCCTCTTCCTGCCCTTCCTGTGGTCTTATACTTACCGTCCCCCTTCATCGGCCCACAGACCTGAAGCCTCAAAACACATCCTGAAGGCTCCAGCCTGCAGACACCACTTTCTTTCTGGCAAACCCCAGGTACTATTGCCAGTGGTCTAGAAATTCCAGGCCAGAGCTTCCCTGGTGGCTTGGTGGTAAAGAATCCTCCTGCCAATGCAGAAGACACTGGTTTGATCCCTGGTCCTGGAAAATCCCACATGACTCAGAGCAACTAAGCTGGTAAGTCAGTTATGGAACCCGTGCTCTAGAGCCTGGGAACTGCAACTATTGAGCCCATGGGTCCAACTACTGAAGCCTGTACGCCCTGAAGCCATTTGCTTGGCAATGAGAGAAGCCACTGCAAAGAGAAGCCCACACTGCAACTAGAGAGTAGCCCCCACTCAACACAATTAGAGAAAAGGACCCCAAAGCAACAAGGACCTCTCATAGCCAAAAATGAATAAAAACTGATTTAAAAAAATTCCAAGCCAGACAGTTTTGGTTTGACTTTGATAAAATGCTGCTGCTGCTGCTTCTGCTAAGTTGCTTCAGTCGTGTGCAACTCTGTGTGACCCCGACCCCACAGACAGCAGCCCACCAATCTTTCTAATCCTTGCTATCCTCATCTGGAAACTGGGCATAACAGAATTGACCTCACTGTGGATATAAGAACTATGCAAAATAATATGTAGAATACAAAGCACAGGGCTTGCCACATTTTTACCAGGATGGCATTAATTTAAAACATCTTACGGGGCTTTTTAGACCTCCAAACATGTGAGGAAAATGAATACATTTCAAGTGCAGAGAATTCCCTGGCGGTCCACAGGTTAGGACTCCCAAGTTTTCACAGCCAGAGCTCGGATTCAATCCCTGGTGGGAGAACTAGAATTCCACTAGCCAGACAGTACAGTCCAAAGGAAAAAAAGTGTAAGTAGAAATGTCTGCATATATTCAAATATGCATTTAATATGCACTCATACATATATAGATAGGTAATTAGTATGTTTAAACATATCTACAAAACACAACTGTGTAAAAGAAAGTACGATGATTAAGATCATTTTTCTCTATGATACTGTTTCATATATTTCATATACTGATTCATATTCATATAAACTTGTCTATGTTTGTGTATTTCCTGCATAAAACATGAATGACTCCTTTTTGTAAAAACAATGAACACATTCCTTTAAAAATACTGTTCAAGATCCATTAATTTGATTTTAGGTCCTTTAATGGGGTGTGACCCACACTTTTCAAAATGCTGCTTTATTTTGCCCTTCCATCTGTCACTAAATTTCTTCTCATACACTCCCCAACTCGGTAGATACTGAGTATTTGTACCTCCAAGGACAGGGAACTGGCCACCTCCATGCCACTGAACTTCAATCAGGATTAATTATTAGTTCTTCCTTCTTATGAACCACATTGTTCTCTTCTGCCTTTACTACTGGTGCTGACTCTACTTTCTGATGCTCTGGATAACAAAACTCATCTTTCTTCCACAGGCTAATCCTTCACTTTTAAAATATACTTACTATATTCCCCTAATTCTTCTCTTTTCCAAGCTAAATATCCTACCCTCCAGTCGATTCGTTCCAAAGCCTAGGCAGAACCTCTTATACTTGTAGGAAGCCCCAGTTAAAATGTTTACATTGTAATGGATTTAGAAGATGAAATAGTCTGGGTGCTAATCACGACCCAAACCAAAATGACAACGGATAGAGTGGTGTGTTTGGGGGGGCGGGAGGGCAAACAATATGACGTACCAGGGTAAAATGAAAAAATTTTGGCAAATCAAGTATTGTTTGAAATTCATGGTCAAGATTTACAATTTCCAAGAAAATGTGGAAATTATTATCCAAGAAATTTTTTCCTATTTATCTGTTCACTCACAACAATCTAATACATAGTCATATTATTTCACACTATTAAAAAATAGATTACTAGTTCTTATCGATTCCTTTTATACTGCTAATTCTTATTAGCTTTTTTCTTTAAACTGGAATTTAAAATTCAGTTCTGTTATCTTAATCAGTATTTCCCTTGCTCATCTTGGCCTCATTTAGCAAATCAATAAGTACAGTATGTCTAAAGAAGACTCTGTAAAGTAACTAATTTTTTGTTTACACCGTTTTTTTTTTTTGCTGCAATTAGTTTTGTTTGGTTTTGTGCTATATTTTCCAGATTCTGTGTCACATCCATTTTCTTGGGTACCAATTAAACAGAAAGGGCAATACAAAAATGATCTGGGAATACTGAATTCAGGGCACTTAATAGATTTTATTGCAGATATTATTCATGCATGTAAACCTAATATAAAATATGTCTGTTTCCATAGTCTAGGGGCAGGGTGGGTAGGGGTAGGAGCTAGGATAGAGGATTTATGTAACATCATTTAGAAAAGAATGGAAGGGCCAGAATTATCACATTACTTAAATGTAGCTGTTATCCCAAATACCACTCCTCCCCCAAATGTTATTTCCTCTGTGTAAAATCTCAAGGCAAATAACTTGCCAAAGTCACACACACTTCAAATCCTTTGATGTCAAGTCTAGGTCATACAACCTGAAGGACTTCCATTAAGTGCATCTGCCCATCTCCTCCCTAAGGGGTGCACTTCCTTAGAATAGCTGCTCGTGCTTCTTTATTCCCCTCACAGGACCTACCAAAGGGTGTTTCACATAACCTGTGAATTCCTTAATATCAAGGACTGTTAGATCTTTTCACTTCTCTGATTTCAGAGTCAAGAGTAATATTCTCTTTTGGATAGATATGTATGGTGATAGACTGGTGGATCAATGCATATAAAGGCATTCACAACCTGCCTCCTGCTGTGAAGCTCATTTTCTTATCAAGGCTTTAAAACAGTGAAAGACACGAAGGCTCTGCCTGTCCCAGTGCATCTGGGAACCCGGTGCTGACACTGCCTTGGTGCCAGGCAAGATCATGGACCGTCTCTGCATATCGACTTCTTTCAGAGACAGATGGGGCTGAAAACTGTGTGCTCGTCCTCTCCAGGACTGTTGCTATACAGGTATAGCTATTAAAAGAACCTTTGAAAATATACCTTGAAAGTAAGAGAAAAAATGCAATCATGTTAGGGGAGTAAGGCAGAGAACGAATATAAATTAAACAGGAATTTGGGGGATCAGGGGAAGAAGAAAGAAAGAAAATTGTGAGAGAAAACAGATAGCATTGAAGAAAAAAAGAGTATTTCCCGCACTCCACCCCAGGGTTTCTTGGATGACCTGACTCATGAGTGCATGAACAGCATGGGGAGATGACAACAAAATCTGACTGCATCGGATGTGCCTGCCTGGAAAACCTGCCCCAAATTCTACTCAACTCACCATGGTGACCTTGATAGGAAGAAAAACCAAAGAGGAGGAGAAACATGTATATGTATGCTTGAGTCATTTAGTGCCACGGTAGAAACTAACAACTGTAAAGCAACTAATTCTCCAATAAAAGCTAATTAAAAGCAAACAAACAGACAAGCCCACCCCAGCACTCACTGGCTGTGACTCTGGGCAAAACATGCAAGCCCTCTGAGACAACTCAGGCTTTGATTCTTGATTTTTGATTGCTTATTACCCCAGGCTGCTGGAGATGAACTCAACTCATATATGAGAAAGGATTTGATAGACTCTAAGGTAAAGTGCTGGAGTAAGTTGATATACCTGACATCATATCAATGTCAACTACAGTTTATAGTACAGATCAGTTTATCAAGGTCCCCATTCTACATCATGCCCACAGATGGTGTGTGATGATCTCAAAATTAGGTGTTTCTGTCACCAAAAAAAAAAAAGGCTCTAACAGTCCACTCCCCATCACAATCAAGTCAAGTGCCTGCTTGTAGCTTTCTTCCCCATATTTTCACAAATCCCATTCCTCATTCAGCTTCTCTGGGTAGTGTCCAGTTTTCTACCTCTGTTCTGTAGAGAAAGTCCGGGGAGGTAAGGGAGAGATTCAGTGAAATACACAAGGTCACCCCGCACGTCATAGTTAGCAGAAAATACTAATCTGAAAGGTTGCTGCACAAGCTTGAAAGTTGAAGCTGAATGTGAAAGAAAGTTCCCAAGCACGGCCATTCATTTTAGCCTTGGGATTTTCCTTTTCCAAAATAGGATAGTTATGTACTTTTTTCCTGGGTTATTTTCTTACATCACCTTGGTGATTCATTTTGTTAGGTAGTTAGAATAGGAAACAGGAGTCCAAAATGGCGATGGCTAGGAGACAAGGAAGGGAAAAGCCCGTGAAAATAGAATAAGGAAGGTCCAAGGACCTGAGTGAGAACTGCAGATAGAACAGCACTCCTGTCTAAGTCCAATTTGCATAGGACAGGCCCAGGGGGCAGAAATAAACATATAAAATAGGAGCCAAAGTGCTCACTCGCTCTCTCTCTCCTGCACCTCGAAGATGGACTCTCCCTTTCACTCCCACGCGTTGCGGAGTTCTCTTCACAGCCTTGCATGCCCTCACGCCTCGAGGATGAATTCTCCACCTATCATCTTCTAAATAAAATAGAGCTGTAACACTGAGCTGTAACGCTAATTTATTTAAGAGCTATAACGCGGTCTGTCCAGACCTGAGAGCTGTGGCCCGCCGAGGGCTTCAATGTCCGTCACTCCAAATCTTTGTTGTGACGAGACAAGGACCGAGGAACATACCCTCACGTGACATCTACACTCGCCTGACAATTTGGTAAGTCATTCCATAGCCTTCTGTTTATCTAAATATGATACTTACAAACTTTTATTAAAACTTGCACCCAGTGACATTTCATTTTAAGTAAACAATACTGTTATCATTGGAAGTTACTAACAGGTACTTGTCAACTTATAAGGAAAAATGCCCTATTATTAAAATCAATAAGAAATAGATGTAAAATTATCACTTCCATTTTTCTTATACCACAAATGTCTTTTGTTTTCTGCTACAGTTTGTTTTAGAAATACCTTGATAAGAAATGAAAAGGTAATCACATTTCAAATTTTCATGCATTGTGATATTATTAGTCTTTACAGTGAGCTGCTGCTGCTAAGTCGCTTCTGTGGTGTCTGACTCTGTGCGACCCCATAGACGGCAGCCCACCAGGCTCTTCCTTCCCTGGGATTCTCCAGACAAGAACACTGGAGTGGGTTGTCATCTCCATCTCCAATTCATGAAAGTGAAAAGTGAAAGTGAAGTCGCTCAGTCGTATCTGACTCTTCCAGACCTCATGGACTGCAGCCTACCAGGCTCCTCCGTCCATGGGATTTTTCAGGCAAGAGTACTGGAGTGGGTTGCCATTGCCTTCTCCATTACAGTAAGCTAGGTACTACTATATCTATTTTTTTTCTTTAATCAAAGATAAATCTGATTTTCAAAGGGAAGAGTAGCTTACCCCCAAAGATATGGCCAATCAAATTATTCACCTGCTATTTAGGATCCATCAGATGCCAAAATCAGTTTTCCCTCCATTCAGAAATAAGCATCTGTTTTACTGGATTAGCCAGCACTCTTTGGGTTGGAATACAAAGAAAGCCAAATTTAGCTGAGATAAGCAAATACTGGGAATTACTGAAAAGATACTGTGAGTTTTTTTCTACCCACAAGCAGTTAGTGGGGATGAGGAGGTCTCATTCCTTATCTCTCTCATCTCTTCTCTTCTCTGCAGGCCCATTTACATAGATTGGAATCATTTCTTACAAATGGTAATAACAATGAAAACAAAATCAACTTATGAATCTCATGCCTCAGGCTTTATCACTATAGAAGAATACCATCTCTAGCTCCAGTTCAAATCTGATAAATAAAAAATTCTGGGGAAGATTTCTGACCACACTTGATTTTTTCTTTTATTTTGGCTGGGTCAGCCGGTCTTAGTTGCAGCAGGTAAGATTTTTTTTTTTTTTTAAGTTGTGGCAAGAGGGTCCTGGTTTCCTGACCAGAGATCGATAGAACTGGTGCCACCTGTATTAGGAGCTCAGAATCTTAAGCTCTGGGCCACCAGGGAAGTCCGTGACCCTATTTGATCCTGTACCCTCCTTTGTACCAATCAACAGTGGTGAATGAGATGGGTGCAACTATTGTGGGAGAGGTAAGAGTAAATCCAAAGAAAGAATGTGTGGGAGGGACACAGAGAATGCCAGGGATTAAAGGTCAGATAGTAGACACACAGTGCGCTTCCCTGGCTGCTCAGAGGTAAAGAATCCACCTGCAGTGCAGACCTGGGTTTGATCCCCGGGTTGGGAAGATCCCCTAGGGAAGGGAACAGCTACCCACTCCAGTATTCTGGCCTGGAGAATTCCATGGACTGTGTAGCCCATGGGGTGGCAAGGAGTCGGACAGGACTGAGCGACTTCCACTTCACTTTAGCAGACACACACCACGACCACTTCTAAGTCTAATTCATGGTCAAAGGATCTAGCTCGTTGAAAGCATTTCTTTTTAAGTTTCAAGTTATCTATATACCAAGACAAGTATACATTTTGAACTAATGAAACCTAAATGTTGATGATTTTTTTCTTTTAAAACTTAAGTCTTGAGTACACAGAGATTTTTGTGAAGAGGAACTGAAATACCTATCTCAGTCATGCAACAAAAAGTACCATTTATGTCTGAATTTTTTTAAGGTTTCCCCCCAATTTTAGTTTGTTTTGTTATTAACTGCATTATCAAACAACTGTTCATGAGTTGTCAGCTTGTCTGCAGTTGATTCTTAAATTTTTCTGCATTAAAACAATATCTTATTATACACATGTTCGATATTGTCTATGTCGATCTCAACACAACAAGTCTTCGTTGTTTTCAAGTCCCAGTTTAACCTCCTACATTTTCGTACAAGTGTCAATCTGAACTAAAAGGATATCATTGTAGTAACAGTGCTATTATTTCTGGTATCCAGGAGTGAAGGCATAATTATAATTGTTAACAATCTAGAGTGCTTTTAAGAGCTCAGCTAGGAAAGCCAGACACTCTAGAGTGTTCCATCTTTCTGTAATCTATTTTTAAATTACTCTCTAAATATAAGCAAAGGAGGAAAAAATACCTTCAGTGTTTGTGTTGTTCTGAGGGGTCAAATACCCTACCGGTAGAGAGAAGGTAGAGAGAAGTGCTTGGTGCGGCTTCTCCACAAATGAGCTTTGTCAAAGTTCATGCCATTCAGTCTGAGAAATGATAATTAATGGATTTTGCCCCATTGTCCTGTCAGAAGGCCTAGGGGCCTGCTTGAAACAGGCATTCTTCATAGAAGAGGTCTGTTTACTGTACCTTGATAATAGTCCAGCATTTTCAAAAGAAAATTCATAAAGAGAAAAGAAAATTCTGTTGAATGGAGGAAAGATGAAACTATTGACAATGTAAAAGTGTAAGCATCAGAAAAGACCTCAATACCGAAGTTATTCACAGATTAAAAAAAAATACTTTTATACAAGATAAGAAAAATGGTGATGCCTCAGGCCTTCTGCCGGAAGAGTCCTGAGTGGATGTATGTTTTTTTTTTTCATAGGGAACTTTCATGAGAGTGTGAACTTTATGAATTTGACACTTCTGAATTATATTCACTGTCATTTAAAAAAGAATGAGTTCCAGCTAATTTTGGAGCATACAGAGTATTGCTTTGCTAACACCATCCATCAGAATGGGACTTTATCCCTTAAAAATCTCAGAATGGATTGACCATTTCCATAATAAAGACTATCAAAGCCATAATTTACTAAATTAAAAATTATAATTTGTACCAAATACCACCTCCTATTTTTTGAAGAATTTGCTAGATATACTATGAAAATATATATGCAAAGTAAATACAGTTCCTTCTAATTTGATCATAATGGTTTTGCATATCCCGTTCCTGGATCACAGCCTTGACATGGCGCATGGGCTTGTGTAACTCAATGAAGCTATGGGCCATGCCATGCAGAGCCTCTCAAGATAGATGGGTCACAGTGGAGAATTCTGACAAAACGTGGTCCACTGGAGGAGGAAATGGCAAACCACTCCAGTATTTTGACTGAGAGAACCCCATGAACTGTATAAAAAACACACATATTTTAAAATGACCCCTTAGGCAGAGAATAACTGTAGTTATGACCTACAGAGAGGGCAGCCCTCTTGGAGACATTCTTTAAAAGGCAAAACTCTTATCTATTCACTGAAGTGGGACTTTAATTAGAAAACCACTTGGTGGGACTTCCCTGGCAGTCCTGTGGTTAAGACACCATGCTTCCACTGCAGGGGGCACAGATTCAATTACTGGTCAGAGGACTAAGATTCTGTTTGCTGCACAATGACACCATAAAATAGAGAAAAACACCCACAACAACACAAAAACCAAAACAAACAAATAAAAAAATAACCATGTGTTTAGCCCGGTGGTAGCGGCTGAATATTCTTGAAAACTACATTTGTTTTTAAAATAATTTATATTGCTCTGAGTTACTTAGTTAAAAGGTATTTAAATTATTTCTCTCTTAGCTCTAATGCACTGTTTCCCAAATGCATTGTTTCTTTTCCATGGAAGCTAGCACCCTAGGAGATTTTTTATAAATGTGTCATGGTGTAGAAGAAAAACAGTCCCACGATGAAATACCAATGGTGAGCGATCCCATGTTACACTATTCTCTTAGAGATTCACATTGCACTGAGGGTTAAGGAAGCTCTGACAAGTCCTTCACTTAAAGGCTAATCAGGAGACTTCATTGGTGGTCCAGAGGCTAAGACTCCAGCTCCCAATGAACGGGCCCAGGTTCAATCCCTGGTCAGGAAGCTAGATCCCATGTAATGCAAGTAAGTCCTGGTGCAGCCAAATAAATAAAGGCTAGTCAATTTTATTTAATGACAAAACCACATCCCATACCCCTTCACTACTTCCTAGCAGCACTTTACCTTGTATCCCATTCTACCTGGATGGTGGTAGCAACCCCAACACTGATTTCCTGACTTCTGTCCAGGCCCCTGCTATCACACAGCCAATAATATGCCATTTAAAAATAACAAATCAAATCTTTCTATGTTCATGCCTAAAGCCATCAAGTGGTTCTATTGCATGTATTTCGGATAAAACTATATTTTTACTAGCACTTCAAGGACTACCTCAGTTGGGTTGCATGATCCAAGTATCTCACTTGTTGGGAATTTGCATTTCTGGGAAGCTCCCTGGTGATTCTGAAGACAGGGGCCCACACTTTGAGAACTGCTTTCCCAAAGGATCAGGTCCCTCTTCACATCTCTGACTTGGCCCCCTGAACTCTACACCCTGCCATTATTCTCCAGCCACAGTGACCTTTCAGCAACACTTTCTCCTGAAAGCTCAGCATGGCTTGTCCCTGTCTTCAGATTGCAAGAAGAATATCAGATCTTCAGACACACATTTCCCGCCTCTTCTTTCTAAATGCTCTTTCCTATCAGAGCCAGGAGCAGTTGATCTTTTCATATCATCCTGTTTTATTAAGTTTATAGCATTTGTAACCCTCTCTGATGTTCTATATTCCTGTCAATCTCACTACAGTATAATTCTGGTGACAGCAGGGACTTCTCTCTGCTACGCCTTTAAGGCCTAACTTGGACATAGATCCTTATTTTCAAAGTACATTTATTAGCAGATTATAGGAGACACGTCCTTTAGAAAAGAGTTTATGAATTGTTGACTATCTTTGTTGGGAAAATAGTGCTTCAACTTAAGATATGTAACTGCAAATTTAGGGTATAGTCCAAAAAAGTCACCATCATCCACTGTAGAATTCAGAGGTCCCCAAGACCACCCTCACATTAGATGGTTTGCTAACATCTTGAAAAGCACTTTGAAAGCTGTTATACTGACAGTTACGTTTTGCCTCATTGAAAGGATACAGATTAGAACCAACCAAGAGGGGAATTCCCTGGCAGTCCAGCAGTAGAGACTCTATGCTTCTACTGCAGGGGCACAGGTTTGATCCCTGGTCAGGGAAATAAGATCCCTCAAGCCCCGCAGTACAGCAAAAAAAAAAAAAAAAAAAAATCAGCCAGGAGGAAAACTGCCAAGGACAGAGTCCAGGGACATTTCAAATATGGACCTTCCAATCTTCCAGTTATCCCTTTTCCATGAGTTATAGACAGTATTGATTCCTTCCAACAAAGATATGAATTAGCATATGTGGGGTATTGTTGACCAGGGAGTTCACTCTCATCTTGATATTCAGAATTTTTACTGGAGCTTGATCATGTAAACTCGGTTAACCTTCCATGTGGCTAAGTCCCCAACTCTTCCAGAAGTAGAGCAGATTCCACCATAAACGACTGGCTGCCAGTGGCCCAAGGCCCCCTTTTACCAGGTAGACATTGCACAAATCTAAAGATGACTTCCCAGGAGCCAAGGCCAAAAACCAGAAATGTTTTTGGGGGGAATAAGGTTAATTCTTCACTATACAGGTGCTCTACAAACTGAGTGATAATGTGTTTGTCCTTTCACCATACAGAAATCCCTTTGAGAAAATTGACTACCAACTAGCTCCTTATCTGCTCATCTGTTTATCCATCTATTTATTCATTTACATGATGCTAAACTTATTATGTGCTAAATTAAGATCCTTTTCCTCAATGAACTAAGAGCCTTATAAGGAAGGCAAACATACAAACAATGCTATACAGGAAATACAAGATTTTTAAAGCTGTACAGAGACTGAGCAACAAACCAGGACAGAGGTGAAAAGAGGTAGCCAAGGTATTGTGCAACTGTATCTTCCAAATGGTATAGAATTTGAGATCTTAATTTATTATCCATGAAACAAAGCAAGGGAACTATGTGGTTGATACTGAAATTATGTCTACCACCTCTAATTCATGCACACCTCCCCGTGATCACCCTCTTCTGTAATCTCCTCATACATGGACCCTGGGTTTAACCATGTGGCTTTCAGATATTTAAAAATTATTGGGTTGGGCAAAAAGTTCATTCAGCGTTTTAAAAAAACCCAAACAAACTTTTTGGCCAACCCAATACTTGTTCATGTTGGACTTTTTCTCTTGATGCTCTCTGAGAAAACCAGGTAAACATCTACTGCTAACCTGTTACAGACTGAAGACCACTGGGAGGAAAACCAAATCACTCTGGCTAGGGGCCTCTCAACCACCAACATACGAGTAATGCCAGCCCAGATCACCCTGTCCTGAGCCAACCCCTCAGGGGACCACAGACACACGGCGGGCCAGCAGAGATCAGTTAAGTGGCTTGGACCAGAGGAGGAAACCACCCAACCCACAGACTTGTGAACTAAATAAAAACAGTTTTGTGTTGTTTTGTTATATAACAAAACCTACTAGGTATAGACTAGATGGTAATTACATGTTGATCTTAGACCATGCAGGAATATTGATATAATATAACAGATATAAGGATACTGAGATGATGGAATGATAATATCCTCTACTTCTAGATCTGAGTAAGTTTATTCTAGCCTTTGTGGGTGATAGGAATGAGATAGGTCAAAACATTTTGGTAATTTTTATTTCAGGAGAAATTAACATTAATGATATACTGATTAGGGGCTTCCCTGATACCTCAGACAGTAAAGAATCTGCCTGCAATGCAGGAGACCCGAATTCGAACCCTGAGACAGGAAGATCCCCTGGAGGAGGAAATGGCAACCCACTCCAGTATTCTTGCCTGGAGAATTCCATGGACAGAGGAGTCTGGCAGGCTATGGTCCATGGGGTCACAAAGAGTCAGACACAATTCAGTGACTAACACACACACTGAAAATCAGATTTCGTGACCTTTTGTGTCTAATCATCTCTTAGTTAGCTCAGAATGCCCTCCTCAAAATCTGCTCATATATGAAAACAGAGAACAGAGACTATATTAAACAGTCCAAGAATAAAATGTTCTTGTAAAATAATATAGAATAGTGCTTGCTTCACTTTTCATGGTACTATATCTCTATCAAAAGACTCCAAAGTTGCAAATAACAATGCAGTAATTAGAATGCAGTTATACACATTTTCTTTCTAACCCAGAGCTTATTTAGAAAACACTGTTAATTAAATTATTTAAAAGTCCACACACTGTCTCCAGTTACACTCTGTTAGAATGCTTTTTCACTCCTTCAGAATCTGTTAAGTGCAACAGAACCTTTTTGAGAAGAAAAAGAAAATGTATAGATGCTAGCTGTGTTAAGAAGACATTATTAACCATCTTGCAGCAAACAGTTTCAAGAGAAATCTTGGAGTCCCTGGAGGTCTCAAATAAGTCTCCAGTAAGCATCTGCACTTCTCAAGGATTATCTAAGGCAAACTGAAAAGTGAAACCTTGAGACAGTCTCCCTGGTCTTGTCTCAGTCTTCTCCTCTGGATCTATTGGCAAGTGCTGACATACTGCCTTTTAATAAGTTGCCAGCTTGGATTCTGAAATAAGACCTGATTCCTAAAGCCTAAGAGAGAATAGAAATAAAGGCCTTCTGCAGAACAAAACTCGATACAAAAGAGATTGCCCAGTGGTTATAAATATGCTGTGGAGTCCAAAATGTTTCTCTTTGAAATAAATATTCAGCTAACCAGTAGCTGTTTAAGATTTAGAAACCAACTGTTGTCATTGGTCATAATTTGGAATTCCTGAACTCCATTTAACAATTTTCCTTTTACAGTAGACTTGATATGGCATATTGATTTGGTGTGTGGGTTTTTGATGATTGCAGAGAATGGATATTTCCAGCCAAGACTGGTATCTTGAGTTCCTTATCCTTATTGAGGTAATAACTGCTCTCTGAGCTCACTTTCTTTTCGTTCTGATCTTAGGGCTCTTGTGTCAATATACATGATTGTATAAAATCAATCAATGTGTAGATTACTGAATTTTGATTAAAATTAAATATAGCTCAATGCCCAGGCAGTGTGGTATTTTTAAGAGCTAGGAACTTTCTTCTCTGTCAAAGAAAGAGACGATGGGTATTTACCTCCTATTGAGTGTGTTATGCCAGGCACTTCAGAATGCTCCCTTTCTTAATCCTTTCAAAAATTTGGCAAAAAAAAAAATTATATTCAGAAACAAGACATGAAACTGAAGAAATTAAATAAACAACCAAGATCAAAGGCTTAGAAAGAAATACAAATATCTGGTACCTATAAATAAATCTAGGATGATATCCCTCCAACAGCTTTCACTAAAGTTTTAGTGATTCCTCTTTTGGTCTTCAAAAGAAGCAATCATGTAAAAAATATGTCTGTGGTTAGTAGGTCTATGTATTAAAAAACTATAAAAATAATACACAACTGGGGTTCCCCAACCTCTGGAATCTAATGCCTGATGATCTGAGATGGAACTGGTAAAATAATAATATAAATGAAGTACACAATATATGTATGCTCTTGAATCATCCCGAAACCATCCCCTGGCCCTGGTCCATGGAAGAACTGTCTTCCATGAAAACAGTCCCTGGTACCAAAAAGGCTCGGAACTGCTGAGAAATTAGCAAGTATTGGAAAGGAAAAGGAAAGAGAAATGTGCATACTCAAGTTATTAAGGGTCATACATTAGAAATGATTGTCTCTGTAATACTGGATGGCAAATTGTTGGATTACATTTTCTTCTAATTTATTATTTTGTATTTTTAACGCTGTTGGGCTGTACCCTGCAGGCCTACAAGCCCTGGATTTTCCCAGCTTCAAGCGTGAAGAAAGAGCCTCCAGTCAGCAACAGAGACTTCAGTGGTTTAATGGAAGGAGGATCTTATACGTCGGAAGCAAGGTGCTGGAGAGACACCCCAGTGTGAAGCAAAGAGCAGGACAGGGGGCTGGAGAAGGTGACCAGTTATAAGGGGAATCATTAATACTTCAGGGTGGCTCATTGGTTACCAGGGAAACCAACAGAGGGGCACGCCCCTCACCTCTCCCTTGATAAAAACAATCACTAGCTGGGGCAGGGGCAAGAGTGTAAGAGGGTCAGTCAGGTGAGGAGGGAGGGGTAAAGAGGGTGCTTGTCAGGCCGGGGGTTTACAGAGAGCAAGAGAACAGCCACCTGGAGGGGCCTGACCATAGAAATGGCTTTCTATCTAGGTAGCCATCTATCTATCTATCCATCCATCCATATCTGTCTATCTACAGGGAAGTACATGAAATCATCACTGTAAAGCTTGATAAATTATCAAAAAATGAACATAGCAGTAAACCATTACCTAAAAGAAGAACAAGAACATGACTGGTCCCCCAGAAGCCTCCTTCATTTTCCTTCCAATTTCCGCCTTTTTCCTCCTGTCTCCCATCAGTACCCCATAAATGAGTTTTGCCTGTTTTTGAACATCTAAACAATGGAAACAGAGCAAATATATTATTTTGTTTGTGGACTCATTTGCTTAATATTACCGTGACTGTGTCCATCCATGTTATTGTAGCTGACTGGCCCACTTCTGGCTGTCGTATAGTATTCTACAGAATGAAGACATGTCAGTGTACTACTTTGCTGCTATCAGTATTCTTTCACAGATATTTTGATGCATACACAGAACATAAAATTTCCTAGAGACAGATGAGGATGTGGAAACACTGACTCACAAGGTTTGATTATGTTCAAATTTAATAGATATTGCCAAAACATTTGATAAAGTAGTTGTACATATTTTTTAATCCTGCTAGTAGTACATAAGTAGTACTCTTGGCGTTGTCAATGTTTTTCATTTCAGACTTTCTGCTACATATGTGATCTTCTCATTTTTATTTAAGGTCTTCCTTTTAAAAATTAAAATTGAGCACCTTTTTTCTATGTTATTGACTATTTGAATAATCTTTTTGGTTTTTTAAGGTGTTTATTAAAATCTTGTGATATTTTATATTGGTTTGCTGGTCTTTTGTTACTGAATTTTAGGAATTGTTTCTGTATTTAGAATTCTACTTTGTAGTATATCTGCAGATACTGTCTTTGAAGGATCACACTGGCTACACTGAAGCAGAATAAAATGAAGGCAGGGAACCCAAACTTCTCTCTCTAGGAGTATTTTATCCCTTGGTTCAAAAACCTATATATGAATTTTTAGAGAAGCTTTATTTATAATTGCCAAAACAGCCAAGATGTCTTCTATAGCTGAATCAATAAACAAATACTGAAACATCAATACAATGGGATATTATTTGGCAATAATAAGAAGGTACCAAGCCTTGAAAAGACACAGAAGAAACATCAATATGTCATGCTAGGTGAGTGAATAGGTTTAAGTGAGTACATGAATCAAAGGTTTGAAACATGAATTTCAGGTCTGAAAATTCTACATACTGTATGATTCCAACTAAATGACATTTCTGGAAAAGGTAAAATATATGAGTCTATTAAAAGGGCTTCCCAGATGGTGCTGGTGGTAAAGAATCTGCCTGCCAATTCAGGAGACATAAGAGACACAGGTTCAATCCCTGGGTTGGGAAGATTCCAACTAAATGACATTCTGGAAAAGGTAAAACTATGAGACAATTAAAAATGAGTGCTTATTAAGACTTGAGGTAGGAATGGGGGAAAATGAATAGGTGGGAACATGCGGGATTTTTAGGTGAGTGACACTATTCTGTATGATACTGTCAAGGTGGATACATGTATAATTACTTATGAATAAGAGATCTTATTTTAATTTTTTTGTAAGAGGGTCTAACCTTTCCCCTCCACCCATATGGACTCTTCTACCTATACCTAATGGTAACAACCTGGCGTATACCCGTTTATTAGTTTTTCCAAACTTATATCATCACATGCTGATATGCATAGGGCCTTCCTCATTGTTTAGTTAGGATCATATTACTAATATGTCTCTAACTTTACAACTAGTTTAGAACCATACCACAATTAATTCTGCCATTTCTCCAGAAACAGAAAACCACACTAGACATAGTTTTTATCTCTCTACATTTAATAAACATATTCCTTATATATTATTATTCCATACAGTTCTTTTTTCCTATTTTTTTGCTGTACCATTTAGCATAGAGGATCTTACTCTTTTGGATAGTTATAAATTGGAATCAAGATTGCTTCAGGCAGCAATGTAAATTTCTTTCTTTTCAATTTTTTTCTTCTATTTTTGGCCATGAGGCATGGCATGAGGGATCTTAGTTCTCCATCAGGGATGAAACCCATGCCCACTGCAGTGGAAGTTAATGTCCTAACTACTGGACCACCAGGAAAGTGACGTGAAGTGTTACTTCATGCACCAACAAGGACCTTATGTAAAAAGTAGCATAGCCTTCCCGGTTCCCATTATCCTTAACTCTAATATAAAAGACAATAATAACATCAAGTATTTTTCTTTTAAGATAATCCGTGCATGTCAAAGCTCAACCCTATGGCTGCATTGAATATAACACATTATGCATTGTTTTCCAACTGCATGCCTAAACATATAATACTTCAACTTTTATAAAGTGTCACAAGTCATAGAAAATGATGAAAATCTCTAATTTTGTTCTTTATCTTTATCATAACCTGATGCCAAATCAATATACTAGCAATACAAAAACTCAAATGTATAAGCAAGACACTGATATAAACAGAGTTAAAAATCCAAATAGACTGCTAATCAACAAATCTATAAGTGTATTAAGAGATTACCACACCAAACAGGCTTTTTTCTAGGAAGGCAGAGGTAGTTTAATTTTAGCAAGTATTAAGCTATTCCAATACTTTGAGAGTTTCAAGATTAAAGGATGCAACTCAATCAGATGCCAAAAGCAATAAAGCACTCAATGTTTGTAGATAAAATTTATCACATTAGCTAAAAATAGAAGCAAATTATATATCTTAACACTACAAAGATTTTCTACTAGAAACCTAGTAAAATAAAATTTTAAAATATTTTATTTATTCTGATCAAAATCAAATGAGGAGGGAGAAAGAAAAGACCTACCACAAATATATTTTTTTAAACATGGTAATGGAGTGTGTAATAAATAGTGAAAGTTGCTCAGTTGTATCCGACTTTTTGGGACCCCTTGGACTATAGTCCATGGAATTCTCCAGGCCAGAATACTGGAGTGGGTAGCCTTTCCCTTCTCCAGGGGATTTTCCCAACCCAGAGATTGAACCCAGGTCTCCCACATTGCTGGTGGATTCTTTACCAGCTGAGGTACAAGGGAAGTCCAAAAATACTGGAGTGGGTAGCTTATCCCTTCTCTAGTGGATCTTCCAGATCCCGGAACTGAACTCGGATCTCCTGCATTGCAAGTGGATCCTTTACCAACTGAGCAATGCCCAGTGTAATAAATAGATGGCAAGATAAATAGTATATGGGCTTACTTGGTGGCCCAGTGTTTAAGAACCTGCCTTGCAATGCAGTGGACACATTTGGTCTAAGACTGTGAGCCACAACTACCGAAGCTAGTGTGCCTAGAGCTTGTGCTCTGCTCCAAGAGAAGCCACCACAATGAGAAACCAACGCATTGAGAAGCCTGCACACTGCAACTAGAGAGTGGCCCCCATTTGCCACAACTAGAGAAAGCCTGTGTGTAGAAATGAAGATGTAGCACAACTAAAAATAAATACATACATAAATAAATAACGAAAAGATAAACAGTACATGAACAGTGAAGCAGAAAAAAAGCACTCTATCACTTATTTCAATTAATATATGATCTACATAGAAAAAACAAAAGTTCAAGGAAGTAAGTGAAAACGAAACATCGACGTAAAGTCCTTTCTGGGACAACAGCTGTATTGGAGAAAGCAACCAGACAAATGAGCCATTTGCAGTAAAACTAAACACTTGACCAAATCAGAAAAGCCTTAACTATAAATGTAAAGGGTCTATCATAAAAACTAGAATACTTCAGTGAAGGATACAAGGAAAGAGCTAAATAAAGAGAAAGTCAAATGTTACACAGTAACAATGTAGATGATTTTAGGAGATAATGTGAAAAATAACCCTTATTATGATAACATTATGAGAGACAGGGTAGTCCTTTCAGATTTTAAACATACTATGATGGTATAATAATTCAGCTAATTTTACTATTAGTGAACAGATAGATCAATAGAACAGAATAGACCCATTAGTTTGTAGAGATTTCACTTCTGATATAAGTGAAATCTCAATTTTTTGTTGGAAATATGCAAAAGTCAGTAAGTATTGCTGGGCTGGCACAAAGTTAGAGTACTTGTTCAAAAGCAAAAAGACAGAGCAACAGGGAGAGAGAAAAAGAAAGAGAGAAAGTCAGAGAGGGGGGAAGGGATATGAAGGGTTTGGTACCAAGAAAAGTAACACCATAAGAATATATATGGTAGTATTAAAATATTTTATGCACATGTAACTTGATGATAAAAAAGTATTTCAAGATGCAACATCTAAAAGTCAAAAAGTAAAATGGTGACAGAATTGATTTCACACATACCACATGAACTGCAGAAATTACCATAAGAATTTGCCATGTGACAGATGTGGAGACGTGTTTCTAATGTGGATACAAAATAAAAATCCATATTTATAACCAATTAAAACATCTCTTTTGGGAATAAAAAAAAGGAACATATAATGTATACAATTAATCATTAATTTATGAGGGACTTTCCTGGCTGTGGTGAGGACTCTGCACTTCCACTGTAGGGGCAGGGTTCAGTGCCTGGTTGGGGAACTAACATCTCACAAGCTGACAAAAGGGTAAAGGGAAACAGGATACCTTAAAAGCCAAAATAATTTCTTAAAAATCATTAACTTATGAAAAGATCATTACCCTATTAGCACAAACCATTTCTGATGCCATCTGTCACTTTTCACAGAGGCTTTCCCTCCCAGTTTTATTATTTATTCTCATCCAAAATACCATTCTACTTCTTTCCCTATGAAATGATTATGTTGATTGTAATATATTATACATTATCATTAATCAATATTCAGAACTTCTCTCTCCTTCAATACATGCAGGAGAGAGAGAGAGAGAGATTTCTATAGGTCGACCTATCATCAACACATTTCCACTGCCTTTGTCACTTATCTATGCTGAAGTTAAGACCACCTATTAAGTGAAGTTAAGATCCCATTTATGAATAAATGGGATCAGGAAAGAGAAGCCTGGCAAGCTACCGTCTATGGAGATGCAAAGAGTTGGACATGACTGAGCCACTAACACTCACTTTGCCCAGATAGTGCAGTTAGTAGAGCACCAGACTTTTAATCTGAAGGTCCAGGGTTCAAGTCCCTGTTTGGGTGTCTACTACTTTGGGTTTCTCTGGTGGCTCAGATGGTAAGGAATCTGCCTACAATGCAGAAGACCCGAGTTCAATCTTTGGGTTGAGAAGATCCCCTGGAGAAAGGAATGCTACCCACTCAGTATTCTTGCCTGGAGAATTCCACGGACAGAGGAGTCTGGCAGGCTACTGTCCGTGGGGTCACAAAAAGTCAGACATGACTGAGTGACTTTTCTTTCACTGATAA
This sequence comes from Antilocapra americana, assembly GCA_007570785.1. Classification (NCBI taxonomy): domain Eukaryota; kingdom Metazoa; phylum Chordata; class Mammalia; order Artiodactyla; family Antilocapridae; genus Antilocapra; species Antilocapra americana. The sequence continues at coordinate 7,187,257 of ML660201.1, read as the reverse complement.
TTAGGATGGAAACATTTCAACAGACGTGGATGAAACTGAGAACCATGACCTGTAAAACTTCCTTTCTCAGCAAAAGCAGCTCCTTTCTGTCATTGGAGGAATCCAGCCTCCACTGCATGGAGACATTCAGTGACCTTTTCCAAGGCCAAGTTCTTCACAAGAAGATACTGATTCACGTCTAAGGCAAAATGGACTACCCTCCATGGTCCCTTGGCATATAAGGTGACTTAAATCCCTGCTGAACCACGGAGACACTTAACATTCGACTCTAGGAGGAATGTGGAAAATACTGGTGGAAATGAGATTCTGAGGGTTTTAGATAAGAGTTCAAAATACAGGGGGTGGATTTAAGTTTCTTAGTTGGTATATTGAAGCTTGAGTTCAGTGGCGTACTAAATTCAACAAGATTGAGATTCCACAACTTCTCTGGCATACCATAGGGAAAGAATCTAAACGGTGGAGGGATATGGGGATGTTGAAATAGACTCTATACCTCAGGGGGCTCAGATGAAACTCTTCACTCAATCAATAAAAAAAATTACTTTGATGAGGGGGCATCATCATCCTTAAAAACTTCTGTTTTGATTGATTATCTACCATAGTCTCTTTAGTCTGAAGATACAGGGGGAATTTGGGCTCCAGTTTCAACATTATGAATTTGAGCTTTCTATTTTAGTGAGAAAAATATGACCCTGGAGTGGCAGACGCCACATGGTAGCACTTAATCACCCCTACCTAGGTGGGTGCATATGGCAACAATCCACAGGGGCAGAGTTATAACCAACGCATTCCGACTTTCAGGATGTATGAATTTCACAGAGTCCACAGGAATGAAACAGATGGGAAACTTACTAAGATGTTACCTGACTTCTATAATCAGATCAGTTCTACATCAATGGAGAGAAAACTGAGTTTCCATAGTCACTGAATAACATTGGAAAATGAATGCCTGGGAAGTATAGGGAAGAAGCACTTGGATATTCCTTTTGGAATAGAAAAAGAATATGTTTGTACAACATGAAAATGCTGCTGCTGCTAAGTTGCTTCAGTCGTGTCCGACTCTGTGCGACCCCATAGACGGCAGCCCACCAGGCTTCCCCATCCCTGGGATTCTCCAGGCAAGAACACTGGAGTGGGTTGCCATTTCCTTCTCCAGGGAACCTTCCTGACCCAGGGATCAAACTCATCTCTTCTGCAGTGGCAGGCAGATTCTTTACCACTGAGCCACCAGGGAAGCCCATAGCAGAGGTCAAATCCAAGAACTGATACAGCATCATTCCCAACATTGATGGGCAGAGGGGACCAGCCAGCCACCTAGTTGACTACACAGGACATTTTCCATCCCGGGGAGAAAAGCAATCTGTCATTACAGAAGTAGATACATCTTCTGAATGCAAATTTGTCTTCCTTGTCCTGGGTTTTTCCATCAAGTCATCTTAGACTGACAGAATGACTTATTCACATACTATTTTTCAATGCTGGAGAACTTCATTTTACATGAAAGTAGTTGATGGGCTTAATACCTATTGTGTTCACTTGTCTCTTTGTATTCCATCACCCAAAGGCAACTGGATTGCTACAATGGTGACATGGCCTATTAAAGAAAGAGTCCCACTATCAGTTGAGAGATACAACTGCATAGGTTAGGATACTGTTTGAAAGGTGTGTGTGCTTAATTGCTCAGTCACATCCAACTCTTTACAGACTCTTCGGACTGTAGCCCACCAGGTTCTCTGTCCACGGGATTTTCCAGGCAAGAATACAGGAGTGGGTTGCCATTACCTTCCTCCAGGGTATCTTTCTGACCCAGGGATCAAAACTGAGTCTCCATGTCTCCAGAACTGCAGGTGGATTCTTTACCCGCTGACCTATTCAGGAAAGCCCTTAAAAAATGTGAGATACTCTTTAAACCAGTGGCCAACATATGACGGCATTTCCCTATAAAATACACAAGTTCAGGAATTTAGGGTAGATACAGGAGGATTTGGGAGCTTCTCTAGTAGCTTAACTGGTAAAGAATCTGCCTGCAATGAGGGAGACCCTGTTTTGATTCCTAGGTTGGGAAGATCCTTTGGTGAAGGGATAGGCTACCAACTCCAGTATTTTTTGGACTTCCCTGGTGGCTCAGATGGTAAAGAATCCGCCTGCAATGTGGGAGACCTGGATTCAATCCATGGGTTGGGAAGATCCCCTGGAGGAAGGCATGGCAACCCACTCCAATATTCTTGCCTGGAAAATCTCTGTGGACAGAGGAGCCTGGCGGGCTACAGTCTGTGAGGTTGCAAAGAGTTGGACATGACTGAGTGACTAAGCATGGTACAGAGGAAGATTCCACTCATCTACCTAATAAGTCACAGAATTTTTGCTTCTTGTCCCTAAAACCATGGTTTTGGCTAATTCAAGTTCCTAGATGGTAAGAGAGGAATATTTTCATCACAAAACATATTTATGATCCCACAAGTTATAATCTGAGAATATTCATTTGCCAATTTGGTCTTCTTATGCAGATGCACTGATAAGCACAGGGGAAGAAGACAAAGGTTCCATTTGCCAAAGAGAAATTTCATCATTGCTACAGAACAGGTGCAGTAAAGTTTGTGTTCAACCCAGGTGATTCATGTGGAGACCCACAGAACTGTCATCAATGGTGGCCTCACCATCTGGGTGAATATCCTGGCTTACATGCTATTTTAATCTTTTAAAAGATGGGAAGATGTTCATTGAGTATTTCTAAAATTAGGCAAAAATTGAACAGTTTAAAAAAGCGTTAGAAGAGTTATACACATAATACTATGGGGGAAAATGAAAAGGAATCAAAAATTTGCCTGAGCTTTAAAATACAATAAAAATTGGTGTGTGTCAAGGTCAGGAAAGCAGAAGACAAAGGAAAACATCATGGAGTAAAATGGGATGGAGTAACTGAAGTAGAAAAGCTCCTTGCTATGTTACGAAGATATGTTTACAGTCATGAATGGAATGAACAGTTGGGCTTGAAGCCCTCTATTCTAGTCTTGGGACTGTGTCCTGAATACTATAAAGAATCAAGAAGAGGGACTTTTCTGGTGGTCCAGTGGTTAAGTCTCTGTGCTCCTAATGAAGGGGGAATGAGTTCAATCCCTGGTTGTGGAACTAAGATCCCTTATGCTTTATAGCATGGCCTAAAAAGACAATAAAAAGAAAGAAAGAAAAAGAAACAAGCAGAGAAATGATGTGATCAGACACAGCTTAAACAGATTCTGGAAGCAAGCACCTAGAAGGTTAATAAATATTCACTAAATGAATAAATTAAAAATTGGAGCAATAAGATTTAAAATGAAAAAGTACAGCTAGGAGGTTACTAAAACTGTTAAAGGAAGGGATGCTGAAAGCCAAAAAAACCAAAATGCGTATTTATGCACCATGAAAACTACATTCAATTTTTTGTGATCCTCAATTGGTAATGAAATAAGATGGGTAATGCCAGAAGTGACTGTTAATTCCAGATTCTTCCAAGTCATCTTTTAAAGATTACCTATATAAGAAGAGAATCCATCACTTAAAACAGAAAACAAAAACACTGACAAATAGGGAAAAAAAGATTTTTCTCTCTAACTTTAAAAACACAATGAAATACACTGCACTATTTTGTCAAAGTGTTTGATAGAATTTATTGCCAGTACAGTTTGCATCTAGACTGGCCCAATGCTACATGAAACTAGTATTGTTTTTCGCAATAAATCATATAATTGCCCTATCCTTGGCTAGCAGTACCTAAAGATTATTGAATTATAGGTTCCAAGCTGTTATTTTGACATTTCCAAGCATCAAAAGGTCATAAAATTACTCCTATATGGCAATATGAAGTACATTTTACCCTTGGAAATACATCTAGAATGAATCTAGAAAGAAGCTATTCAATGGCATCTTATATTTGGTGGCGACAGGGGGTGACCATTATAATTAAGATGAGCAACAGCAATATTTATCTTCTATAATCACTAATGCTTATTATTATTATATTTAAACAGCATGCATCGAACGATGCATGCAACAGCTGACAGCATCGGATCTGATGCAGGCAGTATGTTCTCTCATGGAAACCAGAATTCCCAGAGGCAAATTACTCAACCCTGCTGAGCCTCACTTCCTTAAATTGGACAAGGAGGATAATAATACTTGTAGGGTAGTTAAGAGGATAAGAGATTATTTGCTTTCAGTGCCAAGCAAAATTTCTATTGCAAAACCTCTATTATTCAGGTATTAAATCTTGGAGAGACATTCGTAAAGTGAGGTTCCATTTTTTTTAAAAAAATGGGTACAGTATGCTGTGCTAGGCAACCTCTAAAAAGAACCATCTCTTATTATACGTGAGCCTGTCATCCCAACCCCCATCCCCCCAGTACTGGCTGGCCTAGTTACTTGCTTCCAACCAATAGTATATGGCAAAGCAGGTGACTTGTTATGCAGTAATAAATGACTCACACATATGCATGTGAAATTTACACAGCAAATGGACCCCCAAGGTTGTTCCCCAGTAGAAGAGGAAAGAGGTTATATCTGCAGGGTGGAATACAATACAGCAATCAAATGAAATAAAAAACAAGCACTTAAGCAACTGCATGGATGACACAAACAATATTGAGCAGAACAAGATGCAAAAATATATGGGTATAGCGTTCTTTTCAAAGTGATTAAAATGTCTTGAAATAGACTGTGGTGATAGTTTTACATATCTGTGAATGTACCAAGTCATTGCATGGTACTTTCACATGTGAATTACTGAGTTGTGCACTGCATCTCAATGAAGACATTTTCTTTAAATGGGACCGATTTTTTTTTTCTTTTTTCTTTCTGGCTGTACCACACGGCATGTGGGATCTTAATTCCCCAAACAGGGGAACCCCAAGCCTGCTCCCGCTGCATTGGAAGGAGTCTTAACCACTGGACCACCAAGGAAGTCCACTCAATGAAGACTTTAAAAGATAAAACAGTTTTACGTACTTGTGTGAAGCTATCAGGTTCTCTGTTATTTTCCATTGATCAAGGTGTTGATCCCTCTAAACACATACTGTATAATAAGTTTTGCAGTCAGTGTAATTCTTTCCACTTTACTCTTCATTTTCTGAACTTTTGAAATTCTAGTCCCTTTACCCTTTTCATTTAACTTTTTAGAATAATCTTATTTATAAAATAAAATTTTGTCAAATAAAATCTTACCAAGATCTTTGGCAGCATCTACATCTGTATCTACATCTAATTCTATATCTATATTTATATATCTATTCCATCTATCTATCTACATACTCACTTATATACACACATTCTCTTGGTTCCATTTCTTTAGAGAACCCTGATACTAGTACAATGTCACAAAGAAATTTCCAAAAAAACCAGCATCTCTGTGTCTATTTCAGACAGTCTCTATTTTAGACAACCATGCATCCCATAGAAACGCTAGTTATACCCCATGCCTTGACACTGAGTAATGTGTCCAGAAAACCATCCCACTGTTTCTGGTTGTTGCTATTGTTGTTACTGCTTTTCTTAAAACCGTGGTCCAAATCCTTTCCCTCACAAGATAAATGAGAAGTGAGTCACAGAAATTCAGGAATTCTGAACAGAAAATCTCTACATGAAGCAAAGCAAGAGTGACTGCAACAAGCTTCCAAATTCACGAGGAAGGACCATGTCCAAGATGTAGAGGGATCCAAACGGATAGAGCCTGGGCCAGAGTAACTGTTAAAAATACACATCAGGAGAAAGTCCAACAGAAACTACTATGTCATATAAGTAAAAAAAAAAATTTAATTAATTAAAACACAAACTGTTCACCAACTGAGCAGGGTAATTGTGGTGATCCAAGGAAATAGTAGGTAATTGGTGAAGGCATAGCAGACAGCCATTTTTTCCCCCTCTATCTGGGATCAGGAGTACCTCAAAAGTCAAAAGGAAGTCAATGATCCAGAGCAAGATCCTGAATGTTGTCACGGAGGCTGACTTACCCTGCAGCTGTCAAACTCAGCTGATGTATTTTAGTCCCCATCTATTCTTGAAGACCAGAGAAGTATTTTAGAAGTCCCACTAATGTCACCATCTCTCCTTGACTTCCTTCTCTTCCCTTCTGTTTTGTCTATATCCATTTTCTGATATCTTTCTGATAGGCTGCGGCAAGGAGAGATGTCACTGAAGTTGAAGGGATATGTCACGAGTTCAGAGAGAAGGTTCTGCTCTATCTGTCATAATACACGAGGGTGGTCTTGGGGCTTCAGCTGCATGTAGCAAGTTGTACCCCTAAAGGCAAAAATAGCCCGACTAGAGTCAAGCAGATGCAGTCTAGTAACAAGGAGAATATGTCATAAGCAAAGCTGTAGTGGATGGTACAATATCACAGAAGTGTACAGATGAATAACCTAGTAATTTCATATTGCCTAGGGGCAATGAATTGCTAGAGGCAGATGAATAATGCATGAAAGCATCACCAACATTAAGGTCCAAGGATATATTAATCCATCTTCCTTTGTAACATACAGACTTGGATTCAATTTTAAAGGTTGTACTCAGTCGTGTCCAACTCTTTGTGACCCCATGGATGCAGTATACCAGGCTTCCCTGTCCTTCACTGTCTCCCAGAGTTGGCTCAAAATCAAGCCCCTCGAGTCGGTGATGCCATCCAACCATCTCATCCTCTGCTGTCCCCTTCTCCCTCTGCCATCTTTCCCAGCATCAGGGTCTTTTCTAATGAGTAGGCTCTTCACACCTCAGGTGGCCAAAGTACTGGAACTTCAGCTTCAGCATCAGTTCTTTCAATGAATATTCAGGGTTGATTTCCTTTAGGATTAATTGATAAGTCCAAATTTTATTCCAATTATCATAATTTTGTTCCCACTCTGGATGCCCGGACTATTTGACAACTACATTGGTGTCTACCAATATCCACTTTGGGTCAGACAATGCTTTAACATTCTCTGTTTCTATATACGGAGTCATACATATGAAAGAGGAATAAATAGATAGATCTTTCTCTCCTTTTGTCACTACTTACTTATTAGACTGACTTCAGTGCTAACTATGGAATCCTAAGGCATTGTACTTCTGTCTTCAGTATCTTGTAAAATCAATAGTGAAATCACTAAAAATAGCCTCCCAACTTCATATCTGCCTCCTGGGTCCTTTCATCACAAAATGGTTGTTAATGAATCTTATAAAAGGCTTAGTGAACATTAATATTAGAGTACCTGCAATGATGTGTTAATTAAAATTAAGTCCCTTTTTCATTTGAGATGTGACCGGGAAGAAAATTTGACACAAGCAAAACATCACTTGAATTTTAATTAAAGAGAATTTAGGAGTGGGTGCACTTCATATAATTGCAATTGCCCACACATCCTGTAGACAGAATGCCTTCCTGATGTGATCAGAAACAGCACATGATAGCTGAGGGTGACTGCATGTCAGGGGGCAGCCTCTCACTTCTTCAGAGCAACATACCAGTGTCATTCTCATTATGGGTTATTTAAAATTTGTTGATTTCATATTTGTATGCATGTATGCTAACTAAAATTAATTAATTTCAATTGCATACACCAATTACAACATCAGACTCATTCTCTAACATATTATTTCTCACTGACTACACACCCAGTCAGATTGCTTTAATCTCTCATTTTGTATTTTAAAGTCAAATAATAATATGTATCTCTAATTAAGTTCGCTTACTTATCTTACTTCTGATTGAATCATGTTTTAATGTTTTATGACACCAGTCACCTTTAATCCCCCTCTCTGATAGTATTTGCCTCTCTGTGCTTGTTTTCCTTGCCTTGTTTATCTTAATGTGAGTTCCAAGAGTGTTTTCTTTCCTAGTTCTGTTGGGGAATAAAGTTTCTAGATTTCTTTTGTTGGGAACTGGGGTTAAAGTGAGGAGAAAATAGCTTTGGGATGATGAGGGAAATTGATGAGATTATGTCATGTAAAAAAGTTATCGAGGGCTATTTTTTTCTCTGTAGTTTCCTGTAAGTAAAATATTTTGCATTTATAATGGTTTTATCTTAGAGAAACTGAACCTAAACATTTCAGACCTCAACAAAGTTATGATGATCTCATTATACACTAATCCTTCCCTTTGCGATAGGAATCATAAACTAATGAAATGGAATTAACACTGGGTGACTATTTACCACACGCAGAGCTTTACAATTATCATGTTATTGTGTCCTTATAAAATGCCATAGCTAAGGGAAAAAAAAAGGAAACACGCAGAGAACTGAGGGCTGTAAAGGTTGAGAAAGAGCATGTGTGGCAGGGCACAAGGCTCTGAAGGAGCAGAGCCGGGTTTCAAAGGCAGTTCTAGCCTAAAACCCCACCCAGTCTATTAGAATATCGTATTGGCTTCTCTCCTTCCCAACCAATTAGCTGCCCTAATTTGTTTTTTTCTATTGCCTTTTAAAAATTTTTACATATTTAATTTCTTATACAATTTGTAAAGCTTACCTTCCATTTACAGTTATTACAAAACATTAATACTGGCTATATTCCCTATGATGTACAATCCATTCTTGAGCCGGTCTTATACCATATTTGTACCTCTATCCCTAAGGCACTATAAAAATTAAATTCAGGTTCACAGAGTCAGTGATTTGGGATCTAGTGGACAGAGTCCTTGGGACAGCATGTGACCAGAGATGGGCTGTTTAGCTCCATTTTTCTTCCCCTTTTCCTCACTGTCACTGCTTCCTTCATTACATCTCAGGAAAGTCAACGCAAGCCATGAAGCGCAGGGGCTGGGGGAGAGGAGAAACGGTCATGGGCAAGAGGAAGTAAGTTCAGGGCCTTCTTTACACTTGTGTTGATCTAGTCTCCCACCCTGAATTACTCTATAGCACAGACCTTTATAGACTGTGAGTGAGGTAATTCTTTTGAAGAGTTAAAAATGAAAACAAATTACATGAACCTTGGTTAGATAAACATAACAAGAGGATAATGATCAAAATGAAAAGATAAAAAAGTAGAACGTAGGTGGGAAAGGCAAATAGGAAAACTAAAACAAATGTGCTAGTTGTTTAGAGAGAAGAAAGAAAGGAAAACTTTAAGACAAAAGACCTCTCAGACTGTTGTTCTGAAGTATGACAATATGGTACCAGGCTTTGCTTGGTGTCTCAGCTGGTAAAGAATCTGCCTGCAATGCAGGAGACCCAGGTTTGATTCCTAGGTTAGGAAAATCCCCTGCAGAAGGAAATGGCAACCCACTCCAGTATTCTTGCCTGGGAAAACCCATGGACAGAGGAACCTGGCAGGCTACAGTCTATGAGGTCGCAAAGAGGCTGACCTAACTTAGCACCTAAACCATCTCAACCAACACCAATACAGTTCCAAGAGACCTAGTAAATTATGGTGCAAAAAGTATATAAAAGGACAGCAAAGAAAATAATAGACATTTTGAACTACATCAAAAGTAAAAACCTTATTACCTATGAATAGGAAAGTGAAAGGGTCACCCTATGGAATGTAAGAAATATTTGCAAATCACAAATTTAATGAGTCCATTATCTAGAATATTTAAAGTACACTTAAAAACCAAACACCGAAAAGACATACAACTCAGATTAAAAATGGGCAAAAGGCTTGAATAGACATTTCTCCAAAGAAGACAGTATAAATGGACAACAAGCACATGAAAAATGCTCAAAGTCGTTCGTCATTAGGGAAATGCAAATCAAAACACAATGAGACACCTGTTCACAGCAACGAGAAGAGTGATAATAAGAAACACAGAAATGATAAGTGTTTGTGAGAATGGGGAGAAACTGGAAACCTCACATACTGCTAATGAGAATGCAAAATGGTGTAGCTGCTCTGAATAACAGCTTGATAGTTTCTTACAAAGTCAAGCAATTCTACTCCCAGGTGTATACCCTAAAGAACTGAAAGCAGGTGCTCAAGTGAATACTTGTACCCACATGTTAAGAGGGCTTTATTCACAAAAGTCAGATGCCCTTCAGTGGAAGAGTGAATAAACAGCTGAATATGTTCATACAGTGAAATATTAATCAGCTATAAACTGGACAGAAGTAGTGATATATGCTATAATGTGAATAAAAACTCAAAAGTATTATGTTAAGTTCAAGGAACCAGACAGAAAAGATCACCAAATGTATGAGAAGTGATTGCCTAATGGGTACTGTGTCTTCTTTGAGGGTATCATTTTAGAACTAGATAGAGCGGCAGTGTTACAAGACTGCAGATATATTAAATGCCACTAAATTGTCCACTTTAAAGCCATTAATTTATGGCATACAGATTTTATCTTAATAAAATAAAAGGAAAACAGAAGAGAAAAAAATGTGATGTACATCAGAGAAGAGAGCACATACAAAATGTGTTAATACATGGATGGAAATTAGTCAAACGTTTCTATTAAAATAGTCTTTTCTTTAACAAGAAGCCCAGAAAGCAAAAGATTAACTGAAAATTCTACAAAGTAACAAAGCTATGAAGATAAGACTCAAATAAAGCCAAAGGTGGGGGGTAATCAAAAAGAAAGCCAGAAAAAAATCTAAATATCTCAAACATTCAAAGAATGAAACAAGAAGTCCTGGGTAAAGATCTTACCATTAGTGAAACTCTTTGGAATAGGCAATTGAGTTGTGGACCAATGATTATACAGAAAATAGAAAAGAAAAAAAAAATTGTCAAATTCTCCTGTTTTTACAGAGAGTCCAAGGGAATATGACTCTGTATTTAAACCAGCGTTCTAAACTCTCCAAGAAGTCTGAAACTCCTGTATTAGATCTAGTCTGACTCACCAGGCAAGATCAGCTGCAGTGCCACTGGCTAAAGAGGAATCAGTGGTCCTATCCTGGGTCCCAGGAAACGGTAGCAGGGATGGTCAGGAATAGACAAGTGCTGAGTATTCAGTGAGAATGCAGAAAATTACCTTCAATAGAACGCAGAAAAGTATCCCGACAAGGAAACACCCAAACGGTAGGTAGCTTTTGGCCTAAGGATACAGAAAAAAGCAGACTGTATACGCGTGGCCACCAGGGGGCGCGCGTCCCTGACGGCAACCCCCTTCGGAGGCCAGCGCACTGGCTCTGTCCCACGGCGGGGGTAGGCAGGGCAGCTGTCTGCCCTGAGGCCTGACAGGTAAAAATCGTCTTTGGTCAGGTCTGAAAGATCACACATAGGCTTTTTGGCCAGGAACTGGACTCTTGACTTCCTCCACAGTTAATTTTTGCATGTGTGCTCCCTTTTCCCTTCTAGTACTTTGCAAATTTCAAAAATGCTTTCATGTGTATTATCATACTGAAATCTCACAAGATGAAACTGTCACCACTTTTCAGAGAGGGGAGTCTTTGGGAGGGATTAAATGGCTTATTCCTGGCCACAATGCTCAGGGACAGCTGAAAAAGGTCTAAAATAATATTATTTAAAGAACAAGTTCAATAGTTTTTTGAGAATCTTCCTCAACCTGCAGGCACAATGTCTTCCCTGGTGGAAGACAGCATATAATATTCAGGACAAAAAAAACCATGAAAAATATGCTTCAGATTCTTAAACTAAAATTTGAATTAAACATCTGATCTTTCTTTTTTACTTCTAGAGTCTTCTGAGATATATTTAGGTGGAGTCCCACATGTTAAGAGCAGCTATTTCACCTTCCTTGCAGTAGAAACGCGGGAGAGTCTCAAGTGTCTTTCTAAAGCCTCTGGGCAAGATGAGATCAGAGGTGAGGTATTATTAGGAATTCTTCACATTTGAATTAACAAGCTGACTTCCACCATTACAAGAAGCTACTCAGGCTCTGTTTTCCTTCCTCAGTGTCCCTTACAGATCAGAAACAGAATATGATTCAAAATGATAAAATATTTTAAAGAGATGATGATACGGGCTCTAGATGGGAAGGGATTGAAGATGCTGTTTTTGAGATCTCTAGACTCAGAGAAATGTAACTCCCAGGAATGCTAGGAAGTTTTGGAGATTAGTAGGTTAGCTCTTGGTGCAGGACTTGGTCACCACTCTGAAAGATGTTAGGATGGGAGGGTGGCTCAATCAGATAAGAATCCACCTGCAGTGTAGAAAACATGGGCTTGATCCCTGGGTGGGGAGAATCCCCTGGAGAGGGAAATGGAAACCCACTCCAGTATTCCTGCAGGGAAAATCTCATGGACAGAGGAGCCAGGTGGGCTACAGTCCATGGGGTCACAAGGGTCAGATACCACTTAGTGACTAAACCACCATCAACACCCACCGTAAGATGTTAAAACCTCTTGGAGATGACTGCCTGGTAGGTCTAGAACAGCCAGATTCCAAGCGGCTACAATTTTCAGGTGTCTTAAAAGATACTGTGTTTCAACATAGAGAACAAATGTATGGACATCAAGTGGGACTTTGGGATTGACATATACACACAACTGTGTGTCAAACAGATAGCTAATGAGACCCTACAGATGGCACAGGAGGGAAACAAGAAGGTGCAATCTGTTTGTAAGACCTTCACCAAGTTGACCTTAAAAATGCACTCCAATATACAGTAGGTGCCGAGAAATACCATTTGGTTTCCCTTCTCTGAGGTATGGAGGCTAGTCAAATTCATAGTCAGAAAGTACACTGGTAGGTGGCAGGGGCTAGGGCGGGGCGTGGGGAGGGGGAATGGAGACTTAGTGTTTAATGGGGGAGGGTTTCAGTTTAGGAAGGTGAAAAATTAGGGAGCTGGATGATGGGGAGGGTTGCACAGCAACTCTGTGGGTGCTGTTGGTGCCACTGAACTGTTACCGTTGAGTACTGTTAGAACAGTATGTTTTATAGTATGTGACTTTTACCAGAAAAAAAAAAAAACACCTTTAATTGAAAAAAAGAAAAAGAATCTTGTGTCTCCAGGCTGACAAGAAAATTGCACAGCCCCTGAACCCACCTTATGGCAGGAGAACAGGTACTTCGGTGGTAAAAACATGAAACAGGTCCATTATGAGAGAGCGCCCATGCCTAAGCATGTCTTAAAACTCTTTACTTTTGCGTAGCCTGCCCATCTGGAGGGATCAGACATAAATTCGAACTAAAATTAATTTAAAGCAGAAAAGAATGTGTTTCTCATTCATCTGAACTTGTTGTTGAAGGTTCATACCTTTTACAGGGAGAGCATAATATTCATTGTGGCTTCAAACGTGTGTGTTCCTGATTGCTCTGAGGAGGCCTATGATAACGGTAATTATAGTAGCTGATATATCCTTACATAGAGCTTTACAAAGCAAAAAAAAAAAATACTCACTTTCACAGACCATTTGCTCCTCATAATAGCGGTGCCAGAAAATGAGGAATTATTATCGACATTTTCTATCAGGAGGTTGAGAATCAGAGTGGCTAATATGACTTGCAAATGTTAACACATCTAGCAGATGCTGAAAAAGTGATGGAAGCTTAAGGCTTCGGGACTCCGTTTGCCCTGTAAATACCAGCATCGGAGAAGCACAGTTCCATCTTCTCTGGATATAGCTCTGATGATAGACAGACACCATGGGGATAGAGAACCGCTTGTCTTTATTTATGGGCTTCTCTGGTGGCTCAGCTGGTAAAGAATCTGCCTGCAATGCACGAGACCCACGTTCAATCCCTGGGTGGGGAAGATCTCCTGGAGAAGGAAATGGCTACGCAGTCCAGTATTCTTGCCTGGAGAGTTCCATGGAAGAGGAGCCTGGTGGGCTACAGTACTCGGGGCAGCACAGAGTTGGACACAGCGAGTGACTAACACATAGACATTGGGGGGACATGGGGATTTATCCCCAATATACACGTGATTTCTTTTGGGGATGATGACAATGTTCTAGTATTGATTGTGGTAATGGTTGCCCAGCTCTGTGCATACATAAAATCCACTGAATTATACACTTTCAGTGGGTAAATTGTATGGTATGTTAATTATATCTCAGTAAAGTTATTATGTTAAAAAAAAAAAAGATTGTGCAGGAAGGCAATAGGCAGATAAAAGTTAGAGCCTAAAAATAAATTTCCAGAGGTGAGCCCATAAATGAAGTCTTCAGTTCTGAGCAAACCAGTGCATGACATGATGTGACCACTTTTGCCAGATTCAGTTTTCTCTTACGGAACATGGACTAATAATACCTCATCCTATGACATTTCTCCACAGTTAACAAGAGGAAACAACAAAACACAAAACTGTAAGTTATGAAACACTTCACAAATGAGAGTTAATTATTTCCTGTCCATATACAGGATTTCAGAAAGCGTATAAACACTTTAGGTAGGGCAAGCATAACCTGAGGGAGAGAAAGCATAAAAATGCTAATCCTCAAATTGGAATTTTTAGAGCTGCATATTTGCATATAGCCTAAAATCCTTTCAAAAACAGCTAGAATGCACTTAGTTACTTTTAAAAACTACAGATTGAGTTGTTATTAATTTATTATAGATGAGGCAATGTTTTCCTTTTAAAAAGTTTCCTTCTCCTTTGTGCCAAAGGCACCCGTAGAAAATTTAGTGTTTTATATTCCATAGAATATGCATAGCGACATCAATAATAAATAGCGTTTTCCACAGTATAGAGTATAAGCCACTTGCTCAGAGAGCAGAGTCACTTACTCTCGTTGAGCTAAAAATACCTCAGTGACAAATTTCAGGAAAGAAAGAAAAAGAAGATAGTTCTGTGCTCATCACCCAAGAGTAGAACCCTGCCTGACTGTCCCACTGTGTCCTTATTACTCCTTCTCTTTTGCTGAACGGTCAACTCCCAGCATATTCTAATGGACAATGCCGTGCCCCCTATCTCCCAATGCAGTGCATTCTTCATTCTCATAACAGAATGACTCTCCCTTGCCAAGCACTTCCACTTGCAAGAAAAATCTTGAACCATCTTGGTAAGAGAAGACACAAAGTTTACTAATAAGATGAAGTGCTTATCTTATGAACAAACACATGGAACTGATTTTAAGTCTTGGTGATTTACTGCATATGGATGACATCTCTATAACCAGTGTGCCGGGTACTTGTTTGCATTAGGGCAGCAACAAGATAAGTGGATGACGATCTCAGTGGCATATTTCCCTAGAATGGTGGCCTTGCCATAGGAAAAACCAAAGAAAAAGGAAAGTAATAGGAAATCACACGACACTGAATTATGAAGTTAAGTGAAACCTAACTGAGGAACCAAGGAAAGAAAAAAAAGATATTTCTCTGTAAACATGAATTAGATGACATTTAATGATTCTAAGACGTGATGAACATAGAGTAACACCTTCCTTATTACCATTTGTGTAACCTATGGGATATTAACGATTGAAAATTAGATTGCCAAATGGACTAAACGCTGCAGATTTTAATCTGAATTATTAGTATATGAGGTTTTCATAGCAGGTATGGGAAAATGTATCATAATGACAATAAAAAATCAAGTGCTTCAAAATGCCATAACCTTCAAATCCTCTATGAAACCCCACTGATCTGGTGTGGCCACTGGAGCAGAAAAAAATCCAACACAATGAGCTCACCAGTTAGGTTTTAAATATTTGAGCTTAGAAAAAAGAGGAATAAATTCATGAGGCTAATACAAAGAACTGAAGGTTCTATACTATATAAATTGGTGAGGTGTCTAAAGGTGGTTAGAGTGACTTAGCACCTAAAACACTGGAATTCAAGTCTTTCCTCAGCAACTCTCTATTTGACTTTGGAAAAGTCTCTTTATTTGAACTTCAATTTCCAACTATGTAAAAGGCTGATGAGAATAGCTACATTTTTCTATTCAAGAATATTACTGACAAGGTGACCTCAGAAAGCACATAGGAAATTTTATTGCAAATAGCTGTATGTGTGTATGCGTGCCAAGTATCAATGGTGATTTCATGCATGTGTTGTGTGTGTGTAAGAGTAAATATTAGTTATTTCTATTTCCAAGTTAATTCTTATCTCCAAATTGATTTAATTCCACTCATGTCCTGAGAAATCTCCAAGAATTAGATAAGGGGATTTATATATGCCCTGAACTATCACTCTAGGAAAGAAAAACATTCATACCAAGTTAACTTCTCACCCCAGTTCCAATTTGTTTAAAATTACAGATACAGTTTTTGTCTTGTTGAAAAATGAGACCACAGTTTTTCTATTGGAACCGCAGGTTGGGTTTTAACAAAAAAAAAAAAATGGAAAAATGGATTTCCCTGGTGGTCCAGTGGTTAAGACTCTGCTTTCTCTGCAAGGGTGTATGGGTTTGATCCCAGGTTGGGGATCTCAGATACCATATGCCTCTCAACCAAGAAAAGGAAAACTTCTGAATGTTTGTGGGCATAATAGTGTATACTGGCAAATAGGGCTCCCAAAATCCTACAGTAATTTTCTAATTAACATTAAAAAGTCTTCACTATCATGGACATAGAGCCAGATAGTACCTGTCTTCATTAGCATATAATTTTTGTTATTGAAACCATGTATAAGCCCCTGTGTCCTTATTTTGAAATAAAATGCCGACTCAAGAATTAATGATCGGGAAATGTGAAGATGTAGATACCAAGAATAGCTGTTGGGCTAAGGAACTGCTAACAATTTAGACTATAATTCTGCCATATAACAGAATCACCAAATTTCCAGTTTCTGAAAGATACAGATAAAGGCTTGATACCCATTCCTATTTTGTTTTTTTTACAAGAAGCAGACTCCCACCCCAGATGAAAATTTCTGACCACAAGAACACAGACCCTAAACTGGTTGAAACCAGAAGGCTGACGCTGCTTGACACTTCATCTTGATGTCACCCAATCCAAGAACTGCCCGCGAGCTGATCACACCCGGCTCCTTGAACACTACAGAACTCCTCACTGTCCCCTCAGGTGGGTCACATGGTCCAGGGCATTGGCCCACTGTGGTCCCGTTTGCCTGGCAAAGCAATAAAAGCTACTCTTTGCTACTGCACCCAAAACTCTGTCTGTTTCTATTCAGCACTGGAGAACAGAGGCCAGGATTTTGGCAACATTATCTTCTAGAAAACTATTTGTCATACTAGGCTGTTCTTTGTATTTTCAAAGAATCCAGCTGGCTGGATTCATGCAAGAACCCACTTTTTTGTTGTTAATTTCTAACATTCCATGATAAGTAAGCTACTCAATTCTTTCCTCCTTTAAAAAATATGACAGCATTCTTACTCATACGGTTCTGTAACATAACACATACTATCCATCAATATTTTTTTCTCTATATCAAGTAGATCCAGAATGAATCCATTGTCACCACCTCCACTGCCACCACTTGGCCCAAGGCATCATCATGTTACCTGGATTTTACAACAACTATATATAGAAGATCATCCTGCTCCCTTCTTTAAAAAAAAAAAAAAGGTATTTATTTGGCTGCCTTGGGGCTTAGTTACAGCATAGGCTCTTTGTTCTCATATGTGGGTTTAGTTGCCCCGCGGCATGTGGGGTCTTACTTCCCCGAACAGGTATCTAACCCAGTGTCCCCGCACTGAAGGTGGATTCTTAACCACTGGACCACCAGGGAAGGCCCATCCTTCCTGTCTCACCACAGCATATGCCCTGTGCTCTCTTGCTGTCTGCCTGGATTGCTTTTCTCTCAGAGAGCTCTATCTCTCCCTTCTTGACTTCCACCAGATCTTTGCTCAAAACCACCTTCTCAGTGACATAACTGTACCCCTCATCAAGCTCTATTCTCATTCTCTTTCTTATTTTCATTATTCTCCTCAGCACTTATCACTACATGGTCCATCATGTGTTTTATTTGTTTATTGTCTGTCACCTCCTCCACTTCCATAAGATAAGCTTCAGCGAGGAAAGGATTTTTGTCTAATTTTTTTGTTGTTGTCTTACTCCCCAGCAGCTATGAAAGCACTGGGCACAAAGGATATCTTCAAGGAATTCAGCATGAAAGAATGAATTGGTTTCAGAAAATGAAAGGGAAACCTAAATATTCTAATTTCCTAGATCTGGGAAAATGGAAGTAAGAGTTCTCCTAGTATGTAGAGCAAAAATCCTATGGGGAAACTTGAGTAAAGAGCTTGCATAGAAATTACTTTGGGGAAAAACTGTAGAGAAGTGGAGAGCACATTCATTTCCAATACTTATCTTTTAAATCTTAGTCAACATGTAGCATGGATTTACCAGGGAGTTTGCTGGAAAGCATACTGGCACGTATAGTGACATTCTGTAGTTGTTTCTAACTCAACACACCCTAGGAGGTCAGGTAACAATATCTGTTTGGAAGATGTGAAACTCTAAGAGAAGGCATTGTGTCCAAGTGAATTCCAAAGGTGGGATCGCTGACCCATGCCATCAGAAAATTTCAGATCCCTTAGTAGTAAAATGAGGATCAAACCACCATAATCATAGCCAAGTGAATTCACAATCATATAAATGGGGAGGTATATACTGTTTATACAGATGGATGCCATATCTGAGAATACAAAAATGACAATAGGTTCATTTTCCAGCACTAGAAGAGTGGTTAAGGCAATTCCCAGGCAGTCCAGTAATTAAGAATCCATCTTTCAATGCAGGGAGTTCAATCCCTGGTCAGGGAACTAAGATCCCACATGCCATGTGCCAAAACAAACAAACAGAAGTCAAAAGAGTGATTATGAGTCAGCTGAGTTTCTCCACTCACCTCTGGCTGAACTTGAGCAAGTTCAATTTCTGCACTCCAGTTACACTTAATTACTTCAATTTCTGTACTCCAGTTTCCTCCTCTACATTGCAGATAGTTATAATAGCCCCCTCCTAGGCGCTAATCCTTCACTGTGAGGACTGCAGGTGTTAATATGTATAAAGGATTTAGAGCAGAGGATTCATAATCAGCACTCTACAATTTGAGGGGCTAACTTTTAAACATCAGCTTCTGTCTACAATAGAGCGAAAACAAAAAAGTAAGAGTTCCTATCTCCAAATGGTTTGAAGAACACAGTGCAAAACCATCCTCATGCCCTTTAAGGGGAACTTATTCTCAAGTATGGGGCTCCCCTGGTGGCTTAGAAGGGAAACAATTTGACCACAGTGAGGGAGACCTGGGTTGTATCCCTGGGTTGGGAAGATCCCCTGGAGGAGGGCATGGCAACCCACTCCAGTATTCTTGTCTGGAGAATCTCATGGATAGAGGAGCCTGGCAGGCTATGTCCATGGTGTCACAAAGAGTCAGACATGACTGAGTGACTAACATTTTCACTTTCACTATTCTCAACTATAACTTGATATGGAGGTTGTAATCAAACCAACTGAGGAGAGAGTGAAACAGAAAGTGATGAATCCAGAAGACACCGGGCAGTGAATAAAGATTTTAGTAGGAAAAAAAAAAAAAAAATACTGCCCAGTAAACTGTGTCTGGGAAGAAGATGACTAACTCTGACCAAGAAAACCATAGTCACATTTTGTATTTTAAAAACATAACTGATACAACTGGCAAAATGGCATAAATGAGAATAATCCTTTTGGATGTTTATTTTGACTCTTGCTGTAAAATCATACAGCCTCATAGAAATTTCTAAGCTGTTTCATCATATAAGCAATTCCAGCTATTTTATAGCTAGAAGTACACACACAGAAAGAAAGGGCAGAGGAACACAGCTTATTTCTTTCTTATTGAGAGGTAATTTGTAAATTGTCAAATGGGTAAAGCACAAGCCTGAAATATCACATTTCCAAAAACACAGGTACTAGAGAAATCTGATTAAATGTGCCTCTTCACAGATTTCAAAAGAAGTGGCTTGATTTTTCCTTCTAATCTTAAATTCTAGGCAATTTGGAAATTAAGTGAAAGGACTGTTGAAATTCCAGTAAATTCCACATTCTCCTATATCTGGCTGAAAACACAGGAAAAAGTCAGGAGCTTGAAGGTATAAAAACACAGCAGAGTGACTGCAATCATGGTAATGTTTAAGAAAAACTAGTTCAGAATACCCATGAGGTAGCCTGAACCACTAGGAAAGAAGATGACATGATTGCAAAGTGACTCACTGTAATGAGGGAGCTCAATCCTCAATTTTGAAAGCTTAGTGAGAAGAGATTCTGTTCTAAAAGGGGCCGTGAGTCTGTTCTTCACAACCTAAAAATCTCATTTTGCCATTTTTCTCCAGAGGTCTCCACTGCCTATACGAATAGAGTCTCTCCTTGGACTGAAACCTACATGTCTTCATAAGCTCCCCTGTTCGCCCTGTTTGGTTACTTAATGCCCTCTTTGCCTAAATGTCACTGATATTCTACATGGAGCTTATTTCACCATATTTTTCTCATGTAACTTTGACATACTGACTTCCTCTGCCAGAAGGGTATTAGGGTCCTTCCATCTGACCAGCAAACATTATCACCATAAGTATTTTTATCTAGGACTTCCCAGGTGGCTCAGTGGTAAAGAATCTGCTTGCCAATGTAGGAGCCGCAAGAGATGCAGGTTTGATCCCTGGATCAGGAAGATCTTCAGGAGGAGGAAATAGTAACACACTCCAGTATTCTTGCCTGGAAAATCCCATGGACAGAAAAGCCTTGTGGGCTACAGTCCATGGAGCTGCAAAGAGTTGGACATCTTTTTATCTCATAGAGTTTTTACACATAAAATACTAAGTTCAGCCATTGCTCACTCTAGGAAGACTTCCCTAATGTCTCCTTTCTAACCTCTAAATTCTGTAGGATCTGATCAGATTCTGTGCCTTCTTCTCACCAAGTACACAGAATGACTGGTGAATGTTCATTTCTCTGCCATCACTGAAAGTGTTCACTTCAATCCAGTCCCTCAGTGGTGTCCAACTCTTTGCGACACCATGGACTGCAGCACACCAGGCTTCCCTATCCATCATCAACTCCCAGAGCTTGCTCAAACTCATGTGCATCGAGTCGGTCATGCCATCCAATCATCTCCTCTGTTGTACCTTTCGCATTCCACCTTCAATCTTTCCCAGCATCAGGGTCTTTTCCAATGAGTCAGTTCTTCGCATCAGGTGGCCAAAGTGTTGGAATTTCAGCTTCAGCATCAGCCCTTCCAATGAATATTCAGGAGTGATTTCCTTTAGGATGGACGGCTTGGATCTCCTTGCAGTCCAAGGGACTCTCGAGAGTCTACTCCAACACCACAGATCAAAAGCATCACTTCTTTAGCACTCAGCTTTCTTTATAGTCCAACTCTCACATTCATACATGACTACTGGAAAAATCATAGCTCTGACTAGGTGCACCTTTGTTGGCAAAGTAATGTCTCCACTGTTTAATATGCTATCTAGGTTGGTCATAGCTTTTCTTCCAAGGAGCAAGTGTCTTTTAATTTCATGGTTGCAATCACCATCTGAAGTGATTTGGGAGCCCCCCCAAAAATAAAGTCTGTCACTGTATCCATTGTTTCCCCATCTATTTGCCATGAGGTGATGGGACCAGACGCCATGATCTTAGTTTTCTGAACGTTGAGTTTTAAGCCAAATTTTTCACTCTCCTCTTTCACTTTCATCAAGAGGCTCTTTAGTTTCTCTTCACTTTCTGCCGTAAGGGTGGTGTCATCTGCATATCTGAGGTTATTAATATTTCTTCTGCCAATCTTGATACCAGTTTGTGCTTCATACAGCCCAGCATGTCACATAACGTACTCTGCATATAAGTAAAATAAGCAGGGTGACAATATACAGTCTTGATGTAGTCCTTTCCCAACTTGGAACCAGTCTGTGGTTCCATGTTCACCTCTCACTGTTGCTTCTTGACCTGCATACACATTTTTCAGGAGGCAGATCAGGTAGTCTGGTACTCCCAGCTCTTTCAGAATTTTCCACAGTATGCTGTGATCCACACTGTCAAAGGTTTTGGCATAGACAATAAGCAGAAGTAGATATTTTTCTGGAAGTTGCTTTTTTGATGATCCAAAAGATGTTGGCAATTTGATCTCTGGCTCCTCTGCCTTTTCTAAATCCAGCTTGAATGTCTGGAGGTTCATGGTTCATATACTATTGACGCCTGGCTTGGAGAATTTTGAGCATTACTTTGCTAGCATGTGAGATGAGTGCAATTGTGCAGTAGTTTGAAAATTCTTTGTCATCACCTTTCGCTGGGATTGGAATCAAAACTGACATTTTCCAGTCCTGTGGCCATTGGTGAGTTTTCTAAATTTGTTGACATATTGAGTGCAGTACTTTCACAGCATCATCTTTTAGGATTTGAAATAGCTCAACTGGAATTCCATCACCTCCACTAGCTTTGTTCATAGTGATACTTCCTAAGGCCCACTTGACTTTGCATTCGACGATGTCTCTCTCTGGGTGAGTGATCACACTATCATGGTTATCTGGGTCATGAAGAACTTTTTTGTATAGTTCTTCTGTGTATTTTGCCACCTCTTCTTAATATCTTATTCTTCTATTAGGTCCATACAATTTCTGTCATTTATTGTTCCCATCTTTGCATGAAATGTTCCCTTGGTATCTCTGATTTTCTTGAAGAGATCTCTAGTCTTCCCCATTTTATTGTTTTCCTGTATTTCTTTGCATAGATCACTGAGGAAGGCTTTCTTATCTCTACTTGCTATGCTTTGAAACTCTGCATTCAAATGGGTATATCTTTCTTTTTCTCCTTTGCCTTTCACTTCTCTTCTTTTCTCAGCTATTTGTAAGGCCTCCTCAGACAACCATTTTGCCTTTTTGCATTTCTTTTTCTTGGGGATAGTCTTGATCACTGCCTCCTGTACAATATCATGAACCTCTGTCCATAGTTTTTCAGGCACTCTGTCTATCAGATCTAACTCCTTGAATCTATTTGTCACTTCTACTGTATAATCATAATGGATTTGATTTAGGTCATAACTGAGTGGTCTAGTGGTTTTCCCTACTTTCGTCAACTTAAGTCTGTTGAAAATGCCTCTCCCACAAAAGTACTGCTTCTAATTTTATTTGTATTTTCAGCTTAGAAATTCTAGATGCATAGTAAGTGCTCAGAATTGTGTGTTTCCCATTGAGAACACTTTCTGAATCATACAAATAGAAGTTTATAGAGGAGGGACTTCCCCGGTGGTCTGGTGGTTAAGAATCTGCCTTCCAATGCAAGCGATGTGGCTGAATCCCTGGCTGGGGAACTGGGAACCCACATGCCAAGGGACAACTAAGCCTGCCTGCTGCAAGGAGCAAGTCCATGTGCCACAATGCAGGCCCAGCACCACCAAAGAAAGAAGTAAAAATGAAGCCACATCTAGACACATCACAGTATTAATAAAACTATGTATCATCAAATAAAAAAAGAAGTTTATATAGGAAACCCATATTGTTTTCTTGGAAGCATTTCTCTTTGCTAAAGACAGAGAGATATTTTCATTATAATCATTCCTTCAATGATTTTCATAATCAAGCTTTTGGGTATAATTTTGTGGAAGTACCAATGAGTCCACTGGACTCACTTAATTGTAATATAATAGTCTAGCCTACTAAAGGCACCTTACTTTTCGCTGATGTGGTAATGATGGTCTATTATGAGTCCATTAGGGTATTCCTTATGGAACCAACACAGGAAAAAAATGCTGTAATTTACAGATTAATGTTTGGTTATAAAACAAAAAAAAACCCGCTTTCTTCCTTCTAAATGATTCTATGCTATTTTGTATCTGTCACGGAGAATGGGACAATAGGGGGAGGACAGACATTATAGTGAAAGCACAAGAGTGCAGAGAGAAGCAAAACTGAATACATTCAGAAGCTCAACTGGGAGCCATCTCAGATCCTGCTGATATTGATTCCCTCCACTTTTCTGTGCCCTGTCCTTTCCTAGATTACATTTCTAGAGTTTCCTATGACCTCAGACTTAATAGGGACACTCACAGAAATATCATATGGAACTCATTTTCCATTGAATGCAAAACACATGGCAGTAGAAAACACATATTCATTATCTGAAGACTCCCGTCCTTTACATTTAACCCCCCAGTTTAAAAAAAAGTTTTTCAAACTCATGGTTACGAAGGGGAAAGGAGGAATAAATGGGGAGGTTGAAATACATACCTATTACATATAAAATAGATAAGAACCTACTGTATAGCACAGGGAACTCTATTCAGTACTCCGTGATGACCTATATGGAAAAAAAGATTCTAAAAGAGTGGATACATGTATATGTATAACTGGTTCATTTTGCTATACACCTGAAACTAACACAACATTGTAAACCAACTGTATTCCAATAAAAGTTAATTTTTTTAGAAAGGTGTTTTGCATTAAAACCAAAGTTAGTTTGCATTTTGAACTCTGCAGGACAGGAAAGTGGTGTGGGAACATCTTTGACCTATGGTAATCTTAAAAAAAAAAAAAAGTACAAGATGGTGGAGGAGTAGATGGACATGGAGTACATCTTTCTCCCTGGATATATCAGGAACACACCTTCAGACACAGAAGTGCCTGCAGAATACCAGCTGAGAATGGAGTGGAATACCTGATCAGTGGAAAAGAATATATAGAACCATGGAAAACTTGGTAGGAGGAAGGAACTAGGGGGGAAATCAGGAGTGTTAGTAGGACTGAGCCTGCCCTAGGTGGGTGGGGGAACTGAAGCAGGGGTCCAATCCCCACATTTGGGCAACTGTCTGAGTCAGAGGAGAAACATTAAAGGCTGAGAGTGAAACAGCTGATACGCGGCAGCCTAAAAGGAATGAGAATCAGAAAGTCCCTGCCACGGACATACATACCCTCGACGGGGACGCCGGTCCTCTGGAAGGTACAGCGGCTGGGAGCTGTAGTTTAGGGATTGTGGAGCAATCCCAGGGCGAGAGCTGCTGTCGACTATGGAGAGACGGATCAAGGGGGTGTGAGGGAGGAGACTGTGGTGGAAAATGCCTGCGGAGGAAAGCCAGGCAGCCATGCAAGCATGGAGATAGTGCTGAGTCACGCATAAGAGGTGGAGCCATTACCATAGCCTCTCTCTCTCTCTCTCTCTCCCCACACGCCAGCATCCTGCAGCTGAACAATAGAAACGCTGGCCCATCAAACACCTAAAGCACTTAACTACAGAATAGGACCCCACCCAGGCTGCCCTTTTAAGTGCCTGACGCGCCGATCTACAGAGAAGGACCCCAGCCAGGGGTGCCCTTCTAGGTGCCTGACGCACCAAACAACAAAGAAGGACCCCAGGCAAGGGAGACCTCTAACTGCCTGAAATAGTGGAGCTATGTAGAAAGACTGGCCAAAGAGGTCTTCTGATCACCAGCTACAAGAGGCTTGAAAAAAGACTCTGATAGGGCCATAACTACTGAAGCAGAGGCAGTGGTGTCCTTCCGCACTTGGCACCGCCAGGAACCCTGCAAGTCAAGCAGCTGTGCCCGCTTCAAATCTCAACTCTCACTGGGGCAGAGCTGCCACAGGCAAAAAAGTCTTGCATCTATGCACACAGGGTCGCTTCAGTAGTATCCGACTGTTTGCAACCCTGTAGACTGTGGCCTGCCAGGCTTTTCTGTCAGGGAGAGAGGTTCTCCAGACAAGGATACTGGAGTGTATTGGCCAATCCTGGTCACCCTCCCCTTCTAGAGCACTATATTTCCTGCTACTTTAGCCACCAACTCCTCTGAGTACCTGGTGCTATCAGAACCCCTGCAACCCAAGCAGCTGCATCACCTCTACACCTGGCCCTCAGAGGGGCAAACCCAAGTCCTCCAGGGCAGCCTCAGGAGCAAACCCCAGTGGAGGACCCACATGCAGAGGTGGAAATAAAACCACAACTGAAAAAAAGAGGCAGTGTGGCTAAGGTAGAGGACCCCAAATCGTCTCACCAGCTGTACAAGCTGCAGATTAAATACACATGATCAATTAGGCAGACTTTCTGTCTATGGAATATATAAAAGGTCATTGAGAGCTCCCACAAAAGAAAACACACAGTTCTGAGAGCTGAGGACATTGGAAGCAAGAACACAAAGGAGTAGGACCAGATTAGAATCTGAACTGCCCCCATATCAGGTCCAGAGATCAGCACAGTGTTGGAGGGCATCCTAGGGAGAAGGTGGACTGGGACTCCCAGAGAGGGAAAGGACTCTGACAGCAGTGACTCAAGAAAAACATTTATTATTCTTATGTTTTGACTTGTTCTGTAGATTCTTTTGGATATTTTTTTTTCTTTTCTTTTCCTGCTCTGTTGTAGTTGTCGATTTTATTGGCACTATGAAATCTAGTTAAACTTTTGAGCATTTTCCAGTCACAGTTTTAATTGTTGTTTATTGTTGTTTTTATTATTATAAACCTTTGCCTCTATATTGGGTTTTTGAAGTTCTGTGGAGTTTCCCTTTCTTTTTCTTCTCTTTTTTATAATTTTAATTTTTAATTTTTTTAAACCTATTATATTTTTCTACATTTATTCCTTTGTCTGCCTTTCCTACTGTTCTTTCCCCTTTAAGTTAATTTTTAATGTATATAAATCTTTTTCATCTATCTCTATTTAACTACATATCTATTCTTTCTTTCCTTTCAACATATTTGTTAATTTTGTTTTCATTGCTTTATTCTCCACTTGGCACTTTGCTTTAGTCTCATTTTCCAGTTTGTGCTTTAGTTAGTTAGTTTTGTCCTTAACTGGTAAATATAATTTTTGGCTTCCTTTGTTCACCAAGTCAATCTATTGTACTTTATTTTTGTTGGACGGTTTTGATTTTGCTTATGGGTATATATGTATATGTACATATTCAGTCACACTTTTTATTGTTATTATAAACCTCTGCCTCTATGTTGGGCTTTTGCAGTTCTGTGGAGTTTTCCTTTTTTCCCGCTTTTTTCTTTCTTCTTTCATTTTTTTTTTAATCTTTCCTCTTTTTTATGATTTTAAGTTTTAATATTAAAACCTGTTACATTTTTTCTACCTTTATTCCTTTGTTTGCCTTTCCTACTGTGCTTTTCCCCTTGCAGTTACTCTTTAATGTATATAAATCTTCATCTACCTCTATTTAACTTGGCATATCTATTCTTTCTTTCTTGTCTTTCTTTCCTTTTCTCTCAACATATTTGTTAGTTTTATTTTCATTGCTTTATTCCCCACTTGGCATCTTGCTTTAGTTTTGTTTTCCAGCTAGTTTTGTTCTGGTAGATATAATTTTTGGTTTCCTTTGTTCGCCATGTCAATCTATTGTACTTTATTTTTGTTGGACTGTTTTGATTTTGCTTATGGGGGTATATATATATATGTGTGTGTGTCTGTGTGTGTCTGTGTGTGTATGTATTCAGTCACACTGAATGAAACAAGTGACAAAGGATTAATTTACAAAAAATACAAGCAGCTCATACAACTCAATGCCAGAAAAACAAACAACCCAATCAAAAAGTGGGAAAAAGACCTAAACAGACATTTCTCCAAAGGAGACCTACAGATGGCTAACAAACACATGAAAAGATGCTCAACATCACTCATTATTAGTGAAATGCAAATCAAAACTACAACGAGATGTCACCTCACACCGCTCAGAATGGCCATCATCACAAACAATAAATGCTGGAGAGGGTGTGAAGAAAAGGGTATGCTCTTGCACTGTTGGTGAGAGTGTAAATTGATACTGCCACTGTGGAAGACCATATGGACATTCCTTAAAAAACTAGGAATAAAACCACCATATGACCCAGCGATCCAATGCCAAGGCATATTCCCTGAGGAAGCCAAAACTGAAAAAGACACATGTATCCCATTGTTCATTGCAGCACTATTTACAATAGCTATAACATAGAAGAAAACTAGATGTCCAGCAACAGATGAATGGATAAAGAAGTTGTGGTACATACATACAGTGGAATATTACTCAGCCATAAAAAGGAACACATTTGAGTCAGTTCTAATGAGGTGGTTGAAACTAGAACCTATTATACAATGTGAACTAAGTCAGAGAAAGATAAATATCATATTCTAACACATATATATGGAATCTAGAAAAATGGTACTGAAAATTTATTTACAGAGCAGCAATGGAGAAACAGACATAGAGAATAGACTTATGGATATGGGGAGAGGGGAGAAGAGGGTGAGATGCATGTAAAGAGTAACATGGAAACATACATTACCATATGTAAAATAGACTGCCCATGGGAATTTGCTGTATGGCTCAGGAATCTCAAACAAGTGCTCTGTATCAAACTAGAGGGGTGGGATGGGGAGGGAGATGGGAGGGAGGTTCAAAAAGGAGGGGATACACACAAACACATATATATATATATACCTATGGCTGATTCATGTTGATGTTTGACAGAAAACAACAAAATTCTGTAAAGCAATTATCCTTCAATAAAAAAAAATTTTTTTTCTTAAAAAAAAAGGAAAACAAACAAACAACTCATGGATTGAACCAGAATTGCATAGTGTGGTCTGTCACAGGCCGCATTAAGAGGAAGCTCCAGTTCCTCAGCTTTACTAGAAAATTACTCCCTAGAAATTAACATATAAATGCTCACATTCACATCCACGGTGTCTAATAAACAGCACATAGACTTGGGTTTCCTTATGTGATTTTTTCTACTAAGAATATCTTCTGCCTTTATCAATTCTGTCTTAGTTTGTTCATGGCCAATCTCAATTCTTCCTTGCTCTGTAGAAGTTTCCCTGGCAAGCCCAGACCTCATTCATCTCTCCTTCAAAATATATCAGTGCTCAGAGATCATAACATATAGCGTGATATCAAATTACATTTGTCATCTTGTAATCTGAAGTTACTTGAAGACAAGACATAAATCTCAGTTGACTTACAAACTCTTCCATTAAAATATCAAACATTATGAAGTATACAGCTCTTCATATTACAGGTACATGCTGATTGTTTTTCTGACTACTGGGTATTCAGTTAATTGGTAGTAATTTAACTGCATGTATTACTAACCCATAGGGCTGGGGATGTTTTCATTTACTATCAACAGTGAGTTGAAACAGATTACATAGTAATTGCATATAAATGAGTAAAGTTGTAAACTAGACATCAACAACCACTTGGAAAAATTTAATTATTGAGCTTGACTACTGAATACAGATTTTAAGTATCTTACAAATAAAGAATATCCATTTTGATTTAAAATTTAAAATAATTCTTTAAATAAATACAAAAAGTTCAAGCCTATCTTGAACATCAAAATGTCCCATTCTGCTGAGTTCTGTAAAAATACGATATGTGGGTACTTATATATTTTTAAATAAAATGTTTTCAGGTGTATTTTTACAAAATGCATATATAGACTCCAAAGGGATATTTCTTATTTTAAATCATTTTATATAAAAAATAATTCATGTCAATCAGATCTCTCATACATCAAAATGGTAATGGAGTGCTATTAAATCTTCAGGAAGCCAACAGAATATAGTTAATGTCTGCTAGTTTCTAATAGCCTATTACAATACAAAGATTGAGCTTAAAGAACCAATAGGGATAGATAATATATCTGCCATAGATTTGTTTTCCCTTCAGTTACCTCAAACGAGCCTTCAGAAAAAGCAAACTTGCACTCAATTCATGGATTAATTCGCTAATAAATACTTGAATAATATGTGCTATTGATTTAATTGGAATCATAAAACTGTGGATAATAAATGTTTATGAGGAATTCTTTGAGAAAGTTTAAGAGCATGACTTGTATGGTTGCCTAGCTGAAGAAGAATGCATTCCAAATACACATTTAAAAGTAAAGAAGAGAGTAGTAAATGGAATAAAAATATACAGAGATAAAATACAGTATGATCATATAGAAAGAATTTCAAGAATGTTTGAGTGACCAAACTAGTTAAATGAAACTATTTAAAGAGAAAGGATTTTAGAAATGATACCTGATTATAAATAAAAAAATACATTGATACCTTCCCTACAAATGAGGAAGAAATAGGAAAATTCACCTTACTCCCCTTTAAAACAAAGATATTAAATCTGGTACCATTCACATCTGAAAAAGAAATATGAAGAAACTTAGGTGATTTTTTAAAAGACCATACATATGATTCAGTAGCAAATAAATCCTGAAATCAAAAAAAAAGACCATACATAAAAATTAAACTGTTATGTCAGATATTAAGCTCAAAAAATCAGAACTGCATAGTCCCAAAATTTGAGGGGTAAAATATATCAGTGGAACAGGATGATGATACCCGTAATAAGCTCAGTTCAGCTCAGTTGCTCAGTCGTGTATGACACTTTGCAACCCCCATGGACTGCAGCATGCCAGGATTCTCTGTCCATCAACAACTCCAGGAGCTTACTGAAACTCATGTCCATTGAGTCTATGATGCCATCCAACCATCTTATCCTCTGTCATCACCTTCTCCTCCTGTCTTCAATCTTTACCAGCATCACGGTCTTTTCCAATGAGTCAGTTCTTCACATCAGGTGGCCAAAGTATTGGAGTTTCAGCTTCAGCATCAGTCCTTCCAATGAAGATTCAGGACTGATTTCCTTTAGTATGGACTGGCTGGATCTCCTTGCTGTCCAAGGGACTCTCAAGAGTCTTCTTCAACACCACAGTTGAAAAGCATCAATTCTTCAGCACTCAGCTTTCTTTATACTCTCACATCCATACATGACTACTGGAAAAACCATAGCTTTGACTAGATGGACCTTTGTTGGCAAAGTAATGTCTCTGTTTTTTAATATGCTATCTAGGTTGGCCATAACTTTTCTTCCACTTCTTTTTATTTCATGGCTGCAATCACCATCTGCTGTGATTTTGGAGCCCAAAAAATGAAGTCTGTCACTTTTTCCATTGTTTACCCATCTATTTGCCATGAAGTGATGAGACCACATGCCATGATCTTAGTTTTCTGAATGTTGAGTTTTAAGCCAACTTTTTTACTCTCCTCTTTCACTTTCATCAAGAGGCTCTTTAGTACTTCTTCACGTTCTACCATAAGGGTGGTGTCGTCTGCATATCTGAGGTTCTTGATATTTCTCCCAGCACTCTTGATTTCAGCTTGTGCTTCTTCCAGCCCAGCATTTCTCATGATGTACTCTGCATATAAGTTAAATAAACAGGGTGACAATATCTAACCTTGATGTATTCCTTTTCCTATTTGGAACCAGTCTGTTGTTCCATGTCCAGTTGTAACTGTTGCTTCCTGACCTGCATATAGATTTCTCAAGAGGCAGGTCAGGTGGTCTGGTATTCCCTTCTCTTTCAGAATTTTCCACAGTTTTTTGTGATCCACAGTCAAAGGCTTTGGCATTGTCAATAAAGCAGAAGTAGATGTTTTTCTGGAAGTCTCTTGCTTTTTCAATGATCCAACGGATGTAGGCAAGTTGATCTCTGGTTCCCCTGCCTTTTCTAATTCCAGCTTGAACATATGGAATTTCATGGTTCATGTACTGTTGAAGCCTGGCTTGGAGAATTTTGAGCATTACTTTGCTAGCGTGTGAGATGAGTACAATTGTGCAGTAGTTTGAGAATTCTTTCGCATTGCCTTTTAGACTTCCTTGGTGGTTCAGACGGTAAGGTGTCTGCCTACAATGTGGGAGACCTAGGTTCGATCCCTGCATTGGGAAGATCCTCTGGAGAAGGAAACAGCAACCCACTTCAGTACTCTTGCCTGGAAAATCCTATGGACGGAGGAGCCTGGTAGGCTACAGTCCATGGGGTTGCAAAGAGTCAGACACGACTGAGCAACTAAGCTTTTACTTTCACTTTTCAGGACTGGAATGTAAACTGACTTTTTCCAGTCATGTGGCCACTGCTGAGTTTTCCAAGCTTGATGGTATATTGACAGCAGTACTTCCATGGCATCATCTTTCAGGATAAGAAAGACTAGAGATCTCTTCAAGAAAATCAGAGATACCAAGGGAACATTTCATGCAAGGATGGGCACAATAAAGGAAAGAAATTGTATGGACCTAACAGAAGCAGAACATATTAAGAAGAGGTGGCAAGAATACACAGAAGCACTATACAAAAAAGATCTTCATGACCTAAATAATCATTATGGTGTGATCACTCACCTAGAGCCAGATATCATGGAATGTGAAGTCAAGTGGGCCTTAGGATGAATCACTATGAACAAAGCTAGTGGAGGTGATGGAATTCCAGTTGAGGTATTTCAAACCCTAAAAGATGATGCTGTGAAAGTGCTGCACTCAATATGTCAGCAAATTTGGAAAACTCAGCAGTGGCCACAGGACTGGAAAAGGTCAGCTTTAATTCCAGTCCTGAAGAAAGGCAATAATAAACTCAGATGCATTTAAATATAGATGTGAGTATAACTATAGATAGAATTATCTGTAGATGTAGGTATACATACGGAAGCTGACATATATAGGTACACACACATACATATATAGGGGCTTCCCAGGTGGCTCAGTGGTAAAGAATCCATCTGCAATGCAGGAGTCATGGCTTAGATCCCTGGGTCTGGAAAACCCCCTGGAGAAGGAAATGGCAACCTACTCCAGTATTCTTCTGGAGGATCCCATGGGCAGAGGAGTCTGGTGGGCTATAGACCGTGGGGTCATAAAAGAGTCAGACACAACTTAGCAACTAAACAATAGCAATTGACATGTAATACCAGTATTTGAAGTTGAGGAGACTATATTTTAGTCTTGATCTTACTCAGTCCCACAACTGCCTTTCATATGGATGATCACAACCTGCCTCTCTGAAACACTGCTTTGTGTGGATTCTCTTTACTATCCTTCTATTTCACAAACTACTCCTTTGCAATTTCTAGCTGGTCCATCCTCCTCAATCTGATCTCTACAGCATGCAGTGTCTTGAGGCTCAGTTTTGGTTCTTTTCTGTTTTCTATCTATACTTAATCCCCAGAAGATCACACAACCCCCTTTGGAGGTAAATAGCATCTGCATCAGTGCTTCTTTAACTTCTTTGTATCACTTCTTTTGTTGTTGCTGTTGTTCAGTTGCCAAGTCATGTCCAATTCTGTGTGACCCCATGGCTTGCAGCACACCAGGCTACCGTGTCCTTCACTATCTCCCTGAGTTTGCTCACACTCATGTCCATTGAGTTCATGATGCTATCCAACCACCTCATTCTCTTCCGCCCCATTCTCCTCCTGCCCTCACTCTTTCCCAAAATCAGGGTCTTTTCCAGTGAATCAGCTCTTCAAATCAGGAGGCCAAAGCACTGGAGCTTCAGCTTCAGCATCAGTCCTTCCAGTGAATATTCAGAGGTGATTTCCTTTAGGTTTGACTAGTCTGATCTCCTTGTAGTCTTGTGCCCCCTCCAATTTATCATAAATTGATACTTTGGTAACACAAGCACTGTGCATGACTACCATGTGATTTTGATGGCACTCAATAACACCATTTCTAAGCAGTGTCTCAGTTTTGACACTTCTTGGGTTTCTTTATACTAACAGTTCACACACTAATGTAAGTTCATGCTGAGTCACTTCAGTCTTGTCTGACTCTTGGTGACCATATGGACTGTAGTCCACCAGGAGCCTCTGTCCATGGTACTCTCCAGAATACCGGAATGGGTTGTCATTCCCTTCTCCAGGGGATCTTCCCGACCCAGGGATCAAACCTGTATCTCTTACATCCCCTGCACTGGCAAGTGGGTTCTTTACCACTAGCACCACCTGGAAAGCCCTCACACACTAATACTAGATGATAAAAGCACAAGGAATGGCCTTGGTCTAAATAATGACAACTCCCTCATGCACATCTCTACTCCTGATCTTTCCTGTAGCTCCAGATCCAGATTGTCTGTTCAGCTTCCCTGGTTGGATGTCTAATTTATACATTAAATATAAGAAGCTCAACTGGGAGCTCTTGATTTTCTCAAATTCACTCTTTCCAAAATGTCCCCATCCTAGTGAAGGCATTGATAAGCCCTGCATTTCTGTGGCCAAAAGGTTCAGAGTCACAGTTCTCCCTCTTTCTCCCATGCTTCACTATATGAATCTATGTATTGACTATACCTTCAAAATGCATCCTGAACACAA
Organism: Antilocapra americana; assembly: GCA_007570785.1. NCBI lineage: Eukaryota > Metazoa > Chordata > Mammalia > Artiodactyla > Antilocapridae > Antilocapra > Antilocapra americana. The sequence continues at coordinate 7,153,442 of ML660201.1, read as the reverse complement.
CATTGCAAAGCAACTATAAGCCAGTAAAAGGCAATTTAAAAAAATGTTAGAGAAGTCGCAAATGCACTTTTTAGGAGTTTTAGCAACTCTTCTAGGACATACATTTTCATCAAATTAATGACCTTTCCCAGCCAGAAAACCAGTCTGTCCCAAAAGGGAAAAACTCGTCACCAGAAAAAAAGAGATGTTAGCTCTTCAAAAAATAAATAATTTATTATTTAAATAATAATAAATATTTGTATTTATTTAAATAATTTTTTTTTAATTTATGAGGTGTGTGGGATGTGTTTCATGGAAAGCATTCATTACTTTCCAAAGTACAGGGGCTCAATAAATGATAGTTAGAATCATAAGTGTCATTCTTGTTATTTTGAAAATTGTTGCAGTTATAGTCTGATTCATTTTGGTGGTGATTTATGTCTTCTATTGTCCACTGACTGTTGACTTTGTTCTATTATCTGTGGTCAAGTAGGAAAAGTGTCCATTTGCCCTAGAGTATCTTCCTGAATCTCAGCAGAACTCAGAAGGATTCTGTTAGCTTTGCTGAGACTTTGCAGTGCCACACAACCTGGAAGTTAGTGCAAAACTGGAAAACAGTAGCTCACTCAGCAAAGGCAAAGAGGATCAGTTGACACAGCTCAATCCCAGGTAAAGGTTGATAAATACATACAGGATGCTGAAAATTAAATAAAACACAACAGTCTGTTGAGACCGCTGGGTAATTAAGAAAATATTTTAACAAAGAAAGAGAAAAAGGAGGCATGAATACATTTACCTCAAATGATCCAAATCTGCAAGTGGATAAACAATTTTTTTAATTAAAGTTAAACCTGTGTAAAATGTTCAGCAAGTACAGATGAGTATGAAATTAAAAATCCTCTATCCTTAGCTTACCCTTGGAGGTAATTAATTTTTGTAATTCTGTTTTCATTCTTTTTGTGATTGGCTACATACACTTATTCCCTCTGCTTCTTAATGTTCTGAAATTTAAGATTTACTTGTTTGTTCCCTGCTAGAAGATGAGGAATTTTGATCACTTCCCTTGCTCTTGTTTTTCTCCTCTTAATCACCTCCTAGGGTTCACTTTAATTTTGCTTTCATACATCTTTTGGTCACATTTATTTATTTTTAAATCCATTAACCTTTTAGGCAGTGTCGCTGATGCCCTCTTTACAATATACAAATAAATACAAATAAACAATTAAGCATCTCTCCACTCCTTATTTCCTTCCTTCTGATGCAGAAACTCTTAGCTACACTATTATTTCCATCACTTAAAAGTTTACAATATTTATTTTCAAACTCTAATTCTACTTTACATTTCAGTGTTATCTCTAATTTGTCTTTAAAATTTTAAAATCAGTAAACAGCTTTCTGCTGCTAGTATTACATAAATGGCATTCAACCCCTTGGGTTCATAGCAAAGTGGAAGTAATTATTTCACACCAATGTTGTTCTCTAGGGAAATTTTTCAAAGTATTAAGGTCAAATGGATCCTCCTTTCTCCTCTCCATCATTTGTCCCAAATCATTCCACTTTTTGGTTTTCCTTATTATTTGAGCCATGACTCTCTCATACACCATATTTTCCATAGCATTTCTAACTGCATTTGTTCTTGTTGAGATGGATTATGCCTGTCCCAGTATTCTTGCCTGGAGAATCCTGTGGATGGGGGAGCCTGGTGGGGCTGCCATCTATGGGGTCGCACAGAGTCGGACACGACTGAAGCAACTTAGCATGCATGCATGCATGCATTGGAGAAGGAAATGGCAACCCTCTCCAGTATTCTTGCCTGGAGAATCCCAGGGACAGAGGAGCCTGGTGGGCTGCTGTCTATGGGGTTGCACAGAGTCAGACACGACTGAAGCGACTTAGCAGCAGCAGTATTTTACTAAGAGCATCCTGTTCTTTTAATCATATTATTTGTTACAGGAGCAATGGACAGGGAACAGGAAATTTATTTTCACTGTTCTTATCATCTAGAGTTCACTATCTGGGAACCAATATTCTCCTAATTTCTTCTTTTTTAAATATCTTCTACATAGCCATGGAGATTTTCCTCCATTCAGGACCGGGTCAAGCACTCACTCATCTTCCACTAGTGGTTAAGACGATAGTCGCTGGTCTGGATCGAAATGTTGCCAAGCAGAAGACATAGCTATATACTCAAAGATATTTGATGCTGTAATACTTTGAGTCCCGTTTTGCTTATTCTTTAAGAGTCTACTAAGTCATGTCAGTCCTGTCCGACTCTTTGCCATCCTATGGACTGTAGTGGTTTGGGTGGACTCCGGGAGTTGATGATGGACAGGGAGGCCTGGTGTGCTGCGGTTCATGGCATCACAAAGAGTCGGACATGACTGAGTGACTGAACTGAAACTGAACTGATGGACTGTAGTCCACCAGGCTCCTCTGTCCAAGGGGTTCTCCAGGCAAGAATACTGGAGTGAGTTGCCATGCCCTTCTCCAATTCTTAAAGTAGTCACTGTCATATATGTTAATCATAAACCTGAATCTAATTAGATGATTTTAGAAGTGGACAAGAAATGTGAAGTTTCTCTTTAGTTACAGAAGCTTTCAGGCTCAATGGAACTTCCTTACTTCCAAGAATACCACTATAATAGAACTCAGTTTTGTATTAATTGCATATAATATAGTAATTTCTTAACATCTCTTCCCCTAACCTCAGTGACTCTTACAAGGCAACTGCCCTTATAAATGCAGATGAGGAAACAAAAGCAAACAGATTTTCTCCACATTACAAGTCATAACCAGGACTTGAATCCAAGATCTAAGTCTACATCTGGTTTACAATGTCTGAATACTAAATTCTTAACACTTATCATCTGGTATACTTTCTACCTTATCACAGAATCATTTCTTAGTGCTCTGCTTTAAAAGTTGAAGATGTGAGACAGGGAAACACTTTAGTAATGTGCCTTGAAATGCATAGATTGCCAAGCAAATAGTGGGGGGGAAATGGTGACTAAGCAATTTTTTAATGTGAGACTTTGGGATAAACTGTAACATACAAAGTGATGTAAAGATCTGTGTTCCTCACTGAGACTGCATGTCATGTCTGTATACTTCTGGCTGTGAAACCTTAAGAAACTTTCTCAAAACTGTGTTCCAAGGAATAGTCTTTCATAGGATACAGTAATGTATTACCCAAACAGTACATGTTCGGTCAGGAGGTCAAATTAGTTAAGCAGGTCTGTTACTACTGAGAAATGGAGCTGCTGCTGCTGCTGCTAAGTCACTTCAGTTATATCCGATTCTGTGAGACCCCACAGACGGCAGCCCACCAGGCTCCTCTGTCCCTGGGATTCTCCAGGCAAGAATACTGGAGTTGGTTGCCATTTCCTTCCCCAATGCCTGCCTGCAGGCTAAGTCGCTTCAGTTGTGTCTGAGCAGAAATGCAGCATTTCTTTCCATATCAGTAAAAAAGGATGTCACAGCATCAGTGACTGCAGTCCATCAATGTGAGCTGGTGAAGCCTATGGGAATTCAGGAAGGAGAAGCATTCCTGGGATTTAGCAGCCATCAGAATTCAGCCACTCCCTACGGTGAGTGCAAGGGAGTTTAGGATGTGAAAAACTGAGGATATAGATAGCTGAGATGCATACGAAAGGAATGAATTCAGAGAGCCCAAACTCTTACATCTTCCCATATATAGAAAAGTGCTACTTCCTTAACAAGGGATATCTGTTTGTTTGTTTGTTTTTAATTAACAAAAATACAATTGATTTTCAGACTCCCTGCCCTTTGTTGCAAACTTCTGTATAATCTGACTCCTCCCCTCACCTTCTCTGAGTGTCCCCTCAGGGTTACTTGAGATTCTGCCTCCTGGGCTTAAAAGTCCGAAAAACTCCTACTGAATAAACATAACTCTCAACTTTCAGGTTGCAAATATTTTTTTTCTGGTCAACACTACTGATAAATGGAATATTTCCAACCACATCCATAAATGAAGGGTGTCACAGTTATCAGCTATTATAGCCACTCCAAAGGTGAGCTGGTGAGCCCTGAGGGAATTCAGGAAGGAAAGAAAACCTACCATCTAGCAGCCATCAGAATGCAGTCACTCCCTCAGGTGAGCCCTGAGGAAACTCAAGATGTGAACACACAGGATTCTGGCCCCAAATAGCTAAGGTGCATATCAAAGGAATGATATCAATTAGCCCAGGCTTTTGCATCTTCCCATACACAGAAAAGCACTAATTCCTTAACTTGGAATATCTGGTTTTCTTTAATTAACAATAATCTTTTGATGTTCACACTACTTGCCCTTTGTTGCAAAACTTCTCTTTAACCTGTCTCTCCCACCCCTTGCTCCTCAGAGCAGTACTCTCAGGGTTACTTGAGATTCTGCCTCTGGGTTTGAAGTCCTAAAAATTCCCACTGAAGAAAATATAACTCTCAACTTTTAGGTTGTGAATATTTTTTAAACCAGCATTACCAAACCTTTTGAAATTACAGATATATGCTATTGTGTATTATGGATCTCCAACTGTGAGTGTGTGAAAGAGTGTGAATGAGTTCTCCCCAAATTACATCACCGCAGGACACTTCTTTTCTTAGGCCCATCATGCTAGGCTAGTGTGGAACCCCCACTGCACCACAGCCTACACCAAAATAAGAGGCCCTCCTTGATGCAAGGGAAAAAATGCCTCGTGATTCAGGATTACAAAACAGAACATCCTCTTTCCTCACCTATAAAAAACACAAGAAGTAACTATATCCTCCAGGCACTGGAGCTTCCAATAGTATCTTTTCAACAGTAAACTCTCCTTTGATTGCCAGCATAGCATCAGCTTAAAAAATGTATAACGTGAGAGCTAAGTTTTATTGGGGGCAAAATGAGGACTATACCCCAGGACATAGCATTTCACTTAGCTCTGAGAAAGTGCTCCAAAGAGGTAGAGTGGAAGGTCAGTATATACGTGATTTTGGAGAAGGGGGAGTACATGAAACCAAGCACATATTTTTATCAAGGTTTCTGCTAGTCATGAATAGCAGTTGTCACCATGAAGGATTTTAATGCTTTTCTAGATGAGGAGATACAAGAATTGAGCAAATAAAATTGGCCCCTGAAAATATCTAACTATTTGAAGACCTGTTCACCGTTCACAGAGTGTTTCATTCCTGATCTCTACCCTGAACTCCTTTTGGGGGTGCTAAAGATTGGCAGCTTCAGCAGCATGGAATTTAATCCTTGTAGAGGTGGATGGCAAGTGCCAATTTGTAGTTGACAATAGAAAATTTGCTCCAGTTCAACACACCCTTCTTCAGATGCTGACCATAGCTAGGTTATATAAAATCATTTATCGGTATTTGCAGACAATACTTTCATTTTCAATTGATATAATCACCAAGAATTGAACTTGCAGTGTGTAGAGCCCAGGGAATGTTCATTAGGATACAGAATTATCTGACTTCAGTAAACAGGTTTGAACTCAATGATGGAAATTAGCAGTTAGTGTGAACTTGAGAGACTTGGATACAGGGCAAAGCATTTGTTTTTCAGGGAAGGTAGTAATTAATCAAGTAATCTACCCTAGTGCCAGATCACAGTGGGAGATGAGTATCTGCTAACAGATGATCTTCATTTGGAAAGTGAATAGCTTACTTAGATATTTACCTGCAATATTTTTGTGATATTAATCAGGAGTCATTTTTTCCAGATACTCTGCAGAAGGAGGTAAATGCATGAATATCTTTAACGTTAAAAAATCCTTGCAAATTAATTGCCATGTTTGCTCAGCAAACAAAGGACAAAATAAAGGACTCATGCACTGTTTCAGTCTTTTATTATTCTTATTTTGGCTGTGTTGGGTCTTCGTTGCTCTGCACAGGCTTTTTTCTAGTTGTGGTAAGTGGGGGCTACTCTTCGTTGAGGTGTACAGGTGTCTCATTGCAGTTGGTTTCTCTTGTTGCTGAGTAAAGGCTCCATGTGAGTGGGATTCAGTAGTTGCTGCATAGGCTTAGTTGCTCTGCAGCATATGGGATCTTCCCAGACCAGGGATTAAACCCATGTCCTCTGCTCTGGCAGGTGGGTTCTTATCCACTGAGTCACCAGGGAAGTCCTCTGTTTCAGGCTTAATGAGCATCTGCAATCCTCAATGAGTTCAGTGCTGAAGAAGTCACCTGGGCTGACTTCTCTGGGAGAAACAGGGAAAACTGATTCTGCTTCGTCCTCCTAGAGAGTGACATCAGCCCACGTTTTTCTTCCCTCAACTCCATCAGCACATACCCTCCTAATCAGCTGGCTAATTTTTTATATCTTCGTATGTAGAAACATGTATGTATGTTCAGGCAAGGATGGCGGCAGGAATCTGATTTTATTCACAACACAGTGAAAACAGTATTCTTGAAATAAAATACACAAAGCAATCTAGAATAATTCTGAGGAATGAAACAGTTCTCCAATGGAATGAGAGAGAGGGAATTTGTGAGTAAAGTACATCCTTTTGAAAATTTTGCCTAGTCAACTCATTAATTTCTTGGGCTGGTCATGGATCTTGTTTGGGTCTCAATATACTTGTCTGTTGGTTTATATGAGAGATGTGACCCTAAGAGGATATTGTGGGAGGAGGAACTGAAATGTTAAAGTAGCAAAATACATATGATTTATTTATTATACATGTGTATATATATCAGATATGGAGAAGGCAATGGCACCCCACTCCAGTACTCTTGCCTGGAAAATCCCATGGATGGAGGAGCCTTGTCAGCTGCAGTCCATGGGGTCGTGAAGAGTCGGGCACGACTAAGTGACTTCACTTTCTCTTTTCCCTTTCATGCATTGGAGAAGGAAATGGCAAACCATTCCAGTGTTCCTGCCTGGAGAATCCCAGGGACGGGGAGCCTGGTGGGCTGCCATCTATGGGGTCGCACAGAGTCGGGCACAACTGAAGTGACTTACTTAGTAGTAGTAGTATATATATCAGATAATTTTCATTGTGTATGTGTATTCTGTATTTCACACTTTTTGTATTTAGTCTTTTAAAATAGAATTGTTTGCATGTTTGCAAAGTTCTGCTAACATTAAAAAAAAAATTATCTGCAGTGATTTTCAAAATCCCAATTTCCTCTGTCCAAAAATATTTTATGAATAAGTGTGACATTCTTGTGTGTGTTTTAATAGCTCTACTAACGCAGTTTGCCAGAAAAACAGACACAACCGGAAGTGAAGCAGTACAAGATCTGTTATAATGAGCTTTCTTTATCACTAGTTTCTCTTAATGGGCTTATAGCCTATAAATGATTGTGTTACTATAGTAACCACCTTAAAAGCCACATTGGGCTGTAAATGCAAGAACAACACCTGTGTACCATCATTTTCTTTGGTAGTTATAATATTTTTGACCCAACAGAATAACAGAACACATATACACAAAACAACCTATTGTTTCAATCTCGATTTCCTATTACATTCCTTTTTTTTAGTCACTCTGAATTTGAAACAATGGTGCCATAGAGAATATGGAAGGAAAACTCTTTTGATAACTTGGCTTCAGTTAACCATAAATAACCTCACATCATTGGTTTATAAGCAGAAGAAATCCCTAATTAATGGAAGGATTAAATTCCCGAAAGCAATAAAATAATATATAAAGATATTTTCTTAAATACAGTTTAGAACTTCTTGCCTTATGAAAAACGACCTTAGTTCTGCATCCATTTCTACTCAACACTAATGAGAGTATGATGTAGTGAGGGTAAAACTATTGCGCTATGATGAAAATAACATAATTTGTTAGATATGCCCTGGGTTTTGATTCAGGAAACAAGTCTGCCTTTACTATCTGCCCTCTGATTACAGTAAAATAATTGGAACTCTTACTCTCATTTATTTGATTTAAAAGATAAGAACAAGGAGCAAGGTATGGGGGGATAGTCAAAGATTGCCTTAAAAATCAATGTCTTCTCTAATACACAGCCAATGTGATTTAAATTCATCCATTCAGGAGGCTCTGAGTTGTGGAGAGGTTACTGGCAACTCCAGTTCTTGGTGGCTTAAACAAGAAAGACACGTCTTCCTTTATTCCCTATGGGCTCTTTGTTCTTGCCTGGGGTAGGAGTAGGGTTGGGTTCACGCCCTCTCTAGGACTAGGCTGACGGAGGTGTCACTGTTTGGAATGGCAGCAGTGATGAAGGTCATGCAACAGAGCATGGAGAACCACACACCAGCCTTTATGTGCCTCATCCCTACAGCAATGCCTGGTATTACATTTCATCAGCCAGGGTAGGTCATCTGGGCATGCCTCACAGCAAGGGAAGAGGAGACTATGATGCTGTCACGTGACCAGGAAAAGCAACAGTCCAGACAGTAGTGAACATGTGCAATGCTTTTTTCCACACAAGTTAATTCTCTCAGAAAACATATTTCATGACCAAAATACAACATTTTAAACGAACATTTTGAATGCTATCTACATTTGAGGTACTGTTACAATTTGTCGCACACTATCAAGATAGCCACATCTTTCAAGCTCTCTAAGGCAAAATGTGTTCATCAAAATGAAGGGTCTTTCTCTGTTGTAATGGAGACTTATAAAATAATAATAGTTCAATCAAGATGGAAGTTTATTTCTCAATCTGGATTTTCGTATTTTGGAGAAATAAACTTCATAGTGAGTCTGTAAACTTCAGGGACTCCACATAGTTCTACTTTCTTAAATATACTGCTTCTGTTTTATGGCCCTACATGATAACGCCTGTATTCAGGTCAGCAGGACAAAGGAAAAGGGGAAATGAAAGCTCACATTTTGTTTCCTTGATGGGTACAGCAAAGAAGTTATCCATATGATGTAAACTTCCACTATGTTGGTTGGAACTTAGTTCATGATCACTGATAACCCAGAGGGAAATGAGGAAATTGAGTCTTTCACTAGTCAAGTGAAAGTGAAAAGTGTGAGTTGCTCAGTCATGTCTGACTCTTTGCGACACCATTGAATGTAGCCCACCAGGACCCTCTGTCCATGGAATTGCCCAGGCAAGAATACAGGAGTGGGTTGCCATTCCTTTCTCCAGGGCATCTTCTCACCCAGGAATTGAACCCACGTCTCCTGCATTACAGGCAGATACTTTACCACTGAGCCTATGAAATGTAAAATTATATTACTACAGAAGAGGAGAATAGATATGGTTGTACAACAGGATGAACCACAAGCCTATCTATGTTCAAGAATCCCTGTGAAACACTCCAGCCCCATCATCCCAAGCACATGTACTGCAAATTCCCTTCCCTCACTCAGGGAGACTAGAAAATCCAGGTGGGGGACGCACTGATAGTCTCCAACTGTGAGACCTTTAATGATTCTTTTCTGGTTGGTCTTCTCCATTTCCTTGGATCTAAATTTTCCAAATTAAGAATCTTGTTCAAAAGCTATATCATCAATACATTCTTCCACTTCCTCCCCAAGAGCTTATCTGCTTTTTTTATTTCTTTGAATTTCTCAAAGCTTTCTCTGCTTTTTTCACTTTGTCCTTGTATATGTCTTCCTGGGAATATTTTGATTGGCTTTATGACTTTTTTACAGATAACAGAAGGATTCAGGCAGAATTCTGGAAGGAAAGCTACCTGCTGCTTTCACATCAAGGATAGCTGAGCCCCTTATCTAATAATATTAGCAGGATCATATGCCTTAGGTGGGTTTCCCTGGTGGCTAGAACCTTTTCAGTGGTAAAGAACCTTCCTGCCAATGCAGGAGACCTGGGTTTAATCCCTGAGTCAGAAAGTTCTCCTGCAGAAGGAAATGGCAACCCACTCCAGTATTCCTGCCTGGGAAATCCCATGGACAGAGAGGATCCTGGAGGGCTCCAGTCCATGGGGTCACAAAGTTGGACACGACTGAGTGACTCACACACAGACACACACACACACACACACACACACACACACACACACACACATCCTTTAGGAACCTGGCTAACTTCACAAAATCCCAGGAAGAAGGAATGAGCAATTCTAGAACCATTCTGTAGTTACATCTTCTGTAAATATATTTTACAATATATACAATATACAATCTGCATTTCAGGCAGATTCTTTACTGTCTGAGCACTAGGGAAGCCCCAAAGTAGCTGAAGCTAGACTATTAAACTGTCATCCTTTTGGAAAGAAAGTTCCCCGGCCAATTTCTTTAGTGTTCATTTTTGTGGGTAACTTTTACCTCTGCACTCTTACCCAACAAATGTTATACTTCTGAGGGGACAGACTTTTTTCAAATTTGTGTACTCCCAGCTTCCCTTTCTTTCTCATCACTAACATCTATCATTCTATTTACCATACGTACTAAATAGCTGTGGGTTTCCTGAGTATGGACTGGAGAAAGCTGGGGATATTTCAAAAAGATAGATTGTGACAACATCTAAATCGATGATTCTGGGTTAAGTTTATGATTTAAACTGAATTTTAAAAGACCCAATAATCTTTAGAATCTGCTTATGGTAACTGCTTTCTCTCTTTTGGGACTGTGGGTGTGGGGTGGGGGGTGGGTTACAGCATACACTGTAACTAAATATGGAAATACCTAGTACCGAGTTGGCCAAAAAGTCTGTTCCAACATAAGATACTGTGGAAAAACTCAAATGAACTTTTTGGCAAACCCAATATACTGCTTGAAATTCTTTGCTTTCTCTTCCTGGGTGCGCTCCATTGCCACAGGGTTTTGTACCAGTTCTTTAAAAATCTATATATCTTTAAATCTAGAAGTGAAATGTAACAAATTAAACTTCATTCAGTATTTCACAATGCGTTTAGATGAATATATTATGAACCTCTGAAAAATACTACTTACAATTAATTTCAAAGCATCATACTTTTAAAAGGCCACAATAATTGGGGAATTTTCTATTGCTTCCTCTATAATGGTGGTTTAAAATATATATATATATAAAAGATTAGTTGCTGGATACTGTCTTGAAGTTTTAAAATTTTTTCCTAACAATTAAAGCTGAAAATTTCAGATTCTTAAAGTCCTCAGAGAATTTCTTTTGGAAACAAGACATAGCAAGGAGCAACCTGGGACTTCGGGAATACATGACATTCTGAGATCATTAAGTTTTCATTGGAGAATTAAACATTAACCAATAAACCTGAAGGTAAACTGTGAGGAATGGAAGAAGCCACTGTTTCTTTTCCATTTTAATAGAATTCTCTAACAAGACATTACAATTTGAAATGCTTTAATTTAGATGGCCTTGTTAGTCACTGGAGATATCAAATACCAAATGCTAATTAGATCATAAGGTATAATAACTAGCTAGGTGGAAATGCCAAAATATTAAAGGTTATTTAGTCATCTAGAAAGGAGAATTTTCCCCCAGAAGACATGTGATATACACAAGTTCCCCCCCAAAAGAAATACGAAACTTAGTGTGGTTTAATTTATAATGAAAGATAGTTACCTTATGTTTACAGTGAGAAAACTGATATGTATAATCATAAATATCTAAGACAACAAATGACTGAGGCATGATTGGTATATATAATAGTAAGTTACTATTATTGGGACTTCCTTGGCAGTCCAGTGGCTAATACTTTGCCTTCTAGTGCAAGGCGTACAAGTTCGATCCCTCGTCAGGTAACTAAGATCCCATATGCCTCACAGCCAAAAATACAAAACATAAAACAGAAGCAATGTTGTAACAAATTCAGTAAAGACTTTAAAAATGGCCCACATCACAATAATCTTTTTGAAATAGCAAGTTACTATTACTAATGTGCATATTTATTTATCTGCCTGCAATGCAAGAGAACTGGGTTCTCCCCTGGGTCAGGAAGATCCCCTGGAGAAGGGAATGGCTACCCACTCTAGTATTCTTCTCTGGAGAACTCCATGGACACAGAATCCTGGTGGGCTATAGTCCACGGGGTTGCAAAGAGTTGGACACGACTTGGTGACTAACATTTAAATGTGAAAAGTCATCCAAATAAACATATGTGCAATAATTAAGTGAATGATGGCTATTTTTGAAATACTGTTTATGGATTCCAAGTAATTATTGTAATGTCAATAGAGACAAAGTTTATATAAACCAAGATTCCTTTAATCATGATTAGTGTTAATCAGTATTAGCTGAGTAATTTTAATAAGGAGAGTTTATAAACATATGTTCATTTACATTATTCTTTAGAAGGCAATCTTACCTATTATAATATATTTGTACCTACTCTATTTACCTAGCATATACTTTTGTTAATGAGTCTGGAGACTTCCAATTTAATACAGTCATCAAAAGCCTTGCATGTCACTGTTTTCTTTGCTAAATCTCACGTTAAATACATGTGTGTGCTTGTATGTACATTTATGAAGGGGAAAAACAGATGCCATTATGTGAAGCTGCACAACTTATCAGATGTGAAACCTTAAACAAGAAAAAAATACTTAATTTTTCTAAGCCTCCGATTTCTCACTTGTAAAACAGGGATCATCATATTAGTATGTCAAATTGTTGTTATACGGATTAACATGGTAACGCATGTTAAGAATCAAGCCCCAAAGAGTAATGATTCACTGCTAGTTATTACTTTAATTGTATCATCATTATTGCTCATCGTCTAACACTTCAGTGGCTTTTAGAAAATTAAAGCAAAAGAAACCAGATTAAGGAAGGAACCAGTCTTCATTTCAACTTACCAAACACTCATGAAAATATGAAAACAAAATAGGATGTCTAGGCATTAAATAGATACCAGTGAATCGCATTGCATGAGCAGTCTAATCCCTCAACTATTATTATACGGTCAAAGTTTGAAGCGGGGAGTGAATTATTATGGTCTACGTTTAGGGATGGGAACATCCAAAATATATGTTTTGTAAGACATAGTATCACACAGAAGAGTGTATCATGGATCCTTTGTCAACTGAAATCCAGTTGGACAAAGTACAGAACAGTAAGCCCACCTAAGAAAACTCTTTCTCAAGGATGATGCTGTTGTACTGAGCTGTCTCATCTCAATATACAATGATATTAATAGAATCCAGATGGGTCAGGGGCAACGTGTAGGTTTCAGCTGTCAGCTGCATCATAATATGGATACTGAAATAGGCAGCAAAGACGGGTAAGTCAGAAAGTGCTACCTGAATGAGAATTCCCAGGCAAAAACACGGGAGTGGGTTGTCATCTCATTCTCCAGGGGATCTTTCTGATCCAGGGATCAAACCCACATCTCCGGCACTGGCAGGTAGATTCTTCACCACCGAGCCACCAGGGAAGCCCCAAAGTGATCATCAGTACTGCTTAATTGATTCCATTTTCCCAAGAACTAAAAGTAAGAACAAAGAAACACATCATGGCCAGAACACAGGGGCTACCCTGGTGGCTTAGATGGTCAAGAATCTGCCTGTAGTGAATGAGACCTGGCTTTGATCCCATGGTTGGGAAGCTCCCCTGGAGAAGGGAATGGGCAACACACTCTAATTTTCTTGCCTTACGAACTCCATGGACAGAGGTGCCTGGTAGGCTACATTCTGTAGGCTCACAAAGAGACAGACACGAATGAGTGACTAACTCTTTCGGTTTTCATGGTTTCTATAGGTCTTCTCCAAGTGTAAAAATATGGCTGTGACACACACTGGCCTCCAACGTCCAGGAGGTCCCAGGCATCACACTGTTCAAGATGAGCTGTTGTTTAGACGCTAAGTCATGTCTGACTCTTTTACAACCATGTGGAGTGTAGCCTGCCAGGATGCTCTGTACATGAGATTCTCTAAGCAAGAACACTGGAGTGGGTTGCCATATCCTTCTCCAGGGGATCTTCCAAACTATGGATGGAATCTGTGTCTCTTGCTTGGCAGGTGGATTTTACCACTAAGCCCACCTGGGAAGCCCAAAGGATGAGCATAGATTCTGTATTAGGTAGGGCAACCATAATGACTCCCAAAACCTTTGGAAAGTTTCAAAGAAATTACTGGATGTCTTGTCTACAAACAGAAGACTCATTTATAATTCATATCAAGACACTGAACCTAACGTTAGAGGACTATTCTTTAATGATACTGAGATATAGGCTGAAGCCAGTTCACTGTCACCCATTTTCAGGGTTACTGAGCCTTTCTGAGGCACAACCTGAGTCTAATTCAGAGATGATCACAGGTGTAATTTGTTGAAACTCGACATAAACAGATATAGATTATTTGTTTGAAATGTGTATTTTCAAACACCAGATGTGCATGGGTAACTTTTCCGCTTCTCAAGAGAATAATACTGCCCTCTCATTGCTTTTGGTTCTTCTCACTTGCTTCCCACCTTTTTAAGTATATTTGGGGTTTTTTGAGGTCAGGCAGCAAACACCATACAAGAACCCCTTTTTGGACTCATTTTGATAAAGTACCTGGCTCCTCTGCATTAAAAAAACATAAAAACATAAAACTAGATACAGTGGACAAAACCACATACCCGTGTCATTGCCAGATGGTCAACACCGAAATCAGATTGATGATAGTCTTTGCAGCCAGAGCTGGAGATGTTCTATACAATCAGCAAAAACAAGACCTGGAGTTTGACTGTGGCTCAGATCATGAAATCCCTATTGCCAAATTCAGACTCAAATTGAAGAAAGTAGGGAAAACCACTAGACCATTCAGGTATGACCTAAATTAAATCCCATATGATTATACAGTAGAAGTGACAAATAGATTCAAGGGATTAGATCTGATAGACAGTGTCTGAAGAACTATGCATGGAGGTCCATGACATTGTACAAGAGGCAGGCATTAAGACCATCCCCAAGGGAAAAAAATGCAAAAAGGCAAAATGGCTATCTGAGGAGGCCTTACAAATAGCTGAGAAAAGAAGAGAAGTGAAAGGTAAAGATGAAAAGGAAAGATATACCCATTTGAATGCAGAGTTCCAAAGAATAGTAAGGAGAGGTAAGAAAGTCTTCCTCAGTAATCAAGGCAAACAAACAGAGGAAAACTATAGAATGGGAAAGATTACAGATCTCTTCAAGAAAATCAGAGATACCAAGGGAACATTTCATGCAAAGATGAGCTCGATAAAGGACAGAAATGGTATGGACCTAACAGAAGCAGAGGTAATTAAGAAGAGGTGGCAAGAACACAAGGAAAAACTACACAAAAAAGATCTTCATGACCCGGATAACCACAATGGTGTGATCACTTACCTAGAGCCAGCCATCCTGGAACACAAAGTCAAGTGGGCCTTAGGAAGCATCACTATGAACAAAGCTAGTGGAGGTGATGGAATTCCAGTTGAGGTATTTCAAATCCTAAAAGATGATGCTGTGAAAGTGTTGCACTCAATATGCCAGCAAATTTGGAAAATTCAGTAATGGCCACAGGACTGGAAAAGGTCGGTTTTCATTCCAATCCGAAAGAAAGGCAATGCCAAAGAATGTTCAAACTACCATACAACTGAACTCATCTCACATGCTAGCAAAGAAATGCTCAAAGTCCTCCAAGCCAGGCTTCAACAGTACATGAACTGTGACTTCCAGATGTTCAAGCTGGATTTAGAAAAGGCAGAGAAACCAGAGGTCAAGTTGACAACATCCACTGGATCATCAAAAAAGCAAGAGACTTTCAGAAAAACATCTACTTCTGCTTTATTGATTATGCCAAAGCTTTTGGCTGAGTGGATCACAACAAACTGTGGAAAATTCTTCTAGAAATGGGAATACCAGAGCACCTAACCTACCTTCAGAGGAGTCTGTATGCAGGTCAAGAAACAATAGTTAGAAAGGGCCACAGAACAATAGACCAGTTTCAAATTGGGAAAGGAGTAGGTCAAGGCTGTATATTGTCTCCCTGCTTATTTAACTTATAAGAAGAGTAAATCATGTGAAATGCTGGGCTGGATGAAGCACAAGCTGGAATCAAGTTTGCCCATAGAAATATAAATAACCTCAGATTCACTGATGACACCACCTTTATGGCAGAAAGTGAAGAGGAACTAAAGAGCCTCTTGATGAAAGTGAAAGAGGAGAGTGAAAAAATTGGCTTAAAACTCAACATTCAAAAAACTAAGATCACGGTATCCAATCCCATCACTTCATGGCAAATAGATGGGTCAACAATGGAAACAGTGACAGAATTTATTTTCTTGGGCTCCAAAATCACCTCAGATGGTGGCTGCAGCCCTGAAATAAAAAGACACGTGCTCCTTGGAAGAAAAGCTATGACCAAGCTAGACAATATATTAAAAAGCAGAGACATTACTTTGATAACAAACATCCATCTAGTCAAAGGTATGGTTTTTCAAGTAGTCATGTGTGGATGTGAGAGTTGGACCCTAAACAAAGCTGAGGACCAAAGAATTGATGCTTTTGAACTGTGGTGTTGAAGACGACTCTTGAGAGTCCCTAGGACTGTAAGGAGATCCAACCAGTCCCTCCTAAAGGAGATCAGACCTGACTATTCATTGGAAGGACTGATGTTAAAGCTGAAACTCCAATACTTTGGCCAGCTGATACAAAGAACTGACTCACTGGAAAAGACCGTGATGCTGGGAAAGATTGAAGGCAGGAGGAGAAGGGGACGACAGAGGATGAGATGGTTTGATTGCATCACTGACTTGATGGACATGAGTTTGAGCAAGTTCTGGGAGTTGGTGAGGGACAGGGAAGCCTGGCGTGCTGCAGTCCATGGGGTCGCAAAGAATCAGATGTGACTGAACAACTGAAATGAACTGAACTGAAGTGAACTGATACCTGTGTAAATAGATGTAATATATGCTTTATAATACATGTAAATATCCTATGGGCTCAAAGTCCACAATATTTCTTTATTACTCTGTCAACCCCTGATTCTTGAAAAGAACTATACACACACATACACACATTAAAATAAAACACACAATGGAATATTACTCAGCATTAAAAAAAAATTCATTTGAATCAGTTCTACTCAGGTGGACGGAACTGGAGCCCATTATCCAGAGTGAAGTAAGCCAGAAGGGAAAACAACAATACAGTATACTAACGCATATATATGGAATTTAGAAAGACGAAAATGAGAACCCAGCATGGGAGACAGCAAAAGGAACGCAGATGTATAGAACAGACTCGTGGACTCTGCAGATGAGGGCAAGGGTGGGATGATATGGGAGAATGGCATTGAAACATGTTAATTATCATATGTGTAATCAATCGCCAGCCCAGGACTGATGCTCGGGGCTGGTGCACCGAGATTTCCCTGGGGGAGGGAGGAGGGAGGGGGGTTCTGGAGGGGGAGCATATGTAAACCCATGGCGATATCATGTCATTGTATGGCAAAAATAATAAAAAATAAAAAATAAAACACAAAAATAACCAAATAACACAACTTTTCCAGTCATTAATATCCAATATCTCATAGTAATAGAGTAATAAGAAGCATTTTGTCTCCTTTCCCTCTCCTTATCACTCTTTACATTTACAAATACTATATGTGAACATGTACAAATACAGATGCAAATCTTATATGTATGCATATTTATATTTATAAGACAAATTTATATATAATGAGACTAAAAATTTTATGTTATCAGTATACAAAATTATAAACATAAACCTCTTTCTGTGGTTAAAGTTTGTGTATGCTTTAAATGAGAATCCAGAAGATATACTAGTATAAATACATACTGATAATGTCTAGAAACAAATAGCTTTCAAGGATACATAGGCCAACTAATTAAGCAAGATAGGATTGTTCACTGTAACAGTTGCACTTATTTTCTATATAATTGACATTATGTAGGAATAACTATCTCTGTGTGTTTATGTGTATGTGTCAATATTAAAAATATTTGTATTGAGCCTATAAATCTGTGTGACAGACCATTGCAAGAGAATTATCAGAGAGCATCCACCAGTCTTGCTCTCAAAAAGATCAGATTTAGTGGGAGATAGGGTGATGGGAAAGGTCAGACAGAGAAAAAAAAATACAGTACCAGGTGATATAATCCATAGAACTTGGGATAACAGAGCTCTCAGCAGCAGGAAAGGGCACATACCCAATCCCAGAGGGAGAAAAAATAGTCTCTTATAGTATGTGATGGGCTTCCCAGGTGGCTCAGTGGTAAAGAATCCACTTGCTAATGCAGAAGATGTGGGTTCTTTCCCTAGGTTGGGAAGATCCCCTGGAGGAGGAAATGGCAACCCATTCCAGTATTCTTGCCTGGGGAATCACATGAAGGAAGGAGCCTGGCCGGCTGCAGTCCATGGGGTGGCAAAGAACCAGACATGACTTAGCAACTGAGCACGCACGCACATGTGATACTAAAGCTGAGTCTTGAAGAAATGTGTGGGTAATGTATCCATCCAGTCCTGAAGGGAAGGTTAGGTCTATGGAGGCCTCTAAGTGAACACACACCACACAAACAAACAAGAACTTCAGCTACACAGAAAACTTTATGTCCATCATTTAACCTGTCCATTATGCTATCAGGCAGGGCAGCTAAGCATGTGCTTGTACAAATGGGCTTGGTAATATAAACAACTTAATTGAAATGGCTGGTCCCAAGAAACTCATTGATGAAGGATGATGCTTCCTGGTGGAGTTCAAGGTGGCATAAAATGTATCAATGCTAAATCCTTGACATATGCAACTCTGTTCCCCTTGGTTTACAGCTCTTTTAGGAGAGGCAATACCCATTTGCTTTTATCATTCCTCTGAAACTGCATTAGAGAAATTACAGGGTATTATCAAGATAAGAAAATAATTGCATTTTAATTTGACATGAGAGTTTCTTTAGAGAATAAAGTGGAAATTGTATCAAGAGAGCTGGATGGGCACACATTTACCTGCATCCCACACCAAATCAGGGGACAGCAAGGGTACTTCAGAAAAATTTAAATCTTTTAGAAAGCTAGTCAGCAGAAAAGGAATGCAGGAGTGCCATTCTGGGAAATTTCGAACATATAAAGCCTAATTTTCAGGATGAAAGTGTGAAAGCGTTAGTCATTCAGTCATGTCTGACTCTTTGCAACCCTATGGACTGTAATTTGTGAGGCTCCTCTGTCCATGGGATTTTCCAGGCAAGAATACTAGGGTGGGTTGCCATTCCCTTCCCCAGGGGATCTTCCCGATCCAGGGATCAAACCCAGGTCTCTAGCATTTCAGGCAGATTCTTTTATTGTCTGAGCTGCCAGAGAAGCTCTATCTTGATAATGAATTATACTTTTGAATAAATGGAATTTTAAAAGGTGTGAGCTGAAATGGTGTGAGGAATGCTAAGCAAAGAAGCATGGTTGATGTCAGGGAATCTCCAAGTACAGAATGTGAAGGAATTCAAAGGAGGGAACCCAGGGAACCTTCTGGGTGGTTTCTACAGGGCAGCATTCAGAGAAAATGGACTCTCTGGACACTGCCAACACCTTTTTTGTGTTCATCTGCAGGCTCCAGGGGCAAGTGTGCTTTGGCTAATGCAGGGAATGTTTGTTTTCTCATTGGATTAGCAGGGTAGTCCTATGGAGCCTCCTACACCCACCAACCCTCATACCATAGCTAAAATCACAGAGGACAAGTAACTGTCATTGGATCGAACATCTTCAGAATGAATCAGGAATTCTAAGATGCAAGTATGAGCAAACAGCTGGTAATTACCAAACCCAGAATGCCAACATGGTGATAAGGGGGCATCGAAGAAAATAAAGGAACACAAGAGAAAGAGTTGATAGAGTAAACAGAACAATTCAAAGTGAGCTTACTGCATATTCAAACAGATAGTGAAAGAATATTGCCTCTCTGAAAGAAATTATAGGATCTCATAATATAAAAATGTAACCATTGAAATAAAAAATTAAGACAGATGGTTTAACAGGGAAAAAAAGCTGGAGAATGAAATAATGATCTGGAAATCTGAGCCCAATGATCAGCTCTAAATGAAGTATAAAGAAACAAATAACTGAAAAATAGGACAAAAAATGCAGAAACATAGAAAGTACTTTCTAAAATGCCAACTCGTATAAGTTTCAAAAAAAAAAGAACAGAAAAATATAAAGAAATACAGTTTTTCTATGGTTTAGAAGATCATAAGACAATCTTAAAAGCACCCATGGAATAAGAAAAAGAAATGACCACTTTGAAATATTTGAGAAAGGAACAGAATGTGATGAGTCTCAAGAAAAACATATATGGCAATTTAAAAATTTTGAGTACAAATTTGTTTGAAAGTAGAGTAAAAAAAATAATAAATACAAACAATGACAGAAGTATGAAGGCAACGTTAAGATAATTTCACATATTCTACATCTAATAAGCTTTACTGTCTGGTCCACAAGTTTCTCTTTAAAATTACTTAATATTTTCTTTGGCGAAAATTTTTTTAATTCAATGAATAATTTTAAAAAGTGATATACTGTGCTTATTTTTTAAAAGACTAATATTTATAAATAAACAGAAGTTACAAACTTGAAACTTTAACACTTATGATAAAAAGTTATGTATTAACCCTAAACTATATGTGCTAAGTCACTTCAGTCATGTCCAACTCTTTGTTACCCTATGGACTGTAGCCCTCCAGGCTCCTCTGTCCACAGTTCTACATGCAAGGGTACTGGAGTGGGTTGCCATGCCCTCCTCCAGGGGATCTTCCCTACCCAGAGATTGAACCTGTGTCTCCTACAGCTTCTACACTGAAGGCAGAGTCTTTGCCACTGAGCCACTGGGTGACTAAAGTCTAAAGCCATACTCCTACTCTAAAGTATGGGAGTGGCTAAATATACTTTCAAAATGCTTTGATTGATTGACCAACTCAACTGTTAGAACACTGCCTTAAAGAGGGCAAGTCATATGTAAAATCAAATTCAATACATCCACTATTGTTTCTTCTGCTGATATATCCTGCCACCCCATTCTAGGAGACATAAAGGAGTGGTCTTTCAGTTATTCAGAGAACAGGGTCTTGGAGGATGGGAGTCAGAATGAGTTTAAAATCCACCCTATTTTGATGGGAAATTGATGATGGCTTTAATCCATGGGTTCTAGGTTGTGAACTGAAAAGAGAATAACTAGCTGTTGAGCTAGTTTCAGTTACAGACTATTTAATATACATCATCCTGAAGGTTGATTTTCTTTGTCAGAAGCATAAAAGGTGAATAAGTTGAAAATCTGCTAGTGTCTTTTTAACAAATGCCAGGAAGAGATACCATCTTTACCTTTTGGAGGTTAAATGTGCTTTTGATGGCATTTTATAGTGACTATGTATAAGGGGCTAGAGGTTTTTGTAAATACAAGGCAAGTTTTGTGGGCTTCCACAATCTGTGTCTTCTTAAAGGAATGACGTGTGCATTTTTCATTATGAGGTCCAAGATCTTTGCAGTCTTACAGAGCCCACACTGATAGAGATAAACCTCCTGAGCATGAACTGATATAGTAACACATATAGGCAACACTCTTGGGTTTAGTAAATGTGTTCTAAAGAAGCAAAATAGACTCTATATTTTACTTTTACTATAATCTGCATAAACCCAGAACTGTCTGTTCTTTAGTTCCGGAAAATAACCTTCATGTTTTAGAATGCTATATCTTCAAACAGTGAAGTCTAGATTCTAAATTATAATATGAAGACTAAATATTGTTAAGAAGTTAATTATTCTCAATGTGATTTCTAGGTTCAATATGATTCCAATAAAAATCTCAGCAAGTTATGATTTGAATATCAAGAAATTGATTCTAAAGTTTATATACAAAGGCAAAAGACCCAAAATAGACAAAATATTACTAAGAGGAACAAAGTTGGAGAACTGACACCACTAAACTTCAGTGTTTACTCAAAAGCTATGGTCATGAAGATAATGTGGCACTGGAAAATAATAAAGAAATTGATCCATGGAACAGAATAGAGTACCCAGAAATAGGTCACACAAATCTAGTCAATTGTAAACTCATTTTTGATTGTAAATTGAGTTTGATTGAATTGAGTTTGATTGTAAACTCAACAAAGGAGCAATGGCAACTCAATGAAGAAAAGATAGTCACTTCAACAAATAGTGCTGGAATAACTGGGCAACCCTGTGCCAAAAAATGGAGGATAGGATCTTGACACAGACTTTACATCCTTCACAAAAATTAACTCAAAATGGACCATATTCCTAAAGGTAAAATGCAAAGTTATAAAGCTTTTAAAACATAAGAAAAAACCTAGAAAATGGGTTTGATGATGACTTTTTAGAAATGACACTAAATGCATGACCTTTGAAAGAAATCACCGAAAAGTTAGACTTAATTTTAGAAACATCTCTGCTCTGCAAACACTGTTAAGAGAATGAAAAGAAAATCCCCATGGTCTAGGAGAAAATACTTGCAAAATATATATGAGGTAAAGGACTTACACCCAAAATATAGAAAGAACTCACCTTAATATATACTTAAATGAGTTGGAAACCTATGTTCACACAAAACCCTGCACATTAATATTTATAACAGCTTTATTCATAGTTGCCAAAGCTTGAAAGCAACCTAGATGCCCTAGGTAAGTAGATAAACAGTGGTATATCCAGACAATGGAATACTATTCCTCAGTAAAAAGGGCCTTCAAACCGTGAAGGGACATGGAGGAGACTTGAGTGAATAAAGAAGACTTGAGACTTTCTAAGCACAGAAGCCAGTCTGTAAAGGTTACCTATTATATGATGAAAATAATTAATTTTACTTAGAAAACATTTAGAATAACATCATTTAAAAATGGCAAACACTCCTCTCTTGTTAGCTATTCCATTGCTGTTTTTTTTTTAATTGGAATAAAATTGCTTTACAATGTTGTGTTACTTTCTGCTGTACCATAAAGTGAATCGGCTGTATGTGTACATATCTCCTCCCTCTTGAACCTCCCACCCCCCTAGGTCAGCACCGAGCACTGAGCTGAGCTCCCTGCGTTGTAGAGCAGCTTCCCACTAGCTGTATATTTTATACACGGTAGTGTATATATGTCAGTGTTACTCCTTCAAGTCATCCCACCCTCTCCTTCCCGGCTAGGTCTACAATTCCATTCCCTATGTCTGTGTCTCTATTCCTCCCCTGCCAATAAGATCACTTGTACCACATCTGTGGAGTCCATATATATGCTTTGATATACAGTATTTGTTTTGTTTCTCCGACTGACTTACTTCACTCTGTGTGACAGACTCTGGGCTCATCCACATCTCTACAAATGACCAAATTTCATTTCTTTCTATGGCTGAGTAATATTCCACTGTATATATGTACCACAACTTTACCCATTCATCAGTCAACAGATATTCAGGTTGCTAAAAGTTGACATTGGTGAGTCTTTTATCATTACAGGCAATGGTGGTCCCTCACTGTTCACCCCCCTTCACCTCTTTCCAGGTTTTTGACATTGATGACTCTGCCTATTTCTCAAAGTTTCCCATTGCTCTCAAATCTAAAACATCACAATCTCTTTGTTCTTATTTTTCTTTTTTTTACCCTTTGTCTTTCTTCTTCAAAGATTATCCATCCTCTTTCTGACTCCTAAATAAATGTATATCATGTTTTTTTTAATTTTCCTTGAAAAGTTTAAAACAATGTATCTGCATTCATAAGTTTCTTCTTGTGTAATTCAGTGTATAGTCCCTCCCAAGACTTTGAATTTTTGATGTCTTGAATTAGATTTATTGTTTAATCATTGTGACCTCCAGAAAAACTGGATCAAAGGGAGCCTCAATAGGTATTTGTTTTAATAAATTAATTGATGTATAAAGCAATTGTCTACTAAATAAGTAGAGAGAGAACTGAGTTTAATAGTGTGGTTACAACACAGATTCCTGGTGCTCTTCAAGAGTGGGTCAGTCTTCTCTCTGGCTCAGATGATTTAAGCGTGCCAGAGGAACCTCTGGGAGAGCACGGTATTGAATTCTTTACTGGAATCCAATATCACGTCCTTGAAAAAAATAATCTAAGAGAAGGGCATTAATGGAGAAGGAAGCTGATAGATGCACACCCACCCATTCTGATAATATGGGTAGCATTGTATCAGACCACTGAAGAAACTGTTCATGTTGAATGTATTGATACCATACCAGCTACCTGCATTCATGAAGCTCAAAAGAACCAGTGCTGTGCAACTTACGAAAGTGCAAGTGAAATTCACTCAGTAGTATCTGACTCTTTACGAACCATAGACTATATAGTCTCTGGAATTCTTCAGGCCAGGATACTGGAGTGGGTAGCCTTTCCCTTCTCCAGGGGCTTTTCCCAGTCCAGGGATCGAACCTAGGTCTCCTGCATTGCAGGCAGATTCTTTACCAACTGAGCCACCAGGGAATCATGAAACTTATAGGTGTGTTTAATATATGGACATTGTTGAAGATTTTGCTCATGATTTTGTGCAGTGTTCTGTTCACAGGAACCAATGGAAGAAGCCAACCTACAGTCTCAAGGAAAGAGCTGTTCTTTCCCGAAATAAATAAGCTTAGATTCAAATGAGTGGCACCTTGAGCAACACATAAACTTCGAAGTGGTCACTTATTTATCAACTGGTTCTTACTTTCTGTATTTTTCCCTTGATTTCAAATGTTTTCCCATCCTTCTATTTTTCATTCTGCTCTAAGATGTGCATTTTTATAAGACAGTTTGAATTATTTTTGAACAAGTCAGGTTATGAATAAATAAATACAATAAAAATAGACAAGAAAATGAGACCAAAATTGAATGTATTATGCTGGAAAAATTCTACATCCCTAGGAACTTTTTAAAAGCACATTAAGATGGTTTACATTTATAGAACTGCGCATCCTCCTGGCATTTCTTAAAGGCACCAATAGCCAAGGGATGAATGCACCACTCAGCCCAAATTACCTCCTTATCCTAAAATAAGTGGTGTTATTCCCTTTCTCACATGTATATTTCAAGCAATGAAATCCATGACTAACATCCTGAAAATAATTCATTTAAAATAGTTCAAAAAATAAATACAACCAAACTGTGTCACCAGTCACAGGCAAAGTGAGAAAGAGAAAAAAATAAAAAATAAAAATAAAAAAAATAAAATAGTTCAAAACTGACTTGGAAATATTTTTGAATGTATACTTCAAGGTCCACACTGCAGCTATTTTTCCTTTCAGAAAACAGTTTGTTGGATGTTCCCAGTGGCCAGAGCTTTGCGTTTTGTGAATGTGCTTTTTCTCAGACACTCCAGCTGTGGTGCAAATTCCATGTTCTCTAGTGGTATCAACAGCACCATTTGAACTTGGAAAACAGCTCATTAACAAAAGATATTAGGTGAAGAAATTTTAATTAATGCTTTGAGACTTCATGCAAATTTGCTGATGAATGGGAGGAAAAGTCCATCTTTAGAAAAGTGAGTCAATTTCTTAGTAGGATTGAGGGATTCCTCTCTGAAAAAGAACTAGCCATTACTTTTCCTAGTGCTCAATAAGAAACATAGCTTCCACTTCTGGGACAACTTAAGTAACGGGAGACTCTATCTTAAGGAAGGTTGTCTAGTTTAAAAAAGAGAAAGGACAGTTGGTATGCCCTTTCTAGAGACAGGAAATTTTACTGGGGAAATGCAGTGATAGCAGGTCAAGGCGGTCAGACATAGCCATGTTTTGTGCCATTTATTAGTGGCAGAAGCTGTTGAAATGAAGATAATTATTTCCTGTCTCAACTGAGTGTTCTCTGGGGGTCAGCACATTAACCCAAGGTGTGCACTTATCATCTCATGTAATTATACAAAAGCCTTAAAAGTGAATAAGTGTTATCTCTTTTAATCCTTACCACTATCCTAAGAAATAGTTACAATGGTGTGATCACTCACCTAGAGCCAGACATCCTGAAATGCTAAGTCAAGTGGGCCTTAGGAAGCATCATTACAAACAAAGCTAGTGGAGGTGATGGAATTCCAGTTGAGCTATTTCAAATCCTAAAAGATGATGCTGTGAAAGTGCTGCACTCAATATGCCAGCAAATTTGGAAAACTCAGCAATGGCCACAGGACTGGAAAAGGTCAGTTTTCATTCCAATCCCAAAGAAAGGCAATGACAAAGAAGGTTCAAACTATCACACAATTGCCCTGATCTCACAAGCTAGCAAAGTAATCCTCAAAATTCTCCAAGCCAGGCTTCAACAGTACATGAACATGAAATTCCAGATGTTCAAGCTGGATTTAGAGAAGCCAGAGGAACCAGAGATCAAATTGCCAACATCTGTTGGATAACTGAAAAAGCAGGAGACTTCCAGAAAAACACCTATTTCTGCTTTATTGACTATGCCAGAGCCTTTGACTGTGTGGATCACAACAAACTACGGAAACTTCTGCAAGAGATGGGAATATCATAGCACCTGACCTTCCTCCTGAGAAATCTGTATGCAGGTCAGGAAGCAACAGTTAGAACTGGATATGGAACAACAGACTCATTCCAAATCGGGAAAGGAGTACATCAAGGCTGTATACTGTCACCCTGCTTATTTAACTTATATGCAAAGTACATCATGCAAAATGCCAGGCTGGATGAAGCACAAGCTGGAATCAAGATTTCTGGGAGAAATATCAAGAACCTCAGATATGCAGATGATACCACCCTTATGGCAGAAAGCAAAGAGGAACTAAAGAGCTTCTTGATGAAAGTGAAAGAGGAGAGTGAAAAATTTGGCTTAAAACTCAACATTCAGAAAACTAAGATCATGGCATCCAGTCCCATCACTTCATGGCAAATAGATGGGGAAACAGTGGAAACAGTGGCTGACTTTATTTTTAGTGGCTCCAAAATCACCACAGATGGTGACTGCATCCACAAAATTAAAAGATGGTTGCTCCTTGGAAGAAAAGTTATGACCAACCTAGACAGCATATTAAAAAGCAGACACATTACTTTGATAACAAAGGTCCATCTAGTCAAAGCTATGATTTTTCCAGTAGTCATGTATGGATGTGAGAGTTGGACGGTGAATAAAGCTGAATGACAAAGAATTGATGCTTTTGAACTGTGGTGTTGGAGGAGACTCTTGAGAGTCCCTTGGACTGCAAGGAGATCCAACCAGTCCCTCCTAAAGGAGATCAGACCTGACTATTCATTGGAAGGACTGATGCTGAAACTGAAACTCCAATACTTTGGCCACCTGATGTGAAGAACTGACTCACTGGAAAAGACCCTGATGCTGGGAAAGACTGAAGGCAGGAGGAGAAGGGGACAACAGAGGATGAGATGGCTGGATGGCATCACTGACTCGATGGACATGAATCTGAGTAAACTCCAGGAGTGGGTGATAGACAGGGAGGCCTGGAGTGCTGTAGTTCATGGGGTTGCATACAGCTGGACACAACTGAGTGACTAAACTGAATTGATCCTAAAAATGGATTTTTTTTTCAAAACAATTTTTTTTTTAATTTGGATACACCGGGTGTGAGCTATAGTATGTGGGATCTAGTTCCCTGATCAGGGTTCGAACCCAGGCCTTTTGCATTGGGATTGCAGGGATTTAGCCATTGGACCTCCAGGGAAGCCTCATCACGAGGGTGTTTATTCTCATCATTTAGGCCTTTTAGAAAGACCACTCATTCTCTGCTATTCTCTTTTTAGAGAATCTACTACAATTGTATTTATTGATAGAGAGCTTGCAGTTTTCCATTCCCCAATTCTCATGCTTCCCTTAGACATTTTGGGGGTTTAACTTCATAAAGAACAATTAAAAGATGCCTGCCACTTGAGAAAAAAGCTATGACAAACCTAGACAGCACATTAAAAATCAGAGACATTACCTTGCCAACAAAGGTCTACCTAGTCAAAGCTATGGTTTTTCCACTAGTCATGTATGGATATGAGAGTTGGACCATAAAGAAGAATGAATGCCAAAGAATGGATGCTTTTGAGCTGTGGTGTTGAAGAAGACTCCTGAGAGTCCCCTGGACTGCAAGGAGAACAAACCAGTGAATCCTAAAGGAAATAAATCCAGAACATTCATTGGAAGGTGGAACTCCAATACTTTGGCCACCTGTAAGAAGAGCTTACTCATGGCCACATGTGAAGAGCTGACTCATCAGAAAAGACTCGGATGCTAGGAAAGATTGAAGGAAGGAGGAGAAGGGGACAACAGAGAACAAGATGGTTGGATGGCACCACTGACTCAATGGAAATGAGTTGAGCAAGCTCCATGAGATTGTGAAAGACAGGGAAGCCTGGAGTGCTTCAATCCATAGGGTCACAAAGAGGCAGACACAGCTGAGTGACTGAGCAACAAAAGAACAATGACCCTAGGAATTTACCATAATGCTCAGGATATAGTAGGTACTAAATGCATATTTGTTGAATGAGTAAATTAATACATACTGACTGGTGGCTGAGTCAGTAAGGAATCTGCCTGCCAATGCAGGAGCCCCAGGAGACGTGGGTTCAATCCCTGGGTTCAGAAGATCCCTTGGAGAAGGAAATGGCAACCCACTCCAGTATTCTTGCCTGTGAAATCCCAAGGACAGAGAGGATCATGGCAGGCTACAGACCATGGGGTTGCAAGAGTCTGACATGACTTAGCAACTAAACCACAACCACCACCTCTAATGCATAAGTGACCTCTGAAGTTGACATAAATTGGCATTTTCTAATACAGTAATAATGACTATGACACAGTTTTGATTCCCTAAAAGTAGAAAGTAGGGAGAAAACTACCAAAGTAAATATGACATCACCAACTCAATGGACATGAGTTTGAACAAGCTCAGGGAGATGATGAAGGAGAGGGAAGCCTGGCATGCTGCAGTCCATGGGGTGGCAAAGAGTCAGACATTACTGAGTGATTGAACAATAACAAAATATGGAATTGGGAAGATCATTTCACCAAAAAGAGGGAAGCTCTTTACTTTGTGAACATATTGAATCACCTTTAATCTGTGGTCAGGTTGCAGCTTTTGACATAAGCTGTATTCCATGACCAGAGTTTAAAGGCTTGCTCTCTTCAGAGATGCTGCTGTTGTTCAGTCGCCCAGTCATGTCTGACTCTTTGTGAGTCCATGGACTGCAGCATGCCAGACCTTCCTGTTCCTCACCATCTCCCAGAGTTTGCCCAAGTTCATGTCCATTGCATCAATGACGCCATCCTGCCATCTCATCCTCTGACACACTTTGCTTCTGCCCTCAACCTTTCCCAGCACTAGAGATACCCACAGAGAAAAATCCCTGCAAATTAGTTATCTTACTTGCGTGTGACCCTTCAAATACCATAGCAGGTGTCAGATCCAAGGGTAACCTTTTTGTGTGTTCAGTCACTAAGTCATGTTCCACTCTCTGTGACCCCATGGATTGCAGCATGCCAGGCTTCCCTGTCCCTTACTATCTCCCAGAATTTACTCAAAATCATGCTCATTGAGTCAATGATGCCATCCAACTACCTCATCCTCAGTCACCTCCTTCTCCTCCTGACTTTAATATTTCCAAGCATCTGGGTCTTTTCCACTGAGTCAGTCCTTTGCATCAAGTGGCCAAAGTATTGGAGTTTCAGCTTCAGCATCAGTACTTCCAATGAATATTCAGGGTTGCTTTCCTTTAGGATTGCCTGGTTTTATCTCCTTGATGTCCAAGGAACTCTCAAGAATCTTCTCCAGCACCACAGTCCAAAAGCATTAATTCTTTGGTGCTCAGCCTTCTTTATGGTCCAACTCTCATATCCATATATGACTACTGGAAAGATCATAGCTTTGACTATATGGACCTTTGTCAGCAAAGTGGTATCTCTTAGCTTTTCAATATGCTAAGTTCCGGTTAATGCAGGATAGTGGCCTTATTTTAAAATTCAAAACCTTTGTTACGTCTGTAAGGATATCTTTGCAATGTAATATAAGGTATTCACATATTCCAGGGACTAAGTTATGACAGTTTTGAAGTGAGGGTGGGGGTTGCTCTGCCAACAATACTTGTGCACTTAGATCTATGTGACTGGTTCTTCCTATTCTCTTAAACTACACAACTTCTTTTCCAAAATCATCAGAAATGTGGAGCCTTTTCTCATGCAAGTGTTTCTTCTTCCGTTCCCAGTAAATGCTTCTTGTATACAGAAAACATTGCACTCAAGTTTTTCTAAGTTTTTACTTTCTAAGTTCAAAAAAATGGATATGTTTGGTTAGGACTACATTTATCACTTCCTATCAACCACTAGGGTCTTCCCTGGTGGCTCAGTAGTTAAGAATCTTCCTGCCAATGCAGGAAATAGAGGTTCAATCCCTGATCCAGGAAGATCCCCTGCAGGAAAAAATCGCATTCCAAATCCAGTATTCTTGCCTGGGAAATCCATGGACAGAGGAGTCTGGTGGGCTACAGTCCGTGGGGTTGCAAACAGTTGGGCACAATTTAGCCTGAACAACAACAAATCAACTATAGTGATCTTCTATAGTGATCACTATAGTGGTCTTTCTCTATGATTTTAATTAATATACTCTCTTTCAAAATTCCTTGGTTTCCTGGCAATTTATTTGCTTTAGAATATACATTATCTATTTGAATTTTTAAGATATGTCTATGAGATAAGTATCATTATTCTTAGCATGAGAAATTTAGCATCTCAGGGAGGTTGAGTGACTTGCTAAGGTGAACAGCAAGTGAAAAGTGAATTGCAAATAAGAAGACACATCTGAGATTATGGCTTATTCCAAACGCTATCTTTACATATTTTTCTTGTACATAGTATAAATCTGATCTGCAATTTCTCAATAAATAGCAATAACTTATTTACCTGAAGCAATGTGGTAATATTGAAAAATCAAAGAAGACATCATCAAATTTTTGCTGAATTGAGTAAGACATGGAAGCACAAATCAATGTCAATGATAATTTGTAACAATTTCTTTAAAGAAGATTTAAAACTTTAGCTTTAAGATGGTGGAGAGAGTACATACATTCACCTCTAGTTCGCAGGCAAATTAAAATGAAATCAAAGTTTGGAGTTTTCCAAAGGAATAAACCTACAATGGGAATGGGAACGGAACTCAGGAAAAGGTGAGAGGATTCAAGAAAATGCTGAACTAATGCCAGAGTAATGGGAATATGAGAAAGCTGCAAAGGAAGCCTAAGACATGTTCATCCTGGACCAAGAGAGTCTCTGGATCCAGCAAGGGATGTCTGATGGAAGGTGGGAGTGAGAAATAGGCTGGAAGATGATTTAATCAAAGTCAGTATATAGAACAATATACCTGTCCTCCATTTGCACAGAGCATGGGCAGCATGGTTTTCATCTTCAAATGAAAACATTAAAAAAAAAAAAACAAAGAAGTTCCTCCTAAGTCCTCTTTGGGTCACACTAAAGCATCCTGGGTGTTTACTGGTAACCCTGCATTTATCCTTTTATTTCAGCCCGACTCTTGGTCTTCCTCTAGCACTCCTATTGCTGAAATCTGACATAAACTCAATTTCCAAAGGAAAAACGTGGATTGCAAATCTTTGAGCTTTGTATCACAAAGAAGAACGCAGAAGGGTGGGTTTGCAGCTGAGAAAAATATAATAAAAATAGCCAGCACTTCTGGATGGGGATGCATTGTTCCTTTTCCACTGTGCTGCAGAATGGGACTCTACTATAATTAATGAGAACATCCAGAACCATGCATGATTATCTAATAACTTCAAATATTGATTCTATCTGAAAATGCTCTGGCCCTTTTGCACCCAGGTGGACTCTCCTTTGTTCAGTCCCCTAAGTCCTGTATCACTGTGCTACTTTGAGTAGTTTTTGGTCTAGTCCTTGCACAACTTCAGGGCAATACCTTCTCCTTCCCCTACTTAAGATGCCTCATCAGAGCTCCCTTGTACTGCCTGGGAGTGAACTTACTGCATACCACATGGCACATCCACACAACACTTTGTTGGCCAGAGGGCATAAAAAGTTTTATTTAACATTCTGAAAAGCTGCATTGTTTAACAAGAAACAAACATCCATCATTACCTTCAGACAGATCCATCATCACTCCATCAAAACGCTTTCCTTGCCCTATTGCAAAGAAGGATCGCCTCCACGATTTTCTAAAAAGCAATACTTGCCTTTACAAAGAGTATTCCCTTTTAGAGGTTTTCTCTTTTCTCTCTACTCATATTCAAGGACTTCTAATTATAAAACTAGGAGACCATGTTGAATAGAATAATGTAAGGAAGAGAAAATAAAAGAATACTGACAGATAATGAAAATTATTCATTTGTTAGAAGGGGTCACTGAATGCTTTCACTTCTATTGGCAACAAAAAAACCAAGGACTTACTCTTTTCTCACAAGCCCATTGTGGACATTGGTTATTTCTTCCTGGAGCTCATCCATCATTCTAACTGGCATATGGCATGTATTATGGTCCATTCATTTAATTTGTAATATGTTTTCTTTTTAAAATTAGAAAATGGGCCAAATAAAGCCATGGCAGAATGTTCTACATATAGTACTGTCTTCTTAATTACATTAAGAAAATTTTTCCAGCCAGGTTAAAAAATGATTCAGTCAGCATCTTTTCCCTGGGAAACTTTTCCCCCCAGCATCACTTTTTAATTCAGTTTTGATCAATTATACACACACACACACACACACACACACAC
This sequence comes from Antilocapra americana, assembly GCA_007570785.1. Taxonomy (NCBI): domain Eukaryota; kingdom Metazoa; phylum Chordata; class Mammalia; order Artiodactyla; family Antilocapridae; genus Antilocapra; species Antilocapra americana. Next base: position 7,120,991 of record ML660201.1, on the reverse strand, counting down.
ACATACACACAGGCTTCCCTGGTAGCTCAGCTGGTAAAGAATTCACCTGCAACACAGGAGACCTGGGTTGAATCTCTCGGTTGGGAAGATACCCTGGAGGAGGACATGGAAACCCACTCCAATACTCTTGCCTGGAGCATTCCATGGACAGAGGAGCCTGGAGGGCTACAGTCTATGGGTCACAAAGAGTTGGACACAACTGAGCAACTAAGCACAGCACAGCATATATACACATACAAAAGGATTAACTAATTAAGCATTCCTTGTAAGCCAGAATCATTCGTTAAAGTGTTATCTCATTACTTATTAATAATTTTTAAAATAGTTATCTGTTTGTGGCCTTTACAGTTGCCTCTATCTGACAAACACTAAAAGAATCAGAGGGGCTTCGCTAGTGACTCAGTGGTAAAGAATCTGCCAGCCAATGTAGGACACATGGATTTGATCCCTGATCCAGGAAGATCCCACATGCCCTGGAGCAAGTAAGCTGGTGTACCCCAACTATTGAGCGTACAGCCTGGGAGCCACAACCACCGAGCCCAAGCGCCACAGCTACTGCAGCCCGTGTGCCGTAGAGCCTGTGCTCCGCGACAAGAGAAGCCACTTGCATTGAGAAGCCTGACTACGGCAGTGGTCCCTGCTTACCACAGCTAGAGAAAAGCCCACGCGACAACAAAGGCCCAACACAGCCAAAAATGAAAGTAAACAAGTGAGTAAGATTATTAAAAAAGAATCAGAAAGTTTGTAGAAGCTTGAGTTATTTAAGACCCCTCCAACCATCGATATTCTATTACTTCACTGTATGCAAAAATAATAAAGTCCCTACAAATATGGGGAACTTGTCCAACTTCAGGTAACAGTAGTCCTGGGATGAACCCTCCAGTTTCTATAATTATAACCAATATTCTTTACAGATATGCTACACTAAGTCATACATTTCTCTCAGGCTATCCGAGACTAGTGTATATTGCTCTAGGATAATATTCCTTCACTCTCAGTTTATCAACCTAATAAGTATTTGGTGATGCAGACAATATCTAAATACCTAAAGCAGTGTAAGGGATGAAAGAGAATGAATGATTTCAAGCCATGTATTTTGATATTCTGCTTTTGGCAATTGTTCAAACATCTTCTCAAACAAACTTGGTTCAGCATTTCAAGTATATCTCAGACCAAACTAGACTATGGTCACAACATAATGAAAGAGGAAAGCAAACATTTATTGAATGTCTTGAAGTTCTACCTGCTATACATAGGCTATTATTCTTAATTCTTAAATAACGTGATGAGCTAATGATCATTATAGTATTTTGCTAAGAAGAAAACCAACACTCAGATATGCTTCATGTCTAAGAGCACAGAACTTATAGATATGAAAGTGAAAGTGATAATGAAGTCACTCAGTCATGTCCGACTCTGGGCCACCCCATGGATGGTAGCCTACCAGGCTCCATCATCCATGGGCATTTCCAGGCAAGAATACTGGAGTGGGCTGCCATTTAACAAATGACCAAGATGACAAAAATACCAGGTATGTTATATTTTATCATACCTTTTCTCACTGACTTTAAAATATCCTAAGGCAAGTGTGGCAGAGCGAGGACAATAAGCTGGACAATTTGGAATTTTGAATAATATGCCTTTTGGCACTGAGAGTTGAGTTGGAGGTTCTTCATAAGGGATTGGAAACATTTCTGTGCACCAGGCTGGTAATGCAATGTGTTAGTAGGAGCCATGAACTTCAAAACATATAATCTCTACTCCTTATCTAGTTCATATTCTATGAATATTGATGGAGACCCTATCATGTGTCATACATTACGCTAAGGGGCTTGGAATAGAAGAGGGGATAGCTCAAAAATTATCTTCAACAAGGGATGCAGAAGTGGACCCAGGATGTTCAAAAAACTTCTAGTAGGTCAGGATGCCATGAGGGTGATAAACACATGGGATAAGAAAAGGCTCAGAAGATAACAGGTGGAGCATATCATGAAAAATCATGCTAAGGAATTTAGACTTTAATTTTGAGGAATGAAGTCACAGAAAGATCATGTTTATCCCAATGAATGGGATGGCCTAGATGGAACTGTTTGGATGAAGGGAGACAATCACAAAGTTATTACTGATAAATCTGCAAGATAAGTGTTGTGTCAGTAGCTTGAGTCAAGTGCTGTAGGGACAGAGTAGAAACACCTGGGGTGATTAGAGTAAACCTTGACAGAGATGTCAAAGAACCCAGAACTTGAATAAAAAATGAAAGACATAGTGACAAATACTCCAGGCCAGGGAAAAAATATAAGAATTGTGGAAGACTCCAAGAAAGTGGTTTAAATTTTCCTTAATGAAAATGTGCCATCTTGGGCTCATCAGTGGATAAGAGCTGGAAAGTAGATTAGGAAGAGATCACCAAGAGCTTTGTGGCTTTCACCCCAGTTGGCAAAATTACACTGGGCACCCACAAGAAAGTGGAGACTATGCTCAAAGTTCCTCATTATTCTCTGAGATCAACTAAATAATACATAGTCTTCTGTCTTTTTGAATTCCACAGAATACTTAACCCAGTGAAACCCTAAACACCTCTGGTGACACAAGAAACAAATTTGGGGTGTGTTCTCCTGCAAGTCAATGACAACACATCCTTTAAGGAAGATTAGTGATGGTAATGACACATACTTTGTAACAGTCACAAAGTTGACCAGAATATAGGGACTCCATATCAAGATAACTTTTCTTGAAATAGTCCACTAGATGCATTTTAAACAAATTTCTAACATGTGAAAAAGAATAGTAAGAAAGTCAATTTAACTTGTGGATATAAATAATAGTTTTATTTGCCAAATGTTCTACTGTAAAACATACCATTTGGAATTATTTTCCTAGACTCAACACTGACATAATTCTAATTTATTTTCTCCAGATATAAAAGGTGAACCAGTTGTTTCCATCCTGGGACAAAACTGATATCTTTGAACACCACCATTGACTGCCTTGGACCTCTGCACTATCATAGCAGGAAAGACACGAGTGGAGGCAAGTGGCTAATTGGAAAGGAAAGAGCCCTCCACTCAAAGCCACATGTTCGCTTGAACCTTAAGCCCATAACATATATTCAACTAAGGAGATACAGGCACAATACTCTCTTGGGTAGAGGACACAATTCTAAAAATTGTTATAATTATTCCACTTCCCAATGATTTACCCTTCATAGGAGTAAGCACAAAATAGTAGGGAGTGAAATATCTCAATTTTTGATGTTTGCTTAAGTAAAGATCAAACACGTTAAACTACAAAATGAGTTTTGTAGCAGAACGCTTAACTCATATTTGGAGCTTGGAAATATGGGAATGAATGATGTGGATACGGAGAGGGAATAAATTAAACTTGGACAAGGACACTTTTTCCAAATTAGCTGTAAGGTACCAAGATGCTTCCCCAGTGGCTCAGCGGTAAAGAATCCACTTGCTGTGCAGGAGACCTGCAGGAGACGTGGGTTCAATCCCTGGGTTGGGAAGACTCCCTGGAGGAGGAGGAAATGGCAACCCTTTCCAGTATTCTTGGCTGGAGAGTCCCATGGGCCGAGGAGCCTGGCGGGCTGCAGTCCATGCAGTCAGACACAACTCAGCGACCAAGCAGGCACACACCAACGGGAAGTGCTGCAGATTGCAATTGCAAGCAGCTTTCTGAATGGAGGAGCACTGGATTATCCATTTTTGAGGATGGCTGAGAGAGCCTCATGCCTCACCTGCTTCATGGTGATGGAATCAGCACTGTTCCCAGGCCTTGCCACCTGCCTTGAGCTATCCTTAGCCTAGTGTTAAGAATGCTAAGCTCATCAGAAGCTGTGAGTATCTGAATTCATTTTAAGCCTCTTTCCCTAGATACGCTGTGTGATCCACAGTCTGGTGCTGGCCAGATGCACCATCTAGGATCTGTCTATTCTTGGTCTGTCCCCCCTTGGCCGTTTGGTGAGAACTCTTGCTCTGCAATGCACCTTATGCCCCAGTCATAAATCTCCATGTCCATCTTCTGCACTAGACTATGTCCTCTTCCTGTTTGTAATATTCATCACGACCTTTATCACATAAGGAATTGTACTGGATAGCTTAATGGAAATTCTTTAGAAGTCTTCCCAGTGACCTCAAGAGTATATGTTGGAATATTATATTACCGTCTTAGGGCTAATAATACTAGCCTCAGGGCTCTAATAGTTTTTAGGGACCCAACAGAGATCTTCCTAGTGACGAAGATAATTCATCTAATTTTTCTTAGGTACAATTTGCCTGGTGCTTTGGAGCTTTTTCAGATCATTCTCTTAAAAAAATTAACGTTGGCTATAAGCAATCTAGCTTTGGTGAACATGGAAGACTGGTCTTTGAGGATCCAGGCTTTCTTACTCATGTTAGTGGTTGGATGAATCCTCCACCATATTCAATTACCAAGAATAATATTAATACTTCTTCAAGGCGTGTCAGAGATGTATCTAACAACCCAGGAAATCCTTTCTTTTTGGATTATCCTAAAATTACTACAGAAGAAAACAAAGGCAGAATTTGAACCCAAAATAAAATTTCGTTTGAATTTTTTAACATGAAAAAAATCAAAACAAAACAGTAAAATTAAAAGCTACCCATGCCAAAGTACATAAAGTAAGTGAAAGTAGTTACTAGGTGATGATTCTCACTGGGAACTCAGGAATGGTGTCCAAAATAAGACATTAAGCTGATATTTGAATTAAAGGAACAAGATGAACGTGTGGGAGGGTCAGAAGTAACATTATTTACATGTAGCAAAGCAGAGTGAGTCATCAAAGACGCCAACCTGGGGACCATCTTAGTTTCCAGGATAAAAAAGGCTCTTGTATCCAGAAGGCGCTGGCAGGGAGATCAGAGGAAGAAGAAGAGTCGCAAGAGAGACAGGCCACTTTGCCATGAAATCAAATCACATCAGATTCTGCAAACCCAGCTGTGCTGTTTCCCTTGGGGAGTATTTCATGGTGCCGAGTTATTAGTACCATAGCTTCTGAAACCCGAGTCCTGGAATTCAACCTCATCAGGCTGACGTGTGACCATTATACATTGTGAGAAAAGGGACCAATTTGGGAGCAGTGTGATGGAACAACTAGAATGGGGACTCGGCCTTTGGAAGAGTGGAAAAAACTGAGCTCATCTTTCTCCAGAGAAGCCTGCAGTAGCTTTCGGATTTCTTTTAAGACTTTTTTTTTTTTTTAATGTGGATCATTTTACAAGTGTTCATTGAATTTCCTACAATATTGTTTCTGTTGTGTGGGAGAGAACCAGCAACCCCTGCACTGGAAGGCAAAGTCTTAACCACTGGGCCACCAGAAGAGTTCCAGCTCTTGGATGTCTGAGCCCAGAATTCACAATCAGTCGAAGTACAAATACAGGAGTCATCCAGATAAGGGGACGCCTAGACAGTCAGCACTATCTCTGGTCCACCTGTCTGCCCCACCGATGCCAGCCTGGCAGAGCATTGCTAGATGGCACGAGATGAGCTTTCTTTCTTGCAGATAGCACTTTACTGTTGGATGGAAATATAGTTTACAAATATGATCCAAACAGATCATCCCCATGAACTGTAAATTCAATCTCAAGAGTCTCTTAGGATAAACAAAGGCCTCTCTGCTCCTTTTGACAAATCCAGAATCAGGAAAACTGAAAGCCTACCTACCGCCTTAGAAAATTAAATTTTGGTTTAATGTTCTCCTCGTGGTTGAAGTGGCTACTTAAGGAAAGATAATGACGGCATTAGGCTGTTTAATTGCTGCTGCTTAGCTTAATCAGGATCTCTCTGGCTCCTGCTGGAAAGGATTGGGGGAGGGGGAGGCGTGTTGAACTAGAAACAGAACGAAACATCCCTCTATCAACCCAAGAGGAAAAACTCACTTGTATGTAAGCAATACGTGCAGCCTTGAGGAGGGGTGTTTATTGGCACCTGGGAGCCTGTTTGTTATATGGACCACACACAGAGAAGACTGGATGGAGCTTCCAGGTGGAGTCAGGTACGCAGCAGGGCCCATCAACACAGGGGAACCCAGCCCAAAGCTTAAAAGACCAAGCCCAAACCTATAACAGGATCCTACAGTTAACTGCCATATTTCCAAGCAGAAGCACAGGTTTTTCTTAGTGTTTGCTTTAAGCTGGAAAACATCCTGGTGATATCTGTGGACGGCGGCTCTAGCATCTAGGCTAATCATCAGTCACACAGAGGTGGTCAGGATGAGGACTGTAGCCTGGGACTCAGGAAGAATTCCCTTTCCTAAGCTCTGTCACGGTCCAGTAAGGGCATTAGACCTGGGAACACTAAGAACCTCTGCCACTGCCAACGCTAAGCTAGCCATCATCATCAGACATCATTTGACACTGTGCTCTTTTTTTTTCTTGGCTGTGCTGGGTCTTCATTGCTGCATTCAGGCTTTCTCTAGCTGTGGCAAGAAGAGGCTACTCTACCTTGTGGATTGTAGGCTTCTAGTTGTGGGGTACGGGCTTAGTTGCTCCTCAGCTGGTGAGATCTTCCCGAATCAGGGATCGGACCCGTGTCCCCAACACTGGCAGGCAGATTCTTAACCACTGGGCCACCAGGGAAGTCCTCCACACTGGGTTCTTGCTCACCAATCAAATCTTCAATGTCTAGAACAGTGTCTAAGAAGACACTCCATCGTCAACATCCATCAACTCATTTCCTCTTAAGAATCTGTTACCTAGCATGGGGGAAAGGGCAGTGGTGCATCCAGTAAAATTAGTTCTCTTCATCAGCTTGCTTGGTAGCCTGGAGAATCTCAAGTTTTGCATTTTTGTGGCCCACATTGAGGTAGACTCAGAGGATTATCTTTTGGGTTGGGAAGATCTCCTGGAGGAGGGCATAGCAACCCACACCAGTATTCTTGCCTGGAGAATCCCATGGACTGAGGAACCTGGTAGAGTCCATTGGATTGCAAAGAGTCAGTCACCACTGAGCAAATAACATTTTAGCTGGCAGTTTACTCTGCAGTCTTGGACGGACACTGGTTGTGGGGGGGACAGTTTCTGATCTGGGGTGAAGAACCTCTCCAGGGTAGTGGAAACAGTAAACAAAGGAATGGATCTGATTCTTATGTAATTTAATCTGGATCTTAGAATGACTGTTACTATCTTTCATTCTGCTTTCTTTCATTCTCATAAGTGGAAGTTTGGTTTTCATTTTCTCTTCCAGGTAGAATTCTTATTAAGTTTTTAATTTCCAAAGCTGAGTTTGGAAGCAATTCCATAAACTTCTCCACTGTTCCAAGATCAATAAAAATGAACTTATTGAGTTATCTTTTTAAAATTGACCAAACACCCTTAATTCTCCATTGTCAATGTGAAATGATCATTGATTGTGTGTGATTCATTGTGAATATGTTGATAAATAGCATTTAAACAAAAGCTAATTGCTAATCATATTCCCCAGAAATCACCACCCAAGACTATAAGAAGACATGTAAATGTGTATTTCTCACAGCATCATTAGCTGTAAGGAGCACAAAAAAACTAGGAGAATGGGTGAGTTCAGCTGGGCTGACACGTGTTATGGAAAATTCTGCAGCCCTCAGAAATGATGAACAACAAGCACATAAAGCAACATGAATAGATTCTTAAAAAGCTATAATGTTATTTTTTAAAAAAGAAAACACAATCTATATAGCAGGATATTATTTACATTAAATTTTAGGCATAGATTTACAAATAGCCCCATATATTTTTCAAAGATAAGGACACAAGGGCAAATATCAGATATATTTTGTTATGTAACTGAGTGAAAAGGTGAAAAGACAAATAAGAATCATAGTTGAAAGGGTGAAAATATTAAAATAAAATTAAATAAGTAAAACAGGGCTTGCCTGTCTTAGTGATAATGATGTTCCAGAGACAAAGGCTCATGAATAATTCAATTCTATGTACCTGAGAGCCTTAAATATTAACATAAAACACAAGTAACATGAAAATTAAGTAAAAGTCAAGTGAAAGAGAAGTCAATTAAGCTCAGTATGCATCTTAGGACAAACACTTGATATGGGCTGGGAGTGTCATTTTCAATTAATTACCTATAATTTTTATGGGCATCACTGTGAGTTGACTATCCTTGCCTTCATACCCCACAATACAGTCTTTTCAGGAGATCCTGTCAGCTCTGCCTCCAGGATATTCTCAGAATCTGATCACTTGTCACCCTCTCCTCCCCTCCGCCCATCACTTGTCACTTGGTCTTTTGTTAATAATTGCTTCCACCCTTGGCCCCCTTTCGGTCTCTTCTCCACAAAATTGATAGAACGACCTGTGTCAGATCATGTCCTCCAACCCTCCGACACCTCACTGCTCCCCCAGAGTTCAATCCCAACCCTTTGGCCTATAGGGCCCCACCTCATCTTGCCCTGTGCTAGCTCTCTGACTTGGTCTTCTACCCAGTTGCCCCTGATTCACCATGCTCCCTCCACATGACCTCTTGTTCTCCCTGTAACACATAACGCCTGCCATTGCCTTTGGACTTGCTGTATCCGCTGCCAGGATTCTGTTTCGTTAGTTGGCTGACACCCTTGCTTATTTGTGATCTCCTCCCAAATGAGACCTTTTTGCCGGAGACTCTCTTGTCAACCCAATTCAACAGCCCCTTTCCTCTTTCCTTTCTCTGCTCTTTTTTAGTTCCTTTTAGCACTTGGTGGTACATGGCGCATTATGCTTTTAATGTACTTCCCTTTTCGGAGCAGCAGGAGAGGTTACTGCTCCGTCTACAGAACCTAGAACAATGTTAGGTTCAAGTTTGTGCTGCATAACTATAGAAGAAGTGAACCTTGATGAGAGTTTGACCTGAATGCATTTCAATGGATAATAACTGGACAGGCTAAGAAAATAACACAATAGTTTGAAATTAAAGACACAACTTCATTTGATTAAAAAAAAATCATGCCTCCTTCTCTTATCTTTTCAGTAAAGCATATTGAGGCTAAGCAAACTTTAACTCCCTCCTTAGTGTCCACTGAGGAAAAGCCAAGTTCATTCCTAGGCTGAAGTTGGTAGGCTCTTGATCTTTTTTTTAAAAAAATGTTTTTATTTGTCTTTGCTGGGTCATAGTTGAGACATGTGGAATCTTTAGTTGCAGCATGCAGGATCTTTTAGCCGTCACATGAGAACACTTAGTTGTGGCATGTGGGGTCTAGTTCCCTGACCAGGGATCAAACTTGCATTGGGAACACAGAGTATTAGCCATTGGACTACCAGGGAAGTCCCAGTAGGTTCTTGACCCGTTTCATTGAATGGCTGTTCTCCAATGTATTTTCAAAGATTTCTCATCTTTCCCTGCAGTTTATTATTTAGTTCCAAATTAAGATTCTCTGAAAGGTTCATCTGTGGAAGTGGAAAATGTGTGAAATCCTAGGCATGTGGTATCACTCCTAATGAAAGATTCACTTAAATAAATATAACAACCAGTAATTATTTATACCTTTTTGATTGTTTTCAATTTGACAGATTTTTAAAAGGGGGGAAAGATTGACCAGAGGGGAAAACAGCGAGCGGTACAGTCCAGCAGTATTTGCAGTCAAACACCTGCCCATGAGTCATAAAGTATAGATCTTGCTGAAAAACTATACCCTGGTGCAGAAGATACAATCAGGCAGGTTGAGCAATGGGTATAAATCAAGACCTTTCTTCAGGAGCTGGTTCCACGGGGGAATTATCCCTTCATAAAACAATGCTTTAGTAAACAAATACATGGTGAAATAATGACGCCCCCTTACTCCATAGAATACATTCATCTCAGGCTTGTGCTGTAAGGAGCAAGGAATCCATCTATGGTGATATTGCATGGAGTTTATGCAGCAAAGAAAAGATTGCATTGTTTCCTCTTTGGGACGTAAGGATAATCAGGCTGGTGGGAAGGACATTTCGAAGTAACCTCTTAAATGGAAGCATTGCTACACTGTAGGTGCTAATTTTCTCTAGCTTCTGTCACAATGCCTGGTATGTAGTAATGAGGTTCCATGACATACAGCAAATACAGAAATCAAGCCATTTTTTCCTGCAGATTTTAAGAAAGGTTTTAAGTGGTGGATAAAAGCATACACCTTCCTTGTCAAAAGATATCTGACATCTTCCCAAAACAAAAACAGGTCAGACATCCAGTTCTATTTCTTAAGTCTTCAAAAAGCTTTTTTTCCTTGTTAGTAATCTTGCTTAGCAATTTATATCTATCACCGTATTAGGTAGTTATGAGATTGCATTTTACTTTCAGCTATGTGATGCTAGAGTATATATCTTTCAAAATCATATTTCCAGGCTCTTTAGTTAGCCACTTCTTATTTCCATGGGCTTTAGGTGGGCACAGTAAATGATATTTTCAAACGAACATTAAGTTGGAAACAATCTGATGTATAACATGACACTGTGGTTTCCAGTCGAACAGCCCTAATATCTAAATTCTATGCCTGATCTTACTTATTTTCAGTCTTTCGTAACCTGTCAATGTCTAGCCCATACAACATACCTGAACCAAAGAGTCCAGCAAAGAGTTACCCAGGATTCAGCTCTGACTCTAGACCCTAGAGAAGTGGGACTTTCCAAAATAGCTTTCCCACTTTGCTTGGATTTCTGCACCTGTTAGAGCATAGGACTTTACAGGAATCCCCCAACACTTTACCTTTGACTTGCTACAACTGGCCTTTCCTCCAAATGGTATTCGGGGCTTTATTGTCATAAGCTTCATATTAATTCTCCAACTTCAAGGGTAGCTACTACAAGGAGAAGCCCATGCACCACAACTGGAGAAACCCTAAATGCAGCAACAAAGATCTAATGCAGTCAGACATAATAAATCAAAAAGAAAGACGCTTTTAATCTATTCCAAATGCTCTAAATTTGGAAGTCATTCCTTCTGATATTTATTAATCCTTTAGGCTTTATTCCCACCCCCAAAGTATAATGTCTATTGCAACATGAAAAAAGTTGACTCAAATATCATCAGTCCTACAACAAATTTCATACACATTATACTTTGATATTTGCTTGTATTTTCTTCTTCTATACTGAAAAAAAAGGTTACACCAATTTCCTTTGCTATCAGAAATGGAGACAGGTGGGCATTTTAGATACAGTTTAAATTTTGTTTATCTTCACTTGATGGAACTTTGCCTGAAATATCATTTCAAGGATATATTCCTTGTTCTTTCCACTAGGGTATAAATGCATCTAAAATAAATGCTAAGTTCTTTGACTTTTCTAATATCTGTCTCCAGTGAGTTGGGCATCAATTATTCTTATGAGCTTTTCAAATTGGATTGTTGGAAAAGTTCAGTGAAGTAGAACTGACTACTGCCAGCATTATGTTTAATGAGAATATATAGCTGCATACTTGAAACCTGTAACTGACTTTTTTTCTGGGAATTCTGAATGGCTTGCCTTATCCAAAGCTCTTCCTTCTTGGGTAAGATATTCTGAGGCTCTATAAATATCCATTCTCTAACAAGTAATTCTGTCAATGGAAATAATACATTGTTCAGGGAGTAGACAGCCATGTTAATAGCAAGCAAACCCAAATGAGAGGGGTATATATATATATATATATATATATATATAAAATTGATGATGGACCTATAATACCATACAGGTTCAAACGCTGGAGCAACCATTTTCAGTCATATGAGAGATGTGTAAGCAGAGGAAATCCATCAAAAGAGAGTATATTTCCAACAATCAGTATTTTTCAAGCATCTATAATTTGCCAGATATAATATTAGATACACAGCTAGAGTGAAAATCCCTTCCTTTATGGAGGTTTTAGTAGTACTTGTTAGTCATTCAGTCATGTTCAACTCATTGTGACCTCATGGACTGCAGCATACCAGCTTCCCTGTCCTTCACTATCTCCTGGAGATGGTATGGAGACAAACATAATTAAGCATGACAATCATTTACTGTTTAATGATATTAACTGCTATCTATCAAACGTCCACTATGTATAAGTCCTTGACTTGATATTTTGGACACAAAGATGATTAAGAAGCAATCCCTTGGATTTCCCTGCTGGTTCAGTGGTTAAGACTATGCCTGTCAATACAGGGGACATGAGTGTGATCCCCGGTCCGGGAAGATCCCATATGCCTCAGGCAACTAAGCCTGCACACCCCAATGACTGAGCCTGTGCTCGAGGGCCCATGCGCTGCAACAGGAGGAGCCACGGCAATGAGGAGCCTGCTCACCACAACGGAGGGGAGCCCCTGCTCGCCACGACTAGAGAAAGCCTGCATGCATCAACCAAGACCCAGCACAACCAAAAATAAATAAATACAATTAAAAAAAAAAAAGAAGCAATCCCTTTTGTCAAGGAAATAGCCATTTAGTGGAAGAGACAGACACAAAAACTGGCAAAGACAAGGGCCACCCCGACACCCCTGCTCTCTAAGATCTCCCACCTGCCCAGGACAGGCTATCCACTCTGCTCAGAAGGTGTTACGGAAGGAGTGTCATCTGTCGTGTTAGTTCGTCTTCCTTCTACTGAAGATGAAGCTCACCAGAGTCAAAGGCTGAGAAAGAAGATGTCGGAGTCTTCCCGGTTTCAGTCATTTTAATGGTGGCCTATCCTTACACGGTATGAATCTCACGATTCTGTAATTCCCCAAAGAATCTCACTCAAAGAGTTGAGTCCAATAGAACACTTAAACCAATCTTGTTCTCGTTTCTACTACTGCTCACCACAAAGAAGACAATGTTTTTAAAATATAGATTTACTCACTGAGGCTAATGAGCTATCCTGATTTTGCAATATGTACTAACACAATGCCTTGATTCATTTTAGCATAAAATTAAAACAAACGGTAGACATCAATAAAACCTCCTACATCTATTTTTAAAACTGTTTCATCCTTTCTAAACTTTTTTTTCTGAATAATTATTAACTAAACTGCTTGCAGGTTTAAACAAGACTTCAGTTCTAGTCTCAGCTTTATTATATGTTAAGATTTTATAGATTTGTAAATCAGGTGATCTCTCTATGAAATTATGAAGATAGCATTTGGGTCTCCTTCTACACTGAAGCATTGAATAACTTTTGCAAATGGATGTGAAACCCCAAGTTTACATCGACTTTGTAAGTTTTGTTCAAACCAAAGATGGTAAGTCTGTGTGACTGAAGGTGATTAATTGAATATAACTTTCTTTAGATGTGCATTAACAATTGGTCCTGTATTCAAAGCAAAACTGAACTGTGAATCAGTAAAAAATCAGTCCTTAATATTTATTGGCTGAATCAATCAATCAAGTAACAACTTTTACCATGTCAGCCATTACTCAGAATATTGACAACAAGTGTGAAATTCAAATACATTATATAAACATGCAAAAAATACTAATATAAACTTCATGGATTTTTTTTGAGAGTAAAAATTTTGACCCAAGTAAAGTTATGGAGTTTTCACTCACTGATCGATTGGTGTTTTTCATGAGGATCATCAATCCTCATGAAATGGAAACAACTGTGATGAAAGGACAAGAACATAGACTTTCACATACACTAAGAGTTATGGACAAAACTGAGCAGAACAGCATGATTTTAGTAGCTTAAGGCTGGAAACTAGCAAATACACATCAACAGTGTAATGGATTTTGCATTGAACTGATTACTCAGTATTGATCTATGAATCAAATTGAGTTTTTCAGCCAGGGTTCAGTTATAATTAGTCTTATATCAGTATTTTCTGCTCAGTCTTATAATCAGGCCCCTCTTGGTGCCTTCTGATGGACTAATGCTGAGTAGCAGTAGCCAAGAAACTTCAGGTGTCTGCAAGTAGGTATTGAACTTGATTTTCCCAGCCCAAGATGCAGATAATGCAATAATATGTTCCCAAGGCCATAGAAGCTAATGAGTGCCCGATTGAGGATTTGACATATGAATGGTTTGCCCACCCAAACCCTCTCTCAATTTTTTAAAGTAGGATTATTAAACTTTTAAAAAAAATATAACATTCATAATGAAGGCACAAAAAAATTAAATGTACAGCAGAACAGATTATCCAAAATATGAACGCCTCCTTGTAATCACAACCCAGGTCAAAAAAGAGAATGTTGCCAACACTCTGGAAGATACCCTCCACTCCTGCTATCTCTAAAATCATTGCCCCTTCCTTTTCCCCAAAGTTATAGGTTATTTTGACTTCCAACACCATCATTTATTTGTGTGTGCCTATGTAATTTGTATACACACGAAATGTACTTGTTTGCGTCTGACTTATTTCACCTTTAATATTGCATGTGTGAAATTTATCCTTATTGTTATATGTATCTGGGGTCTATTCAGTTTCATTGTTGGATAATGTTCCAATGCCTAGATATACCACACTGATTTATCCACTACACTCGACCTGTTAGTAAATCTGGAAGACCAAGCAGTGGCCACAGGACTGGAAAAGGTCAGTCTGCATCCCAAGTTTCAAGAAGTGTAGCAGTAAAGAATGTTCAAACCATCGGGCAATTGTACTCATCTCTCACGGCAGTAAAGTCATGCATAAAATCTTGCATGCTAGGCTTCGGCATTATGCAAACCAAGAACTTCCAGATGTCCAAGCTGGGTTTAGGAAAGGAAAAGGAACCAGAGATCAAATTGCCAACCTCTGATAGGTCATAGAGAAAGCAAGGGAATACCAGAAAAACATCTACCTCTTTTTCATCGACTATACTAAAGCCTTTGACTGTGTGGAAAGCAAACTGTGGAAAACTCTTAAAGAAATGGGAATCCCAGACCATCTTACCTGTCTCCTCAGAAATCTGTATACAGGTCAAGAAGCAACAGTTAGAACCCTGTATGGCAAAACTGATTGGTTCAGGATTGGGAAAGGAGTATGATAGGACTGTCTGCAGCCACCATCTTTGTTTAATCTATATGCTGAGCACATCATGAGAAATGCCAGACTAGATGAGTTACAAGCTAGAATCAAGATAGGTGGGAGAAACATCAACAACCTCAGATATGTGGATGATACCACTCTAGTGGCAGAAAGTGAAGAGGAAATCAAGAACCTCCTGATGAGGGTGAAGGAGAGTGAAAAGGCAGCATAAAACGAAATATTAAAAAACTAAGATCATGGCATCCGGCTCCTTAACTTCATGCCAAACAGAAGGGGAAAAGGTGGAAGTAGTGACTGATTTCTTCTTCTTGGGCTCTAAAACCACTGCAAATAGTGACTGCAGTCATGACATCAGAGGACCATTACTTCTTGGCAGGAAAGCTATGACAAACCTAGACAATGTGTTGAAAAGCAGAGACATTACTCTACCAACAAAGGTCCGTATAGTCAAGGTTATGGTCTTCTCAGTGGTCACGTACAGTGGTTATGGGAGCTGAACTGTAAAAAAGATGGAGTGCTGAGGAATTGACGCCTTCAAACTGTGGTGCTGGAGAAGACTCCTGAGAGTTCCTTGGACAGCAAGGATATCAAACCAGTCAACGTCAAGGGAAATCAACCCTGAATATTCATTGGGAGGACTGATGCTGAAGCTGAAGCTCCAGTATTCTGACACTTGATGCAAACAACTGACTCACTGGAAATAAGAACCTGATGCTGGGACAAACTGGGGGCAGAAGGAGGAGAGGGAATCAGAGGATGAGGTGGCTGGATGCCATCAATGACTCAGTGTCAATGGACATGAACTTGGGCAAACTCTGGGAGATAGTCAAGGGCAGGGGAGCCCTATCATGCTACTGTTCATGTGGTCAAAAAGAATCAGACACAACTGGGTGACTAAACAACACTGATGCATGTTTGCTAGTTTCCAGTCTTCAGCTACTAAAATCATGCTGCTCTGCTCAAGTCTGCACATAACTCTTGGTGTATAGGAAAATCTATGTTCTTGTCCTTTCGTCACAGTTGTTTACATTTCATGAGGACCATCAAAAAACATGTATTGGTGTAAATTGTTACCTTACCTCACCACACATACAGAAGCAACACAATAGATGTTCTTCATTTTTAGCCACTCAGCAAAAACACAGAAAAAGATATCCAGGAAGACTTTTGATGTCTTTTAGATGTTTCTCCTTGCTCATGTTTTACTCTTGCCTAGAATTCTGGAAAAAAAAGTGTTTTGTGTAAACTTATAGACTATTTAAATATAAATTATTATTGCCAAACAAGTCAAATTAAAAGGATTTGTATTCACTTTGGCCCCGTTTCTGTTCAAATGTGTCATTGGGGTGGGTTACTTTGATGTAGACATAGAGAGCCTGACAATTAAAGCTTGTTCCCCCATCAAGAAAATTACAAGTCTGAACTAAAAGTTCCTTACTGCTACCTTATTATCAACAGTTCTTGGGATCCAATCACTTAATATTACTGTAAATAATAGTAATAACATGAGAAAACATTTTCACTTAAAAGGAAAACTCAGCTTTTATCCCCGAACTGCACTTAACACAAAATGACTCTATATCCAACAGAGTGAATAACCTGCTTCTATAAGAACTAATTGAGCAAATACCAGTGGAATGCATAAGATCAGATATTATTGATTCCTGCTTATTCACGTGGCAAAATCAATTTCTCCTGCAATATCTGGAAAAACAGGATGATATGATTGTTTTATCATTAAAGAGATACAATATAGAAATGATACTAGAAAGAACAGCTCTGCTCTGGGCTTGCCTGAATTCTGGGTCAGCAAATAATTCATGTGCAGCTTGCCTTCTGAACTGAAGTCAGCCTACAATGATGTCTAATGAGGCAAAGCAATTCCTGAGTTTAAAATTTCCCCAACTGGAGTTCCCCAAATAGTGTTTTATAATATACTGTAAGAAAAAAAATATTCAAGGATAAAGAAATTGGTGAAATTGTCTGCACAGATCCCCTTGCAATTCTTTAGCAAAATAAATAGTATGGTGGTGGTTGGGGGGATGGGAATCTGGTGGTCCAGAGACTAGGACCCCATGCTCCCAAGGCAGGGGGCCTGGGTTTGATCCCTGATCAGGGAACTCGATCCTGCATGCTACAGCTAAGAGTTAACATGCTGCAGCTAAGACTGGGAACAGCCAAAAATAAATAAATAGATGTTTAAAAATAAATAAATAGTAGGGGAAATCCTGAAGTAAAGATGCCAGGATCACATCTGTGTTCGGCTGATCCATGAAGACACAGATTGGTACCGGTCCAGTAGTTATAACGGGATAGCTATATAAAATGATAATATTCTTCAGTTCTTTCATTCCATCCTTGCCTAACTCAAGAAAAGAAAGAAAAAAAGAAAGTGAAGTCACTCAGTCGTGTCCAACACTTTGTGACCCCATGGACTGTAGCCTATCTGCCTTCTCTGTCCATGCGATTTTCCAGGCAAGAGTACTGGAGTGGGTTGCCATTTCCTTCTCCAGGGGACCTTGCTGACTCAGGGATTGAACTGACTTAGAATTTTCTGTTCTATGGTTCAGGTTATTGAAGTTCCAAGGGTCAATGTCATCTTTATCTGCCCTGGGCCAGCCTGGAAGGGAAATTAATAAAAGCTCATTGGGAGGATATGGCTTCCCTGATGACACAGACTGTAAAGAATCTGCCTGCAATGCAGGACACTCAGGTTTGACCCGTGGGTTGGGAAGCTCCCCTGGAGAAGGGAATGGCAGCCCACTCCAGTATTCTTGCCTGGAAAATCCCATGGACAGAGTAGCCTGGTAGGCTACAGTCCATGGGTCACAGAGAGTCAAATATGACTGAGTGACTAACACTTTCACTTTTCACTTTCATTGGGAGGACAGAGGATGGACAAGTACCTAACAATACGGAGCAGCCTAACCTCACAGGGAGGGAGGCGCTGGTGAATGCTATGTTAAGGACCATTGACAATAATAAGGCAGAATGCAGAATGCAGATATTGTTGCAGCCTACCCATAGAAGCGGCTGTACTGAGGGAAAATAAAGTCGAACTCTAGATGGAGGAGTGGTAAGCCAAAGAGCATAGTGGACCATGACAAGCTAAAGTCACAATACTTCTAGAAACTTTGTCAGGCCAGAAACATGTGCAGAGTTCTAGTAAAATCAACTATAACAGGGATGACACTTTAAAACTAACTGAAATCAGGGGACTTTCCTATGGTCTCATGGCTAAGGCTCCTTGCTCCCAGTGCAGGGAGTCCAGGTTCAAACCCTGGTGAGGGAACTAGAACCCTCATGTTGCAACCAAATATTTCATATGCTGCAAGACTGAAGATTCTACGTGCTGTAACTAAGAGAGACAGTATTTCTTTATAAGTGTTCCTGTCATTCAGATTTGCACCCATCTAAACTGTTTTGCATCATTTTGCATATAGAAGTTGCAGGAAGAGTGTGTAAGGATATGGACATGAGTGTGTTTCAGCTTTCATGATGATTTTCAACATCTCTTTGAATAATCTGGTTTCTGTATGTTTTTGTGTTTTATTTAAAAACTCATGTTTCACTCCAGGGTCCTAAACATATTCCTTAACATTTTTATTCTAATAGCTTTGTAATTTTAGTGCCCTATTTATGTTGTGTGAGATAGGAGTGAAATAATATTTTTCTTAACATGTTGTTGTTCAGCCACTAAGTTGTGTCTGATTTTTGTGACCCCATGGACTGCTGTATGCCAGATTGCCTTGTCCTTCACTATATCCTGGAGTTTGCTCAAATCATGTCCATTGAGTTAGTGATGCTGTCTACCCATCTCATCCTCTGTCACCTCCTTCTCCTTTTACCTTCAATCTTTCCCAGCATCAGGGTCTTTTCCAATGTGTTGGCTCTTTGCATCATGTAGCCAGAGTGTTGGAGCTTCAGCTTCAGCATCAGTCCTTCCAATGGATACTCAGGGTTGATTTCCTTTAGGAGTGACTGATTTGATCTCCTTGCTGCCCATGGGACTCTCAAGAGTCTTCTCCAGCACCACCGTTTGAAAGCATCAGTTCTTATGTGCCCAGCCTTCTTTATGTCCAACTCCAGTCTTATATATGACTAGTGGAAAAACCTCAGCTTGACTATACAGACCTTTGTTGGCAAAGTGATACCTCTGCTTTTTAATACACTGTCTAGGTTTGTCACAGCTTTCTTCCAAGGAGCAAGGGTCTTTTAATATCATGGCTACAGTCCACTGTCCACAGTGATTCTGGAGCCCAAGAAAATAAAATCTTAACATAATGTGTCTATTTCCCAATTACCATCCATTTAAATATCTTACTTATTCATTTGTTGCCTTGTCTGTATGGCCAACTTTATCATGTATCATATTGCCATAAGCCTTGTTGAGTTGTTCTCTGCCATACTGGCATGTGGAATTCTGGCTGCCTCAGCTGGCTAGTTCTGGTGCTCGTTGCTGTTTCTTTGTCCTGAGAGAGTTAACAATGACTCCTCTTGGAAAATGTGATGGGGAGGGTTATGGGAAGCACCCACCTAAAATTAGAAACCCTCCTCCCCTGCCACCCTGATTCTCAATAGAGGTGCCCTTTCCCTTCTGAGAAACAACCTCCTACACACTTGAACTGCAAACCTTCTGCTGCCCCAGAGTTTATTCATAACTTCCATGAGGGTACTGCATATCAAATGTTGAGTTCAGTCAAGGGCATGGACAACTACTTTGCAAACCTTCAAAAAGATGAAACCTTTTTGGGGTCCATATGCTCTTTGTACTTTATGAAATGTTTCACTAAAAATGTATGCTCTATAAAACTTTATTGACTGAATGACTCTGACTTTTATCACTGGTCATAATGCACTAAATTTCTATCAAAACAATGTAAAAATATAGCTAGATTATCTATGTCTCCTATGAAAGTCATGGAAATTATACTAGGACCACAGGAGTCTGGGAAGAATTCAGTGAGACAACAGGTAAAACATATGGTTATGACTGCAGATATACAGTAAGAGGGGCTTCCCAGGTGATGCCAGTGGTAAAGTACCCTCCTACCAATGCAAGAAATGTAAGAGACACGGATTCAATCCCTGGGTCAGGAAGATCACCTGGAGGAGGGCATGGGAACGTACTCCAGTATTTTTGCCTGGAGACAGAGGAGCTTGGTGGGTTACAGTTCATAGGGTCACAAAGAGTGGGACACGGCAGAAGCAACTTAGAATGCATGCACACATAGGGTAAGAGATCAAGGCAGTTATTAGGCAATCCACGCATCTATAACCCTCTCAGCGGAGAAGGCAATGGCACCCCACTCCAGTACTCTTGCCCGGAAAATCCCATGGATGGAGGAGCCTGGTAGGCTGCAGTCCATGGGGTTGCGAAGAGTTGGACACAACTGAACGACTTCACTTTCACTTTTCACTTTCACGCACTGGAGAAGGAAATGGCAACCCACTCCAGTGTTCTTGCCTGGAGAATCCCAGGGACAGGGAGCCTGGTGGGCTGCCGTCTCTGGGGTCACACAGAGTCGGACACGACTGAAGCAACTTAGCAGCAGCAGCAGCATAACCCTCTCAGCACTGTATATGCCATCAGAAACAAGAGGGTATCTAATAAACATTTACTGAAAACAGTTTTCCCTTGAGTGTTTATGTCAAGCCTATCCTTTATAGAAGATCAAATAAACCAAGTATCTCTCTAACATTGTACGTCAATTTTTAATCTCTTTGCCTGCACCACCAACCCAAATAAAGAAACTCTGTCTTTTGATTAACATTCCCACTCAATTCCTTTCTTACTGAAAAAGAAAACATTATTCCTTTAATCTGACAAATGAAAAATACTGACAAATCAGCTCTTGCATTTCTTCAGACAGTCTAGCTATTAGCCCTGAACTTCATTAGATCACACTTCACCAAACTGGATCTTTAATATAAGTTATACCATGTTTTTCTTATACTAAAGGCATTTTCCCCTATTTCCAGGGCCACTCCAGACAAAACTCTGTGCTAGTTTCTGCTAAGATATTGGATAGTTCACATAAGGTGCCTCGGTCAAAGAAGACATTTGATGGAATAAAGACACTCAGGGTAGAATAAGACAAATAGAGAATTCTAGGTGTCCATTTATAGGCAATGGATAAAGTATAAATGGTAAACTGATGTAGAAGTGGTTTTATTCTTGTGGAGAGAACCATACTGTATGTATATTAAATGGAAACAGTTGGTTTCAATCAAAGTATTGAGAGTCATTCAATTTTTCATTTTTCATCTTAGTCAACTCAGGTTGATAAACAAGATAGGTGACACGGGTTTGATTCCAGGTCTTGGGAGATCCCACAGGCTATGGGGCAAATAAGTCTGTGCCTGCATGGCCTGGAGCCCATGCTGTTCTATGACAAGGGAAGCCACTGCAGTGAGAAGACCGAGCTCTACCACCAGAGAAAGCTTGTGTGCAAAAACAAAGACCCAGCGCAGACAAAATAATTAACTAATTAACTTAAAAAAAATCATAGACTGGGTGGCCTAAGCAACAAATATTTATTTCTACAGTTCTGGAAGTTGCTAAATCCATGATCAGGGTTCCAGCAGAGTGAGGTTCTGGTGAGAACTCCCTTCCTGGTTCCCTCACATGGCTGAGTGAACATGAATCCTTTCATCCCTTATAAGGGCACCAATCCAAGCATGGGGCAACAATCCACCCCAATGACCTCATCCAAACCTAAATTCCAACCTTCCAATGCCATCACATTAGGGAGTGAGGCTTTAAAATATGAATTCCTGGAGACACAAACATTCAGTCCAGTATCACATCACGAGGACCTAACTGTGAAAGCATTTAGTTGTACCATAGTACCATAACAGGCCTGATATCTGAACTGGGTGGAAGTGGTTTTAATTATCTTTTTTTTTTTATCTTTTAATCTACATTTCACATTTTTTACAGGGTTCACATGTATAACACTATATTAGTATAACAAGCATCCCCAAACTCAGTGACCTAAAATAATAATTATATATTACTGATGTTCAAAAATCCATAGGTCACCTGGGCAGTTCTGGATCTAGGCAGGATCGACTGATCTTGACTGGGCTCTAGCTGTCTGCTGTCAGGTGACAGGCTTTTTACAGCTGCCTGGTCTAAGATAGCTTTAACATGTGTGTGATGTTGGAATGGGCACCAGATACATCTGGCCAAACATATCTCTCATCATCCAACAGGCTAGCTCAGGCTTGCTCACATGTCAGTGGGGGAAGTTTTGAGAGCTAGTGAGACCTAGTGTAAAAACGTACAAACTTACTCCTTCCCTGTTCCCTGTTCTGTTGGTCAAAGCAAATCACAACTAGCCTGGATTTAAGAGGTAGAGAAATTGATTTCACTTCTTTATGAGAGAAGTCAGCACATTTCAAAGGATCATGGATACACGGAGGTCTATAATGGTGACCATTTTTGTAAACAACATGCCACAATTTCCTACATAATACAAACTGATAATTATAAAAATAGTGAGTATTGCAATACTTTTGTGGCCCAAAAAATACTGGGTTGGAAAATAAGTTTGAGTTTCTATTACAGGAAAACCCAAACAAATTTTTTGGCCAATCCAATGTTTACTAGTGATGTGTTGATGAGTGAGTACCCTTGACACTATGCTTCTTTGGTCAGGAAGTCCATTCCACTCTCATATAAAGCAAATATTTATGCATTTGGGGCAATACTTGTGTATTTCACATGCAAGTAGAAATGGCTCCATATTAATTTTTCTAAACTCAGATGACTTTTCCATTTTTGTTCCATCTTGTCTACTACCATCATTATCACCAAGCTAAGATATCTAAAGGTTCCCAAGCCTGGACTCACTCATTCTCTCTTTTGTTCT
The DNA here is from genome assembly GCA_007570785.1 of Antilocapra americana. Taxonomy (NCBI): domain Eukaryota; kingdom Metazoa; phylum Chordata; class Mammalia; order Artiodactyla; family Antilocapridae; genus Antilocapra; species Antilocapra americana. Next base: position 7,098,248 of record ML660201.1, on the reverse strand, counting down.
ACCATTCCATTACTAATCACATAGATTCTACCTTTGCAATGACCTCATTACCTCTACTCTCATATTACTCCCCATTTTTGAAATTTAATTTTATTTCTAATTGGGGGATAATTACTTTACACTATTGTGATGGTTATTGCCATCAACATGAATCAGCCATAGGTATACATCCCACCTCCCTCCCCATCCCACCCCCCTATTTTGTCAAAAGAGGACTAGCTTTGGATGCTCTGTGTCGTACAGCAAATTTCCACTGGCTATCTGTTTTACATATGGTAATACATATGTTTCAATACTGCTCTTACCCCAATGTTCATTACTCCCTTTGACACTGCTATGGCAGAAACCCACATCACCTCTTTTCTTGAGCTATGGAAAGGCCCTCTTGACTTGACTCTCCAGATCCAGTATAGCCCATTCTAATCCACCACATTCTCCTCCTATCTCATTTCCCAGGGAACAGTTCTGACCACGGCAATTTTTAATGTCTCCCTTGAAACTACTACTTAGTAGTTTAAATTCCTTAGCAGGGCCATGCAGTTCCTTTAGAGCCATTTTGGGAAGGTGAGACTATCATATAAATTACATTCATCTCAGTTATCTCGGGCAATTATTTCTCTACAGTTTACACCAGGCAGCCCTGCACGAGTGTCACTGCTGAGACAGTGTGCCATCAGTATCTGACAAATAAAAGAATCATTTAAAAATATTAATCTATCTCCATAAAGCCCTCCAATGGCTTTCAAATACTCAGGGGAACTTGGAACTACGTGGCTTGCTCTAATGTGGCTGACCTCACTTCCTATCATCTCCAATTCCTTTCTCTCAGACACACTCTCCCTCCTGAGCCCTGAACACATGCACCTGAGTCTTGGTCCTTTTCTTCCCCCTTGCTGGGGCTGTCTTCACTTAGATCTTCTTCACTGGACTTTCTAGAAAATTATGTATTTATTAGGCTGCACCAGGTCTTGGTTGCTTCACACAGGACCTTCACTGCAGCATGAAGGATCTAGCTCCCTGCCCATAGACTGAACCCAGGGCCCCCTGTACTGGGAATGCAGAGTCTTAGCCACTTGACCACCAGGAAAGTCCCTTCACTAGAGTTCTTATTCTCACCATTTAGACCTTATATAAAGAGCTTTCATTCGCCACTATTCTCCTTTTAGAGAATCTATTACAACTGTATTTATTTGAGGGATTGCTTGCAGTTTTCCATTCCCCAAGTCTCATGCTTCTCTTAGACATTTCAGAATTTTAACTTCATAGAGAACAACAACCCCAGGAATTTACCAAAATGCTCAGTGCATAGTAGGTACTAAATACATATTTGTTGAATGAATAAATTAGTATGTAAGTGGAATCCTGGTGGTTCAGTCAGTAAGTAATTTGCTGCCACAGCAGGAGCCACAGGAGACCTGGGTTCAATTCTTGGGCCAGGAAGATCCCTTGGAGAAGGAAATAACAACACACTCCAGTATTCCTGCCTGGAAAATCACATGGACAGAGAAGCCTGGCAGGCTACAGACTATAGAGTCGCAAGAGTTGGATACAACTTGGCAACTAACTTACCACCGCATTGTGGGTAGATGCTTTACCATCTGAGCCACCAGGGAAGCTCAAATCACCACCACCAATACATAAGTGGCCTCTTAAATTTATATAAATTTCCATTTTCTACTACAGTAATAATAACTATGACACATTTTTGATTGTCTAAATGTTGAAAGTAGGGAGAAAACCACCAACTTAAATATGGAATTGGGAAGGTGATTAAACCAACTAGAGGGAGACTCTAGAAGAGTATGTGCTGTGTTGTGTCCATTCCTTACTTGCTGGCATCCTGTCTTCACACTGCCCCAGAAAGCTGATCAAACAAAGGAACCTCCATGAATTTCAAAAAGGTCTCCACCATAGAAGATCTCTATAGAAAGTGAGGAAGACAGGGATGGGCTGAATTTATGGAGGACTTCCAATAGGAGCTCCATCATCCCCACAGGTGAACTTCCTTCAAGCCATTTGCTCAACAGCCCTTCCTAGAAAAATCCTGACTTCGTTGGCTGAAACATCCCCAGCCAGCGTGAGGTAGGGTCATTATTTACCGCCATGCTTGAGAGCTTTATTTGTGAGGGACTCCTGTGAGATTTTAATAAGGACCTTGAAAAGATGCTGCTTGTAATGGGCCAGTAGAAAACTCTGGTTCAAGGTGGCAAAAGCTTTGACAGGCCCTCAGACACTCTGTTTGCAGGTGATGAGCCAGTCTCTGGAAGCATAGCCCATCAGAGGAGCAGGCAGATTTTCTGCGGTTTCAAACAGGCTTTCCCCTCTCCGGCATCACCATCAAGATGGTGTGTCATGAGTGTCAGCAAAGATGTTGTTACTCCGCCCGGAAAAGCAGAAGATTGCTTGTATTAACACCTATTATCGTCATTGTGGCTCACAAGCTGCTGTACAATGCCCGCTGAAAGATCAGGTATACTTTGTCATAAGAAAGGATTTTCTAAATAAGTATTCTCTCCATTAAAAATCATTCTAAAAACCAGGAAAATTAAATAGGCTTTGTTAAGTAAAAACATGAAATGTTATTAAGGCTAAGACAATATCAGAGGAGGTACTTTTACCTTTAGCCTTGCATTGAAATAAATTAATGTGCCAAATGTGCCATGGAGACAAGGAGCGTTGGAAAATTCACTTTTTAAAAAAACTCCAGATTAATCAAGAGAATTTCAGGACAATACTCCTCTACCAAATGAGATGGATTTGTTGCTGATGATGTTACTGTTGTTTTGTTTTATTCTGATTTCACCGCGGGCTAATATTTTAGTAAAATGTTATATAAATGAATTATTTAAAAAATAAAAAGCAAAGCTCAAAAATGCAAACCCCATGTAGTTGTATTACTAAACAGATATTAAATTATCTTGCCAACCAAAATTCCCAGCTCTTCACTCTCAACCTCTGCGTCTATCTCTCTGTGTACTGGTAACAAATAATACACATGGCTGGAAAAATATGATGGTTATGTTTTAAGAATAGATGACCTCAGTCCAATCAGCTGAATATCATTGTTTCAAGGAAACATAGGTTGACAACCACTATTAAAGTATAGTACTAAATGTATCATGCACACATAAACAATTCCAAAAATAATTCTCCTGAAAATACTCTTAGTTTTATTATGGTCTTTTGTATTGTATTGTTTTATGGCTTTGTTTTTGGTTGTTTCTGCTTTAATTGCAAATACATTTAAGATACCATTTCTATTTGATTTAAAAATTTTAGTAATTTCACTTGCTTTTAAAAAACAAACAAAAAAACTCTTCAATCTGAATTCAGACACCTAACAGGTTTTCATGTGTTGTTTTTTGTTGTTGTTGTTATTTTATTTATTTTCTTTACATTATCATGTTGGTTTGTGGTTTGTAAAGGCAAAAGTTGGCCTGAAAATTTGTTTAGATTTGTGCATGCTTAGCTGCTTCAGTTGTGTCTGACTCTTTGTGACCCTATGGACCATAGCCTGCCAGGCTCCTCTGTCCATGGAATTCTCCAGGGAAGAATACTGGAGTAGGTTGCCATTTCCTCCAGGGATCAAACCCATATCTCCTGCATCTCCCGCACTGGCAGGTAGATTCTTTACCACTAGTACTACTTGATTATGTGAGAGAAAATGAGTGATTTTATCTTACCTTCATAAACTAGTATGAAAGAACAAGTTAATAGAAGCCTGGCTGGCTGGCTAGCTGGCTGCTGTGTCTAGACCTTCTAACTTCTCTGTGAATCAGAAACTGCTCCTTCAAATTCAGACCTTAGCAGAATCTACCCGACAATGCAGGAGACGTGTTCAATCCTCAGGTCGGGAAGATCACCTGATAAAGGGAATGGTGATCTACTCCAGTGTTCTTACCTGGAGAATTCCATGGACAGAGGAGCCTGGTGGGCTACAGTCCATGGGGTTTCAAGGAGACAGACATGACTGACCAACTAACACTTTGACTTTTCACACCCATAAAAGGCATGATCCTCTGCACATGAGGGTTGGTAAACTTTAATTCCTGAAGCAGTTTTATTTTGAACTTGGTGCTTACCTGGACTTCCTGACCCAAGATTCCAATCCCATCATACATGGTACCAATAAGATCCTGGCCCCCATCTCTCTAGTTCACCTACTTTATGCCTTATTGATTTTTCTCCAGGCTTTTTTTTTCCCATACTCAATGCCTTAATCTGCTTGGGCTGCTATAACAAAACACCACAGGCTGGGTGGTAACAACAGAAATGTATTTTTCACAATTATAGAGGCTGGAAAGTCCAAGATCAAGGGGCTGGCTGATACAGCACTTCAGGGAAATTTTCATCTTGTAAGAAGGCTTGCAGAGGGTCACCATCTTGCTGTGTCCTCACATGGTGGAGAGAGAAGTGGAGGGAGCGAGAGGGGAGAAAGAGCTCTTTATGATCTCACTGAACCTTAAAAACTTCCTAAAGACCCGACCTCCAAATGCAGTCACATTGGTGGTTAGAGCTTCAACATATGAATTATATGGGACACAGGTCAATCCACAGCACATCCAGGAAAGCGCACCTAAGACTCCTACTCATATTGAACAATCAGGACTAAAAACAGGGAACTGGCCACGGAGGGGCTGAGAGGCAGCCCTCTTGGAAATAAAGTACACAGGGAAGACCCTCCCCAAACACACGGGGCTGAGGATGCAGCGGAGGCCACGGTGGGGAATCCTTACTCGTGTTCCCCAGAGAGAGGAACCTTAGAAGGAGCTCAGACATGACAACATCAGATGATGCTGTGGACAAGAATGAGGAGGTCTAAGGCCAGAGCAAGTCAGGCTACAGCAGCAACTGGATACTAATTTCACAAACCTCTGCCCACTATGGAAAGCTTATCAAGATATATTAAGTGAAAGGGCCTTCGCTGGTGGCTCAGATGGTAAAGAATCTACCTGAAATGCAGGGAACTGGGTTCAACCCCTGAGTCGGGAAGATGCCCTGGAGAAGGGAATGGCTACCCACTTCAGGACTCTTGCCTGGCAGGCTCCATAGGGTTGCAGAGAGTCAGACATGACAGTGACTAACACACACACACATTACGTGAAAAGATAGGTGACAAGCAGTGCAGAGCATATGATCTCTCTTACGTACACAGCATGTGGTAAATATACTCACACTAACCTGACATGTACAGTCACATGTGTGATGGAAGACTAAGACAGAGAGGTAGACACAACTTCTAGTAGGATATACCAGAAGCTATTGATCATGATTAAATTATGGGGAAAGAATTATTGATACAGAGACTGATACAAAGATCAACCACTCCAATACTGGAGTAGGTTGCCATTCCCTTCCTCAGAGGATCTTCCCGAGCCAGGGATCAAACCTGCATCCCCTGCATTGAAGGTGGATTGCTGACCACTGAGCAACCTGGGAAGCCCAACTTAGCATGGATGTGTGCTTAAAAAGAATTTTTAATGTTGAACAAGTATGCAATTTCTTGGTAATAGATTTAGAGACTTTTAAACCTTTACACCACAATTGGTGTAGTATCAAAAACAAAAACTAAAAGAAGTTTAAAAGCCCTTAAAAATATTATGTAACGTTGATGGTTCACTTGGGGAAATTGACAAGGACATGACACAACCTTCTAAGAAATGCTGACCCTCCACACTACAAGTCCCCAATCCTCCACCCACCTTCCCCATGCTATGAAGCCACCTGTGTGATACAGCACCAGTGACAGAGGATCTACAAAGAACCCCAGGGCTTGAGTTCTGCTTCTACCACTTACAACAATGAAAGTGTACACATTTTATACCATGGGACATTAATTTTCTCATTTGTAAAAGAGATATGATATCTGCCTTACAAAGCTCTGTAAATGTAAATGATGAAATATATGTGAAAACATTTTTCAAACCATAAAACAGTCCATAAATATTCTTTAAAGTGGGTGAGACTGCATTGGAACAAGGACCTTACAATACTTTAGCAGTTGGATTTATCTTTTTGGTAGTACTCAAGATGGCCCTTCTTCATATTCAGATTTTCTCTTGTATACATGACAGTTTTAGGTCATCTTTTGAAAAGACTGCAGAGAAGAAACAAAGAATCCAAGGAAGGAAAGAAAGGTGGGAGGGAGGGAGGGAGGAAAAGAAGGAAGACAGGCATACTGAAATTCTTTCCAAAGATGATGCTGTGTTGTTCTAGACAAAAAAGAAAAATAACTGGCCTAGTTTAGTCCCCTTTTATGAAATATTAATACAAGAAACATTGGCAGATTATTTAATGATGTCTAGCATGTACATCCAATACAATTTTTTTTTCGAAGAACAGGTGTAACCAACTAGATGATAACAGTTTGACTAGCAAGAACTGTTTGTGCATGACATGAATTTTCCCAAGCTTCCTTGAATTATATAAGAGAAAATTAAGGACTGAAGTCAACAGAAGTGAGCTGGGCCCATGGCTGAGTGTACTCCCTGATTTTAGCTGCTCCAAATGGGGCCAGGAGACTGGGAGTAAATTGACTGTAAGTTCTGATACCTCTGAATAGGATGGACAATTAGCCATCTAAGCAGTTAGAAAAGTAGTTCATGATCAACACAATACACTCTGCCAAAAAAAGAAATTCTTTCTTCCTCCTCAACAGAGACAAAGAGAAACAGAATAACAAAGTGATTAAAAGGTTTTTCTTTTTTTTCCATTACAAAAAGAAAATCTCTTTAAATATACACTACTCTGTCAGATCTTCTCCTTCCTATCTCTTTCTAACTTCATATAGAAATATTCTGCTCATTGAGGACAGTGTATTTCATGTTTCTATTTTTTTTCTTAGTTCTTTAGTAAGTGAAAAATGACAAAAAAGAAAAAGGACAAGGAAATGTGTTCAAGCTATCTTCCCTTTCTTCATTTAAAAAGTTTTCATGAAACATTTCAAATTTTAAAGTATGAAAAAATAATAACACAGACACTCCCGTATTCAACATAGGGTAACATTTTACTTGATTTCCTTTTCATTCTTATGTTTTTAAGAAAAAAGTTGTAGATGCAGATTCTTTACCAACTGAGCTATGAGGGAAGCCCAGATACAAACTATTGTATGTAAAATAGATAAACAAGGTCCTACTGTTAGGCATGGACAACTACATAATGCAAGAGAAAATGAAAATTATATATATATATTTATATATATATAAAATTTTACACACACACACACACACACACATTTGAATTACTTTGCTATATACCAGAAACACAACATTGTATATCAACTATACTTCAGTAAAAAATATTAAAAAAAACTGAAAAACAGTTTCTGATTTTCTTTACCCTCTTAATTTTTCAGTTTACTGTTTTATTATTTTGTTTTTTGTCTTTATCATCCTTCCATCTACTTTGTCTAGCTTTAGTCTATTATTCACTTTCAAATTTGTTGATTAGTAACTTGACTCATTAATTTATTACCTTTCATATTTTTCTCTAGTACGTGCATTTAGTGTTACAAACTTCCAAAAAACTGTTTACATATTTGACATATCTTTTCTCATTGTGATTTTTCTTTAAACTTATAATTTTATTTTTTTTATATACTAAAGGCATTATTTTATTTTATTTATTTATTTATTTTTTAAAAAAATTTTCTTTACTTTATTGCGTTGGTTTTGCCATACCTTGACATGAATCTGCCATGGGTATACACGCGTTCCCCTTCCAGAACCCCCCTCCCTCCTCCCTCCCAATTCCTTCTCTCTGGGTCATCTCGGTGCACCAGCCCCGAACATCAAACCTGGGCTGGCGATTGATTTCACATATGATAATTAACATGTTTCAATGCCATTCTCCCATATCATCCCACCCTTGCCCTCTTCCAGAGAGTCCACAAGACTGTTCTATACATCTGTGTTTCTTTTGCTGTCTCGCATACAGTGTTCTCGTTACCATCTTTCTAAATTCCATATATATGCGTTAGTATACTGTATTTTTGTTTTTCCTTCTGGCTCACTTGTAAACTTTTATAATTTTAATATGATTTTGTCTTCAACTTGAATCATTTAGAAATATATAGCTATAATTTTAAATATATAAAAGTTTTCATTTTTTCCCATTTTATTTTGATCTCAAATCCAGTATACTCTACAAAAATAATATTTCATTTTATGGTGCTGATTTATTTATATTTTCATATTTTTTCCACATAAACTTGAAAAAAATGAACCAAAACCAAAGAAGTGATCAAAGTATTCTAACAGAGACCTGTGACATTAACTAGTTGATCAAGTTAGCTGAATGGTTGACTAGTAGATGGAAAATCTACTAATTTTCACTTGATCTGTAAAAGCAGTAGAATTTGAGGTCTATGAACATGAGTCTAACTTGAATAACCAAAGCCGAATCATGGCCCCTCAGTCAATTCCCTGACTTGAACCACTTTGCAGATCCAAATTCCTTTGAATTAAGGAGGAGAAAAATCCACTTGTGGGAGGAACAATACCCCAAATTTCCACTATTAATTTTTCTCTTAGCTTTCTTCCAAAAGGACCTAAGGCCATTTACCAGGGCAACCGTGCCATGGAGAAAGGCAATTGATCACAACTTTTAGTGATTTGTAGACACTGTCTCTGAACTAACACTACTTCCTGGAGACCCAAAGCATCACTGTGGTTCACCAGTCAGAGTAAGAACATATTGAATTCAGGTCACCATTGGAGTTTCAGTCTCCCAAATCCATCCTGTGTTAATGTTCTCAGTTCTAGAAGGTATAGTTCAAACTGACACACTCAGCAACTGACAGAATGCCAATACTGGTTCTCTGACTTGTGGAGTGAAGGCTATTATAAAAAAGGGAGAGGCCAAGCGGAAGCCACTACTAGAACTGTCTCCACCTGCAAAACAGTGAAACAAAAGCAGTACTGATAGCTTACAGTGAACAGTGTCAGATTCGTGAACTCCAAAGAAGAGAATTTAGCTTCAGGACCAGAGATGAGGATTCAGGCACTCAGAGCTTCCGGTGGCAAAAGTTTTATTGCAGTGAAAAAGGGATGGAGAAAACTTCTGACATAGACATCAGGAGGCAGACAGTGCCCCACTCATCTGTCTTACATACTTTTCAACTGGCTACTAACAATAGAAAGTTCTCACCAGACCCACTCCCATAACATAAGTCTTAAGATAACAAGATTAGTCAAAAGGTTAAGAAGGAGAAAGTATCCTCAAGCAAGACACACTGTTGCTATGTAATCATTAGTACAGAGCTTAAGGAGAAACACATCCTTGAGCAAGAAGTTTTGTTTTGTCCTGTAATCATTAGCTCTAGGCTTAAAGAAAGCTAGTCTTAAAGATTGTTGTTGTAACAATTCAGAGTTTAAGAAAAAATGCCTTAGGTGACTAAGACAAAGCAAAAAAATGTAGCAAAAAAAACCCCTTTTGTCCCTTTCTCCTCCTTGAGGGCCTCAGACTGTTTACCAACCTACATAAGAATTAACTCTCTCAGTACCATATTTTTGGAGGGACTGTATGTTCTTGTACCGTCTTCAAGAACTGGAAGATGCTGGAGTGTTGAGTCATAGTACATCCTCATTAATTCACCCATTTGACTTGTGCAGAAAACATATGGATCTTGGCCAAGCTGTGCTAAAAACTGATCTCTGCTACTTGGAATTTGTTTGCCTCTGGGTGGTTTACATAATCTTTGAGGACTTTATTTTCTTTATCTATTAAATAAACCTAGATATGCCATTTCACATGGTTATTACAACATCGGAGTGAAGTGTTGCTCTACAGAGTTGTTATTCAATGAATGTTAATCAACTTTGCCTTTGAATATGCTGGTGGTTGAGGCATTTAGTATTTTGGGGTTTTTTTCCCCTCTAATATTCTTTCTTTTTTAAAATTCACTTGCTCACTTACTCATCAAGCATTTCTAGCATATATCAATCAAGCACCACGAAAGGTGTCCAGAAAACAATAATGAACAAGCCACCCTTAGTATTTACAATCTTGTAGTGTGCGAATAGCTAAGACCGTGGCCACAGAAAGTATAATAAAAGTGCTATGAATATTAGAGGAGCTTCAGAATGATTTGGGAGCTTATAAATGGGTACCTAACCTGGTCTTAGTGCTTAAAGAAGATATCTGGGTAGATATCTTCCAGGCAAGAAGAACAAATAGCAAGAAGGCGAATAGGCAAGAAGGCAAGATGAACAAATAGCCTTTGGCAAGGAAAGAAGATGAGGAAAGACCAGGCAGATGAAATATCCATGAAGATGTCCACTGTAAAGCAATTATCCTTCAATTTAAAATAAATGATTAAATTTAAAACAAGAGGTCCAGAGGACACAGATGATCTGGGATGTTTAAGGACCAAATAGAAGGTCTGACCCACTGTGATTGATGGTGAGGGGTGGCCATGTCTGGCCTACAGAAGCTGGCAGGGACCTTCAAGACTGAACATCATCTTCCAAGCTTTTCTTCAAGGACTTTGATCTATATATTCTGTGTGGGAGGAAGGGGTAAATGGAACATTATTGAAATGACTGAAGTAAAAATTCTACTTATTGCCTCAATAACAGAACTATGATGTTTCATGGGGTCAAGTAAGTTGCTTAGGTGTTAATTAATATCTCTGTTTTCAGAGCTTGAAGTCAAAATTTAGATCAGCTTAATACCGTTTCCCCCAAATCACACATATCTGCAAAGTACAATTATGAAATAAACCAGAAGGACTGATGGTAATGGTAAAAGAGTAAAAGTCCAAATATGTTGCCTCATTTTTCTCATGCTCCCATGATACGTGTACTGTTATCCCAGGACAAAAAAAATAATCAGACAAGTTCTGTCTGACCCAGAAAATCATGTAACTGACACACTGGGAGATAAATAAAATCATTTATTAACTGTCTGCTTTTCAACAAAGAAAAAACAAGGGTACCCTATTTTGAATACATTCTGTACTCACTGTGTCTAAATCTTCCAGGCAAATATGGATGATTGCAAGTCTGTGTACTCAAATAAACAAATAATCAAGAACAGGAGACTTGAAACCCAAAGATTTGATTTTTCAACTTTAGCTTGGCCACTTTCTATTTGTGTGACTAATTATGGGAAAACCACCTGGCTTTTAAATTTTATCCGTATCCTCTGAAAAAATGAGCATAATCATATTTAAATTGCTATAGGGTTATAGAAATTTCCAACTAAAAACGTGCTTCCTAAGAGGTCATAAAATAACTCAATTTCAATCCCTCCTCCCCGCCCCCCATATAAAGATGAGGATAATGGGGCCAGGAAGAGTGAAAGGATTTGTCCACAACATACAACTTTTGACCTCAAGCTTTCCAATAAGATCACATCACTGTTCTGGGGGGCTTCACTTACATTATACCACTTAATCCTCATAATAACCCAGTAATATAAGTATGATGATCCTCATATTGTGGTTAAAGAAATGAATTACAGACTTTAGAGAAACTGTCCCAAATTATAAAGCCAGTAAATTAAGTTATACTTGAACCCTGATCTTTATTTTATTTATGTCTTTCCCCTTAAGCTCCATGGCACCAGCTTGCCTGGCATGCATTCTTTCTTTCTTCATCTCTCCTTTTATGGCACACATATAAAAGTGTTTTAGAGGGACTTCTTGACTGCTCATGGGTCCTGAACTCCCCTCAGGATGGCCTAGGGCTTGGTACACAGAATATGTTCAAATCGAAGTCTTAAGTGTGAGCTTGTCAGCTTCTTGATCTCATTAAAATATAGTTAAAAAAAAAACTCCAGGAAATAAACAAAAAGGAGTTTGGTTTCAAGCATGCATCCTGAAATTACATGGATCACTTAGGAGAACAGAGGATAATGACTAAAATTATCACCTGGCTAGGATATTTTGACACTTCCATTTGTGTTTAACTGCTAGGAGTCTCCACATAGTTTGTAGCATTTGAAGATTAATGAGAAAACTGTTGCATTTAAAATAACAAAAGGCTACTAGTGCCTGAAGCAGCTCACCTAGCATCCTGCTGACAGATCATGAAGGTACAGAATGAGAGAAAAATTCACAAGAGTAAAAGTGTATGTTTCCACATACAGCATTATGAATCAGTCATAACGATAAGCGTATACACACACACACACACACACATATATATATATACACACACATCCCCTCCCTCTTCTGCCTCCTTCCCACCACTCCATCCCACCCCTCTAGGTCATCAGAAGACAACCTGACACCAAACATTAGGAGGAAGTTTCCCTAATGTTAACAATTCAGTAGGACTGAAGGGGGAAAAATGGAAATCTAACATTTGGCTCCAGAAATAAAATAACGTTAACCAGCTGAAATAAGAAGAGAAGACTCCTACACCCAGTTTTCCTGAATGGAAATGTGCAAGCAGTAGCTTTATTAGGATGAGTTTTTTCCTTAATGTTTCCATTGGGGGATAATTGCTTTACAAGGTCGTGTTGGTTTCCACCATAAAACAGTGTGAATCAGTCATAACTATCTACATTTATATCTGTATCTCTCCCCTCCCTCTTGTGTGTCCTTCCCACGACCCCATCCCAGCCCTCTAGGTCATCACAGGGCACCAGGCTGAGCTCTCTGTACTATACAGCAACTTCCCACTAGCTATCGATTTTACACACGGTAGTGTATATATGTCAATGCCACCCTCTCAGTTGTCCCATTCTGTTCTTCCCCCACTGCATTCACAAGTCTGTTCTCTATGTCTGTGTCCCTATTCCTTCCCTGCAGAGAGGTTTTTGGTATCATTTTTTAGATTATATATAAATAGATAGATATGCAGAGAGGTTTGTCAGTACCATTTTCTAGATTTTATGATATTAGTTTTTCTGACTTACTTCACTGTCTAACATGCTCCAGGTTCATCCACCTCACTAGAACTGACTTAAATTCATCCCCCTTTACGGCTGAGTAATATTCCAAAGGGTTTTTAGAAGTAACACCTACAAGGGAGTGAGGGAAATGGGTTGAGATCGGGGGAAACATTGAACTTAGTTCCCAGCTCTGGAGACTGGATGGCTCTGCACGCTGTCCCCGACTGGGAGCGGGACCTCTGCACCCCGCCTCGGTCAGTCCCTGTACTGTGGTTGTCCCTGGAAGTGCACTTAGGCTGTGATGGCCCAGCTCCCTCCAGGATGGATAATTGAGCAGTCAGTGCCTCCAGCTGCTTGGGAGCATGTGCTTCTGTCCTGAAGGGGAATCTGGTATGTGCACCAGAATGCTTGCTAACAAAACACTTTCTTTTCCCATTTTTCCTGTAATGCTCTCTGGCTCAGGCTGTACCAAAGATTATGAATATATATTAATTATAATAGACAATATTTTTGAGGCTGAGTAGATGTTCATCCCCCTTAATCCCTTCTATCTACATGTGTCCAGAGACAACAACTTCTTGAAAATAACCACCAAGAGGAGACTTTCAAGGAAGTGGGAACAATGTTGTAAATCTTTGGAGGCAAAATCCCCAGAAACAAAATATTTCATGAGCATGTGGAATTTGTAAGATCACTAAAGACAACACATAATTACTGCTCATTTCTTTAGAAATGCACCCCATAGTCTAGAGTTTAGTCAATGTCAAGATAGGAAACAATTCTTCAAGTGCCCAGGGCCTTAGCAGAAAAATTCTGCTAAACACTGTTAGTTGGACTAGAAGTGATACACCGTGATACTCCAAGCTACAGATCAGATGAAGGAATAACCAACCAGAATCCACATCCAAAGTAGATGAGCTATGGCTGATACACCTATTTGTATGCAGGAAAACGTGTCTAGAAAGATATACTCTCATTTGAAATAGAAAAACTACATATGTGTGTATAATATGGGTTATGCAGAGAAATGACTGGAACATGGAACTGAGAATTCTGTCCTGAACACTAGAATAACATCTCAATATTTTCTCCTATAGTATGAGAATAAATTTTATAAGGAAAATGGAAATGTACTTTGAATTAAATAAGTAGGTAGATAGAGAAATAAAATAATAAAGATATTTGGAATCTTAAATATATTGCAAATATAAAAAACTAACAAATATGGGCTAAGCATTTTTTAAGAAAGCAATAATATACACAATAGGATGGGAAACCAATGCTGTTGGGTAAGAATCCTTGTTTTGAGACTAGGCTGACAATAAAAGAACTAAGCTAGCACTACCCTAAAATCCTACTTATATGTCTCTAGTAAATTGACTTTTCCCTTGTCCATTGTAAGTACTTGATATCTTCTCCTTGACCCAGTGTACTCTTGATTATTGACTTGGCATCATTCTTTAATAAAAGGCCAAGTTATTTCTTTAATAAGTAAAATTTGTAACGCAGAAGAGTTACCTCTTCCCACCCACAAACCTATGAGTCCTCTTCATCATGGTGGTTGAGGACTCAAGTCTCTCCAGTAGGACATGTTGGGAGTCTCCAACTCCCCCTCCTCAGTAGCTGCGTGGGTACAGAGGACTGGCTTAACTACTCTGTATCTTTATTGTGGCCTCATTATAATCAAAACAGTGATAGTCTCCCAAAGTACCTCACAGGATTAACTGAGTTATCATTGTTCAAGTGCTTGGAGCAACCCCTGCCACACAGTAAGTGCTTAGCAAATGTTAGATGTATTACTAATTCATTTTTAAAAGAAGTGCTTCTCCTCTTACACAGAGCTAATTTCTTGTGTGCTCAGATTGGCTTTAGCTATGTCATCAGGGAGATCACAGGAGGGAATGTTAAATATAAATAGGATATGGCAACAACTGTATACAAGATGCTATACACACAAATACAGATTGTGGTGGGACTGGAATAAATATATATAATTTCTGTTATGATGTCAGATTTTTAAGTAAACATCTTTCTTCCTTTATACTCCTGTGATTTTTTATTTCAGGGTTTGTTAAAAAAATAAGTATGCCATTATTTCTTGCTAAGATCTTATATTCTCCTAATATCTGACAGTAAATGTGTTCTTATGATGAGAAATATTAAGCATGAATCTAGATTTTATTTGGCCTCAAATTTATACATTTCAACACACACACCCACATTTTAACTATGAAATGAGTTGCAAGCCCTATGCAAGTGAGAGGCCCTGCAGCTTAAGCTTCATCAGTATCTCCTTTAATATCCTTCACAATCCTAAAATGAGGATGTTATCATCGCCCACATACTGATGAAGAAACACAGAGTAACTTGCTAAATATTGATTTGTATAAACAATCAGTGTCCTGGCTCTGAGATGAGTGATTTTTGCCTCCACATTCCAGCTTCCTCTATTCTTACAGGCCAACAGGAAACGGGATTCCCAAAGAGGACCTCCTTTGTTCAGTTGCCCCTTTCTCAGTGTCTACACACATCATGGGTTTTTCCCCAGTTTTTAGGGTTCTGCTGCTACTATGAGAGGTCATGGAGGGCAGCCTGCCATTCTCACTGGGTTCTGAATCACTGGGAACCAAGTCGAGTGTTGAAATATATAACTCCAGAGAGGGTTGATGATTGCTGAGCAAACATATGATCCTTAAAGTCATAATAGGAGGGACTTCCATGCTGGTCCAGTGGTTAAGAGCCCGCCTACCAATGTAAGGGACATGGGTTCAATCCCTGGTCAGAGAACTAAGATCCCAAATGCTATGGGGAAACTAAGCCCACATGCCACAAATAAAGAGAGTCCCATGCACTCCAACAAAGACCCAGTGCAGCCAAAAGAAAAAAAAAAGTCATGACAAGAGGTGCTCTCTGAGCTCCTGGGTTTCGCTCTGTCTCATCAGCCCACTCACGTGGGAAAGAATAACCAGGAGTTCTAAGAATACGACCTCCCTGCTGGCTCACACGGTAAAGCATCTGTCTACAATGCAGGAGACCCGGGTTCGATCCCTGGGTGGGGAAGATCCCCCGGAGAAGGCAATGGCACCCCACTCCAGTGCTCTTGCCTGGAAAATCCCATGGACGGAGGAGCCTGGTGGGCTACAGTCCATGGGGTCGCAAAGAGTCAGACACGGCTGAGCGACTTCACTTTCACTTTCTAAGAATACAGTCTTAGAAGCATATGTTGGGCATGTTAACACATACTAACACATGTTAACACTTTCTGTCAAAACAAGGTAGATGCCTGCTGTAGGACAGCAAATGAGGATCAGTGAAATTTATATCCCTGAGTAGCAGTGGCGATAAGATGCTGGGGAGGCTGGAGGTAAGAGAATGTTATCAAGAGATAAATTCAGGGTTGCAAAGGAACAAGAACTGGATCTCCAGTGAATGCAAACCAAGGAGGGAATCACAATAACACAGCCATTGTTTTGGAAGAAGTCATACATTCCTTAAGGAACAGTTTGGATATCCTTCCTGAGGCCCTATGGCTGAGTACATCCAAAGGATGGATGCACTAGGTTAATCTGGGAAATGGGCAGACCCCCTGCTTCTTCCAATCCACTGTGCGGCTGCAGTGGACTCATTGGCAACCCATGACATCATGGTAAATACATGGTTCAACAGAGCATAACTAATTCTCAAGCTGCTAATTATCTGATAAGGGAAATCTGAAAGAGCAGAATGGCTGATTTCAGAGAACATTTTGTTCCAGAACCCCAAAGCCATTAATGATTTGCTCTGCTTTTTGCTGTTCCTTTATGTAAATGTAAATCCCTTAAGAGAAGAAGAATGTCTATTCCTTAATGTGTACCTAAATATAATTTTATGGAAGTAGCTCTTATGGGATTCAGAGCAATTCAAATACTCTCTAATTCACTCACTGGCTTTGGGCTATAAGGTACTTAACTTCTCTGCTCATTTGTTTTCTCACCTATAAATTTAAACCAAAGGTGGGAGGTTTAAGGAGATGTCCCACACGATAAGATCTATGTACCACTTGCCACACAGAAAGATAAAGCTCTTCCTCCCATTCCACCTTCCATTTCCTTTAAGTTTCTCAAAATGTCCTCATCATAAAGACCAGAATGAAGGTCACTGTAGCCTCTTTGTTTACACATTTCTGATTAAAGAAAAATGCTCCAAAACCTGAAATGCCTCATGAACGCCATGGTGCCTCATCAGAGAATGTAGTGGCTGCATCCGAGCACACAGCTATCTACTGGGCATCTTCTCTGGGTCAGGTGGTACACTAGAGACTGGGGAGATGAATGCAGCCATGAAACAGAATATCTGTTTTAAAAAACTTCACAATCAATAAAGGAAGAAGAAGCCACATATTATAGATGAAAAAACAACCAAAAAGAAGGACAGGCTGAAGGGGCAAAGCCAAATAAGTCATGCTGAGCCACACTGAAGCCTGAGGTAAAATGAAAAATCAGTAATACAGAACCTGTTTGATTTAAAGCCTTGATTTTTTAAAAAAATCATTGACTTTTTGCATTGATTTTACTTTGAAAAATATTGTATTAAAATAGTATTTATCTTGATTATTGAGTTTTTTTTCCCCTCATGTTTTACACATCTGACCTAGGGTGTTATGGAGAGAATTGTGTCCATTCAAAATTTACCTGTTGAAGTTTTAATCCCCAATGTGACAGTATTTGGAGATAGGGCTTTTCAGTTCAGTTCAGTTTAGTTAAGTCACTCAGTGTGTCCAAGTCTTTGCGACTCCATGAATCGCAGCATGTCAGTTCTCCCTGTCCATCACCAACTCCCATAGTCCACCCAAACTCATGTCCATTGAATCAGTAATGCCATCCAGCCATCTCATCCTCTGTCGTCCCCTTCTCCTCCCGCCCCCAATCCTTCCCAGCATCAAAGTCTTTTCCAATGAGTCAGTTCTTCACATCAGGTGGCCAAAGTATTGGAGTTTCAGCTTCAACATTAATCCTTCCAGTGAACACCCAGGACTGGTCTCCTTTAGGATGGACTGGTTGGATCTCCTTGCAGTCCAAGGGACCCTCAAGAGCCTCCTCCAACACCACAGTTCAAAAGCATCAATTTTTTGGTGCTCAGCTTTATTCACCATGCAACTCTCACATCCATACATGACCACTGGAAAAACCATAGCCTTGACTAGGCAGACCTTTGTTGGCAAAGTAATGTCTCTGCTTTTCAATATGCTGTCTAGGTTTTTAAGGAGGTAATTAAAGTTAAAGGAGGGCAAAAGGTGGGGATGTAAATCAACAGAATTAGTGTCCTTATAAGAAGAGGATGAGACACCAAGGAAATGTAATGCTGACTGTAAGGGGGGACCATGTTTAAGCCAAGGAAAACAGCCTCAGGAGAAGCCAACTCATCTGAAACCTTAATCGTGGACTTGTAGCTTCCAGAACCATCAAAAACAGGTTTCTGTTCTTGAAGCATTTCAGTCAGTGGGTATTTCATTATGAAAATCCTAGCACACTAGTACAGAGGGTAAGGAGAGATGTCATGAATGAAGTCATTTGAGTAGTCTTAAAGGATTGAAACAGTCTGGCTAGTCAGCAGATGAAGATAATTCTGAGAATTTTAAGCATGAAATCGAATTGGGAAAGAGATCTTTGAGGCAGAGGTAATGTCTTTGATGGAAACTTTGTGCACCAGATTTATCAGTATATGGACTCAGGCAGACACCAGAGGTGAATTGACCTTTGACAGAAACTTACCCTAATGCCTGGGTTTGTAAGTCTTGTGAGCTAAGAAATCTTTATATTTATAAGTATTTAAAAGAATAAAAAGTAGAATACTTCTTGAATGTGTGAAAGCTACATGAAAGTCAAATTTCTGAATCCAAAAATTAAGTTTTACTGGAACATAGTCCTGCTCTTTCATTTAAGTATTGTCTATGACTGCTTTTATGCTGTAACAGAGTTGAATGTTTGTGAAAGAGACCATATGGCCCACATTCCTAAAATATCTGCTGTCTGACCTTTTACAGAAGAAGAGTATCATCACCTGATCTAGATCTCTTCCTTCCAGCACCCATCCCTACCATAAATGCATATTTATTTTTAAAAATAGAGAAAAAATGACACTGGGAGAGAGAAAGAGCATGAAGGAAGGGAGGAAGAAGAAGAGAATAAGAAAATATGGCATATATAGGTACACATACATATCCATACAATGGAATATTACTCAGTCACGTAAAAGAATGGAACAATGCCATCTGTGCCAACATGGATGGACCTTGAGATGATCATACTAAGAGAAGTACGTCAGAAAGAAAGAGAGAATTACTATTGATACCACTCATATGTGGAATCTAAAAAAAATGATGCAAAAGAACTTATTTACAAAACGGAAAGAACTTATTTAGACACAGAAATCAAACTTATGGTTACCAAAGGGGAAAGGGAGTAGGGGAGGGATAAATTAAGAGTTTAGGGTTAGCAGATACAAATTACTGTATATAAAAGAGATAAATAACAAGGTACTGCTGTATAACATAGGAAACTATATTCAATATCCTATAATAAACCACAATGGAAAAGAACATGAAAAAAAATACATACATAATTGAATCACTTTGCTGTATAGCAAAAACTAACACAATACTGTAAATAAATTCCACTTCCATAATTTTTTAAAAGATGCATATCTCTTTAAATTTCCCCAACACCCCATAAGTATAAGGACTCCCACCCCACGGTGTGTGCTCAGCCATGTCTGACTTTTTGCAACCCTATTTTTGCAACCCTATAGACTGTAGCTCACCAGACTCCTCTGTCCATGGGGTTTCCCAGGCAAGAATACTGTAGTGGGTTGCCATTCCTTCTCCAGGGTATCTTCCTGACCCAGGGGCTAAACCCATGTGCCTCCTGCATTGGCACTGAGCCACCTGAGAGGCCCAAGGATAAGAGCAAGAGCCCTTAATTCAGCAATGACAAATGTGAGTCTGGAGCCAGGCTGTTCTGAAAGCTTGTCATATTATAGCCCCGACAGCACCGCTGTACAAGCTCCTCTGGTCAGCCACCAACTCTGCTTCAGTTCTTTCCTAAATCAAATGGGAGACACATGCTCACTTTGTTACAATGCAGATCTCATTATACCAGAGCACACTTAGTAAACTGTTTTGGACAAAATGCCTCATTTGCCTGCTGTAATGGAGGATTTGGCATACCCATGTTCATTAAATCTCCATGTCCCAGTTGACACTCCACAGCTGAAATCACCCATAAACAAATTTATAGGAGAATCATTAAGAGTGAATGACTTCTCATTTTGTAGGGATGTTTTAGAGAAATGAAAGCACAGCTAGGTCCAAATTTGGAGTAATGACAAACCTTGCATCTAAGTAGATCCATTTTTCCAAGAGAATAAACATGACACACATCAATGAGGTGGTTCTCTTAGAGCATTCTTTGCATAAATCATAGGTCCCCCATTAGGTAGTGAAAGCATTACTTTGTAGACAATTGAGGCAATTGCTTTTCTCCACATCCCCACACTGGATCCATCAAGGTGGCTTCTGCTCAGCCTTGATTGCTACCAACTTAACCACCCCAGTCTTTGCCAGTTCTGTTTCCATGGAGCACAAGAGCATAAGCATTTTCTGACATGTGATCTTGAAAGAATCACTAATCTCTCAAAGGATAAGGTAAAGTTTGGAAAGACTAAGGGCAATAGAATCAGGAAAACCTGCATGTAACCCTGTTTGGACATTTACTAGCCTTGAGGTTTCCAGCAAGTTACCTAGTATCTCTGGGACTGCTTTCCCATAAGTAAAATAAGGTTGAAAATCACTGCCTCTTCAATTTGCTGTAAGGATTCGATGAAATAATGTAAATAATCCTCTTAGCTCAGTGCCATGCACACCACTGGCATGCCCAAGTTAGTTTTCTTTGACACTGTTTTGCAAATTCTAGGCATCAAAATGAAA
The DNA here is from genome assembly GCA_007570785.1 of Antilocapra americana. Taxonomy (NCBI): domain Eukaryota; kingdom Metazoa; phylum Chordata; class Mammalia; order Artiodactyla; family Antilocapridae; genus Antilocapra; species Antilocapra americana. The sequence goes on along the minus strand of ML660201.1, from coordinate 7,077,445 downwards.
ACTGATGTCCCCTGGATCTGACTGTATATTCTAGAAATAAAGCACAAACTCTATGATTTTTTTTAAAAAAGATCCTTCTGTACCCAGCAATTTAAACATTTTTAACATAATGAAAAGAAAAAGCATGAAATAATTCATATTACTTTAGGCACATGGACAGATATTATTATGTTAAAAAGGAGAAGAAAAGAAATGTGGAATGTTTACAATGTATTGGTTTGGGCTCAATTCTCTGAGTGATAGTGTTTTTTAAGGTTCTTTTTTGGGGGGCAAGTTTAAATAAGAGAATGTGATGTTGAGATAACTAGCACATTCCCTCAATTTTCAGAAGCTGTGTGCCCCTCCAAAGAGAAATATATACATATATATTTTTTCTTTTTTTTTTAAATCTTTTGAAGGGGAAATTAAACACCACCATGTGGTCTGAACAGTCTACCATTGGGGGAGAAGCTGGTTTGGGATCTGTTTTCTAGCGGCCCATTCCAAACCTCTCTAGTTCATTTCTCCATGATACCAGGGAGATTTCCCTACTCACATTCTTTTCCTACAGCCTAGTCAATATTTCTCATGCAGGATTTAGAGGAGAGTGGAAAAGCAGGACTAGTCTCAGCATGTACACACACCTTTCCACACAGAGGACTGAACCAGGAGACCGTCAGAGACCACATCCCTTTACAGCAGGAAGGAAACTGAAAGAGCATCAAATTCAGCACTAGATCTTCTGAAGCAAGTCCATTCCCTCTCCCAAGGCCAATTCACATGAGTATAAAAGTCCTAGATTTGGTCCACAATTTTAGGCAATGTTAATCTATAACTTGCCTGCAAGGCCCATGAATTTTAGAGGGAAGAATTTCTTCCATGGATAGGAAGGAATGGGAGGAGACAACAATGGGAGGAGAATAAAATTTTTCTTTCATCCACAGATTTCCCAAAATCTTTTATCAAGGACAAAAATTTGCTGGAAAATGTACTGTACTCTTAGCAACTATTTTTGCTTGGTTAATGTTTTCAGATAACCATGAAGGTAAGTAATTTACTTCCAAGTCAAATCCATCATTTCCACATACAGTGCATTGGTTAGTGTATCCAGGGTTTGTGCTATCTTCTTGGTATGCTTCATTTATTTTAGCTGAAAGATATTTCAAACATAAACTCTAGGTAACTTAATGATTGCTTCTGCTGAAAAGATTAAAAGGAAGAAAAGTTCTGTAGCAAGGACATGATATAATAATCCATGCATAGTATAAATCAATATACTCATTTTAGTAGAAACATGCAGGTAATTGTTACAAGTTGCTGTTGTTGTTCAGTTGCTAATTCATTCCCGCATCTTTGGGACCCCATGGACTGCAGCACAACAGTACATTTGTCTTAAATAAATTTTGGAAATTTTAAAAACAAGATAAATTTAAATATTAAATATAATTTTTCTGATATGAAGTGTTCAGAGAGTATTAAAATTTCATGGTTATGAAGCAATATGGAAAATAGCATGAAAAAGGAATGAGCCAATTGTATGTACAGGATGATTACCAATAAGATGAGACATATGATAATGAAGGAAGATTGGAAATAACTTTTATGTGTTATGAAATACACAACAGGGAACTATTTTTGTATTCTTTCCTATCTACCAATTTTCCCCTGACATGATTTTGCCTCTTATAAAATGAAACAAAGATGTTTTAAAGCTAACCAGGTTGAACAGGGACACTAAATTTGTATCTAGTCATTAAGTCAAACAACAGCTACTAACCAGTTACTCTGTCCCAAATCCTAGAGAAGTACATTTAAATGCTCTGAGTCTTTAGTGTGTGCTCAATAACTCAGTTGTATCCGACTCTCTGTGACCCTTTGAACTGCTGCCACCCCAGATCCTCCGTCTATGAGATTTTTCAGGCAAGAATATTGGACTGGGGTGCTATTTTCTCCTCCAGGGATATTCCCTACCCAGGGACAGAACTCACTGTCTCCTGTGTCTTGTGCATTGTAGGTGGATTCTGTACCACTGAGCCATCGGGTAAGCCCTTGACTCCTTCATTTTCAGAAAACTCTTTGGAGAAGAAAAGGTTATCTCTCATTAGTAGGTGAGGAAACCTAGACTCTGAGCAAATCACAAACCCAGCAAGAGACAGAATTGGCAAGGATATATGCTCCTTTTTAATCTACCATATTTTTCAAGTTTTTGAAACCTCGTGCTATATTAGTTTGCGATTAAGACCAATGGGTTGGACTTCCCTTGTTAATAGTTAGGAATCCACCTGCCAATGCAAGGGACATGGGTTTTATCCCTGCTTTGGGATGATTTCATATGCTGCAGAGCAACTAAGCCCTCACACCACAACTACTGAAACCTGGAGTCCGCGTTCTGTGACAAGAGAAACCATTGCAATGAGAAGTCCTCATCCCACAACTGGAGAGTAGCCCCCTGCTTGCCACAACTGGAGAAAGGTCACATTCTGTGATAAAGGGCTAGTGCAGCAAATAAACAAATAATCATTCAGTGTGACTCTATTACCTACAGAGCAACACTGATGGTGGCCAGTGGGGGAACGTGTTGAGGGTGGTAGAGGGCGATGGTGGGGACACGGAATACCTTGGCCTCATTTGTTTCCTCTGCCATCATTCACTAATATCAGTCCCCTGGACTGCAAGATCAAACCAGTCAGTCCTAAAGGCAATCAGTCCTAAAGATTCATTGGAAAGACTAATGCTGAAGCTGAAGCTCCAATACTCTGACCACCTGATGCGAAGAAGTGACTCACTGGAAAAGATCCTGAAGCTGGGAAAGATTAAAGACAGGAGAAGAAAAGGATGATAGAGGATGAGATGGTTGGATGACATCACCGACGCGATGGATGTGAATTTGAGCAAGCTTTGGGAGTTGGTGATGGACAGGGAAGTCTGGTGTGCTGCAGTCCATGGGGTTGCAAAGAATCGGACACGACTGAGCGACTGAACTGAAATGAATAGCGTTCACTAACTCAAGATACATTAACACCTGAGGGCAAAACTGTAACAGAGACGAACAAATCTGACTTCATCCTGGACCTTGTCTGCTAGCTCCAGCCCCTGTGTTCTACTGCCTGTGCTCTGTCGCCATGCTGCCTGTGCACCTCTGCAAAAGAAGCCTGCCGGTAGCCCGAAACATGCGTGACTGCGCATTTTCAAGGCTCTGCCTTACAGGCTTGACCGCTAAAGGTAAAACACTTCCATTCATAGAGAGATAAAAAGCCTCAGACTAGAAAATGACAACTGTCTTATCAATAGGACATGGTGACCACGCCTCCATGGACAGCTGCAAGAACAAAGAATCCCAGCACCCAGAAGTTTGCAACAACCAGCAACTCCCCATTCTCCTTTTAGGATAAAAGAAGCCTGAATTCTAACAGAGGTAAGATGGTTCTTTGGGACACACGTCCATCATCTGGGTCTTGGAGCTTTCTGAACAAGGCTGCAATTTTTTGCCCCAACACCTCCTTTCCTGATTTATTGACCTGTCACACTGAGGAGCAGTACAAGCTTGAACTCGGTGACAAACCCCAATTTTAAAAGATCATGCAAAATTTGACATTATAGTAAGGATGTAATTCTTGTCTCAGTGGAATCTTTTTGTATGTTTTTCCCTTCTGTTTCCTGAGATGGAAAGAGGGAGAACAGTAAACAAACTCAACAGATTGAGCTGTGTGTGTGTGTGTGTGTGTGTGTGTGTGTGTGTGTGTACCAGGAAGGTTAAGAGTTTCAATATTCAATAGGTTTGTGGAGTGACAAAATAGTTTGATAATCATTTGATGACTTTTGAAGAGGAATTTTTTAAAGACCTTTTCAAAGAAAGGTCTGCATAATACTATGACTATAACCACATTTATATAGTGAAATATAAAATGTGTAACTTTATTCATAAATCAACATATTTACAGCTTAATTGTGAGGAAGGGGCATACCCAGATGGCATTCTGACTCCCTTATTTGAAGGCCAAAACGTATTTGTAATGGACAGTGACCATAACAGTATGTAACCTCTAAAGGGGGAAATAAACACCAAAATTTAAAAATCGCCATCGTTCATCTTATCCTTTATTTGTCCCTGTGCTTTTTATTTTTTTCCTCCTGGCATTTTCCACAGGAGAGTATTTAGAGACCAGGATTTGGAGAATTTAAAAGGCTTTGTGCAAAATGAAGCAGGCACCATCCTGCGTCTGTCTTTCATACCGTACCCTTTGTAGAACTAAAAAAATATGGAGAAAGCTTAAAATAGCTGACATTCAACAGTGATGCTACCTAAATCTAACCTGTGCTTCCCTAGGGAGGAAAAAAGGGGGGAAAAAAAGCACAGGAACAAAGGCATCAGCGAGTATTTTACCATAGGATAGCTATTTAATTGAAAACTATAGCCTATTTTTGTGACTCCCATGGATAAGTGACATACAAACGACGTCTAGCCTCATTCTTCACTCATAATAGTGACCTGCTGAAGCATCACTGTCTGGCTAGAACATATGTACCCACCACTTCCATTTATACTGGAGAAATTATTTACCTCTCACTATAGTTTCCCCATTTAAATAAATTGCACATGTGACTTGTTCTCCCTTATTGTTCTGTACTTCACTCTGGAGGGCATCGCTCTTCATCCTCGAGCACCCATTGTCAAAGTTCTCTGTCTCACCTCATTGACTTCTCCATATGTCATCAGCATGAATCAGTTTACTATTGATTTGGGGGTGGTTCTGGCTGAAAGATATTAATGTCTGCTCTCCCTCCTGGCCCCCCAATTTCTTTGCAGCTGCAATGTTGGGCTGTACGCATTATGTGGGCCAAAAGCACCTACAGGAATTGGCATCATGGGTCGAAATACAAAAAGGCCAAAGCCAGGAGAGCTTTACCTCAGAATCTAAAGGCTTTTCAACTAGCTTCTGTCTTCCAAATTCAGGTTCTTTCCATGACTTTATTCAGAGCATTTTCAGGACTGATGTGAAACGAGATACAGTAGATGTTTTCTGAGACTATTTCTAGACAGCTTTGCAGACAGAGCAAGATAATGTGATCTGAACTTGCTTTCCCACAAAATTATTAATGACACACTCTATACATGTAGATAAACTCTGTGTAGGGGTCCTATAAGTCTGATTCTATGTTCTTTTTTAAACACTTAGTTCAGAGCCTTGGGGAACTACAGTACAGTCACTGAAAGGATAAATCATTCAGAAGTCATTTCTACCTACCTTAAATGGCTGTCTCTGTATCTTATTTGTTTGTCTGTTTAAATAAGGCTCTTCACCATTTGGCCTGAATGGCATGCAGGGTGCTCCGTCCATCTCCATCTATACCTGTGCTCCAACTAAGCACAGCCCGAAGATTCTCCCTGCTAACGTGTGTCCAAGAAGACGTTCTGCCAAACGAACAAACACAAACATAATATATCTGGCAGATATGTTGAATGCTGTGTATCTTTCTCTTGGAGATAAATAGGAATATTATCATATTTCAAATGTGTATATACATGCACATATACCTACTCAGTTTTTATACAACATCTATATATTAGATGTTATATAAGCCCCTATTTCTTATCATCATATATCATTTAAGGGCCAAAATCAAAGTCCTTTTCTGTGCTCTCAGAGTCATCAAACCACAGTGACAATTATCAAGCAGGGATCTCCAGGGGTTCACGGCTCATTCATTTTTGTATCACCACACAGTGCTCAGCATACAGTTTTTCTTAGAGTCAGTGATCACTTAATATTTAATGATTACATGGATAAATGCACTCGACACTGACTGGAGCTTAGAAATACACATTCTATGTGAGAGAAATGCCTTTAGTTACTAGACTTATCAAATTGGACTTCTGCATGTATTAAAAACAAAAAACAATGGCACAAGGGAAAGAAACAGTTCTATAGCATGCCATCATTTATTCAAATCATCTACCATCTCCTTTGTTCATAAACCACACTAAAGTCTAAACTATGTTTCCGAGAGTTTGTGCATCTGCTCCTAAATACTTGTGTCCTAGTTGAGTACTTGGACCTGTCTTATTTTTAGCACTGCAGAGTCATAAAAACTCCCAGTGGAAAGGAACACTTTACAGTCAAGACAGACCAATGCCTTCATTTTCTAGATGAGGTAACAGAGTCTCAGATGGTTCACAGGATCTGCCCAAGGTCACATGGGAGAAATTTTCAAAGAGGCACTTTGTACTTTTCCCTGTGTATCCAACAGTCTCTGGCACATTTAATAAAAAATGTAACACATTAATTAATTACATTCATAATAAAATCTTTCTTACAAGATACTTTTATATAGACCAACCTTGGAAGTTTGTTACCTTAAGACTTAATAGAAAGGAAAAATTTCCTCACTAATTAATTATACTACTGTGTAACTTACTAAGAAATGGTACACAGTAGGTCTAGTCTGCAAAAGAAAATTGGATAAAATGATGAGTGGGTGTCTATGAGAGCTTGTGGATAAGGCAAAAGTGATCCAGAGTTTGTAACTAGAATGTTCTCAGTTCTATGTGACCTCACTTCATCAGAAAGTTCCACTATATATTGCTTAAAAAGGACACAGCTGACACTCAAAGTCTGAATTGAAAGAATTAGAAAATGTAAAGATGAGAAAGTCGTTTCAATATCAGTATTGGATGGAGTAAATGCTGAATAAACTTATTATATGAAACAAGAGTAGTTAAAAAGATCAAATACATGGTGATTATACAACAGCTTGAAAACAATTTATAAGAAAAAAATGAAAAATGTGAAAAATGGACAAATCATAATAATTATTATACTTTAACATAAATCTCAGTCTTTCAAAAATTTAAAAATGAAGTAAATATAGAGTTTTTAAAATTAAGGTGAGCAAGAGCAACCACTCAATGGTTAAACAAACTTTTTACATGCAGAGTTAAAAAAATTATTTTGTAATTTTCCTAGAATATGGACAGAAATCAATTGTATAAGAGATCATTGGAACATCTCAATTTATTCCAAGAACTAGAAATGTGAAAGCCATGTTCTCTGTAACAAAGCAATAAGATTAGGAATGACTAGCGAATTTTTAACCAAAAATTTACAGGGAAAAAAGGGAGACACTTTCAAGACTTTAAATTTTATTCTCAGAATGTGAGTTAAAAGAATTCACATATTTACAAAGCCAAGACAGTTGAAAATAAGCTGTTGTCTGAAATGTGTACAAGAAAAATAAAAATTTGAGAAATGAATTTAAAGTGAGGCTATAGCCTTGATAATGCAGAAAACTGCATCACTGGGATAAAAGGCAAACAGGACAGAATCCTATAATTTGATGGAAAAAGCTAAAGAATGTGAATTAGAGAAGAGATAAGAGTTATGGAGGACATATGATACATCCAAATGATCCCATCCAGGTAGGTCAAATCCCTTAGCATCCGTGTCCAATCAAAACTCTTTGGTAATGAGAGTAGAGTTCTTACAAAAATGAAGAAGAGTTTACTGAAATTGACATCCAGTTCAAGTTAAAGGGCAGCATGCTAAAAGTATTGGGCTTCCCTGGTGGCTTGGACAGTAAAGAATCTGCCTGCAATGCAGAAGACCCAGATTTTATCCCTGGGTCAGGACGATCCCCTGGAGAAGGGAATGGAAATCCACTCCAGTATTCTTAACCTGGAGAATTCCATGGAGAGAGGAACATGGAGGGCCATGGTCCATGTGGTCATAAAGAGTAACACAGGAATAATACTGAAATGTTTGACTTCAAAGGTATACCTAGGAATATTCAAGATGTTTGGAGAATTAAGGAGAAAGTCAATACATGTTAAAAGATATCATGCTAGTTTTATGCACGAGAATATTTTCTGTGTCTTTCAATTCCTACAGATCCATGAGCTAGAGACTGAATATACAAGACCAAATTGTCTCTAGCTCAGTCACGCCTAGGCTCCAGTTTGTGTAGAGGTACGATCACAGGGATGGGCTTGATGAGTTTAAATTGCTTTCTAGCTGTCACGGTCAGAAGTCTGAGACAATCGCTACAGACGTCAATCTCTACTCGAGATGAAACACTGACTGTGGCCACGCCATTTCCTGTTTCACTCTTATACTCATGTTTACTGAAAGTTTATTATGTGCCAGATCTCATTCTCATAATTGAATTCTCACAACAATGGTTTGAATTGAGTAATAGGGATATCTCATTTTTTTTTTTTTTTTTAGATAAGGAAAATGAGGCTCGAGGAGTTAAATAACTGGCAGAGGTCACACAGCCAGAAGGTGTTGGAGATGTCCCTCTAATTGCCCTGAGCCCCGGGACCACACTGCTGCTTATGGTGGTGTTTCTTAAGATGATTTTGCCTCTCGATGTCACCATGCTTCCTACTAGCTCCTTTTGTGTGAAACCTTGTGACCCTGTCATCCTGGTTTTATGGCATTTTCTTCTAGAAGGACTTAAGATTGTGGATCTCAGAGCTACACCTGCTTGAGTAAATGGGCTAGACACCCTTTCCCAGTTATTGTTTTACAACTTGGCCGTCTCTCAAAGGGGCTGGTGTTTTGCTCAGGAAATGAAAAAAGAAAAAAAAAAAAAGGACTCAGCATTTCCAAAATTGCATTCTGTGAAACACTAAGTAATATGGACTTTAAATTGACATTTTAATGGAAATAACAGAGCTCCATGTTCAATAAAATATATGTAAAAATATGGATTATATAATATTTAACCAATTTACTTAATTTTTATTTATCAAGTTATTTGGCGAATCTTAGTTGTGGCATGTGGGCTCTCGTGTTGAGGTGCAAGGATCCTCTAGCTTCTCTGCAGCATGTGGGATGCTAGTTCCCTGACCAGGGAGTGAACCCTGTCCCCTGCACTGCAAGGCAGATTCTTAACAATTGGGCCACCAGGGAAGTCTCTAACCAATTTCTTTTATAAGACATTTTTCATAACGTTTACCATGCTCAAGTATGTGTGCATGCATGCTAAGATGCTTCAGTTGTATCCAGCTCTTGGACAGAGAGGCCTGGCAGGCTACAGTCCATGGGGATTCTCCAGGCAGGAATACTAGAGTGGGTTACTGTGCCCTCCTTCAGGGTATCTTCCCAACCCAGGGATTGAACCCATATCTCTACAGTCTCCTATATTGGCAGGTGGGTTCTTTATAACTAGTGCCACCTGGAAACCCATTCTAATGAATACCACACTGGGTTTCTTAGGTGCTTTATGCAATATAAACTTTATTTTACTTATTAAAGTAAATAAAATAAATAAAATTTATTTTACTCAGGAAATTTTGGGGAAGTTCTACGTTATCCAACTATTTGTTTATTCAAATAATCATGTCATCAGAATCTTCATGATCATGGATAATATTATGCTTAAATGGGAAGCTTGGACTCTGGGCATAATATTACAGAAATAAATTGTTAGAGATATGGAATACCTCTTTTGATTCAGTTGTGTCATATAGAAACAGCTAATCTCCATCTTTATTTTTTAGAAGCAAGAAGAAGCTGTTTAGTGCCACTGGGTCCAGTCCTAAATATGTGTTTCATCCTTTCTGACATAAACTGTTTATAGCAAACGAACTCCAGCTTGCATGCAGTATAAGCTCCATCACGGTTAAATCCCTGAGGCATTAGGTGAGCCTGACTCAGGTGTGAGAGTCAGCTTCTTAATTCCATTTCAAAATGTGCCTCCTAGTCAGAGCGAGAAAGCAGCCTCTGCTTATGTGGAATCAGGCAAGGTTAGGGCCCTCCCATTTATGCTGGACTGAAGTGTTTCTTCTTCCGAGTATAGAGCTATTTCTCATCACAGCGGATGTCCAATATCACAGGACGCATCATTCTTGGTTCATTAGCAATGCTTGACTAATTCTGATGATCAAACTTCTGAGGGAAGTCTGCAATAGGTCACATCATCACTGACAGATCACAATGTAAAGTGGGAAAACAAGGAACCAGGAAAGACTTTAAGTAACTGCATGCCTCCCCAAAATGGATTACAAACAATAAAAAGATACCTGTGTGTGTGTATACCTATATTACACATACATAATGTATACATACATATGGGCTTCCCAGGTGGCACAGTAGTAAAAGAATCTGCCTGCCACTGGAGGGGGTGCAAGAGACATGGGTTCGATCCCTGGGTCAGAAAGTCCCCCTGGAGTAGAAAATAGAAACCTGCTCCAGTATTCATGCCTGGAAAATTCCATAGACAGAGGAGCCTGGTGGGCTATAATCCATGGGGTCGCAGAGTCAGACACAACTGAGCAGTTGAGCGAAATATATTATATATGTAGACCCTGATGCTGGGAAAGATTGAGGACAGGAGGAGAAGGGGGAAAGAGGATCAGATGGGTGGATGGCATCATCGACTCAATGGAGTTGAGTTTGAGCAAAGTCAGGGAGATAGTGAAGGACAGGGAAGCCTGTTGTGCTGTAGTCCATGGGGTGGCAAAGAGTTGGACATGACTGAGCAAATGAACAACAACAATGTATATATATAAAGATATATATATTAAAGGAAACAGACTGAAACTTTGGATGCAATCTAATACATTTCATTCTTAAGTTCTAGAGTCAAAGCCATAGATAATTAAATTAAGTTTTTTTTCTCCTTTCTGCCCTTTTTCCCCTCTTGGACACTATTTCCTTTTTTAATTCATTTTTTTTGATTGAAGGATAATTGCTCTACAGAATTTTGTTGTTTTCTGTCAAACCTCAATATGAATCAGCCATAGGTATACATATATCCCCTCCCTTTTGAACTTCCCTCCCATCTCCCTCCCCATCCCATCCCTCTTGGTAAATACAGAGCCCCTGTTTGAGTTTCTTAGCCATAGAGCAAATTTCTGTTAGCTATCTAATTTACATATGGTAATGTAAGTTTCCATGTTACCCTTTCCATACAGCTCACCCTCTCTTCCCTTCTCCCCATGTCCATAAGTCTATTCTCTATATCTGTTGCCCTGTAAGTAAATTCCTCAGTACCATTTTTCTTGATTCTGTATATATGTGTTAGACCATGATAAATATCTTTCTCTTTCTGACTTACTTCACTCTGTATAATAGGTTCTAGGTTCATCCACCTCCTTAGAACTGACTCAATGGTGTTTCTTTTTATGGCTGAGTAATATTTCATTGTGTATATGTACCATAACTTCTTTATCCAACAGATGTCTGTTGATGGACATCTAGGTTGCTTCCATATTCTAGCTATTATAAGTAGTGCTGCAACGAACAATGGGATATATGTGTCTTTTTCAATTTTGGTTTCCTCATGGTATATGCCTAGGACTGGGATTGTTGGGTCATATGGCGCTTTTATTCCTAGATTTTAAAGGAATCTCCATACTGTCTTCCATAGCGGCAGTATCAATTTACATTCCCACTCCACCAACAGTACAAGAGCTTTCCCTTTTCTCCACACCCTCCCCAGCATTTATTGTTTGTAGATTTTTCGATAATGGCCATTCTGACAGGTGTGAGGTGACATCTCATTGTGGTTTTGATTTGCATTTCTCTAATAATGAGTGATGTCGAGCACCTTTCCATGTGTTTGTTAGCCATCTGTAGTGTCTTCTTTGGAGAAATGTCTGTTTAGGTCTTTTTCCCACTTTTTGATTGGATTGTTTGTTCTTCTGGTATTGAGTTGCATAAGCTGCTTGTGTATTTTGGAAATTAATCCTTTGTCAGTTGCTTCATTTGCTATTATTTTCTCCCATTATGAGGGTTGTCTTTTCACCTTGCTTATAGTTTCCTTTGCTGTGCAAAAGCTTTTAGGTTTAATCAGGCCCCATTTGTTTACTTTTGTTCTTACTTCCATTACTCTAGGAGGTGGTCACAGATGATCTTGCTTTGATTTATGTCACAAAGTGTTCTGCCTATGTTTTCCTCTAAAAGCTCTATAGTTTCTGGTCTTACCTTTAGGTCTTTAATCAATTTTGAGTTTATCTTTGTGTATGATGTTAGGAAGGGTTCTAATTTCATTTTTTACATGTAGCTGTCCAGTTTTTCCAGCACCATTTATTGAAGAGGTTGTCTTTGTCCCCATTGTATATGTGTGTCTCTTTTTTTCAAAGATGAGGTATCCACAGGTACTTACTCAAACTCATGTCCATAGAGTCGGCGATGCTATCCAACCATCTTATCATCTGTCATCCCATTCTCCTCCAACATTCAATCTTTGCCAGCATCAGGGTCTTTTCAAATGAGTTCTTCCAATCAGGTGAGCAAAGTATTTGAGTTTTAGCTTCAGCATCAGTCCTTCCAATGAATATTCAGGAGTGATTTCCTTTAGGATGGACTGGTTGGATCTCCTTGCTGTCCAAGGGACTCTCAAGAGTCTTCTCCAACAACACAGTTCAAAAGCATCAGTTCTTAAGTGTGCAGCTTTCTTTATAGTCCAACTCTCACATCCATACATGGCTACTGGAAAAACCATAGTTTGACCAGACAGACCTTTGTTGGCAAAGGAATGTCTCTGCTTTTTAATATGCTGTCTAGGTCGCTCATAACTTTTCTTTCAAGGAGTAAGCATCTTTTAATTTCAAGGCTGCAGTTACCATCTGCAGTGATTTTGGAGCCCCCGAAAAATAAAGCCTGTCTGTTTCCACAGTTTCCTCATCTATTTGCCATGAAGTGATGGGACCACATGCCATGATCTTAGTTTTCTGAACGTTGAGCTTTAAGCCAACTTTTTCACTCCCCTCTTTCACTTTCATCAAGAGGCTCTTTAGTTCCTCTTCACTTTCTGCCATAAGGGTGGTGTCATCTACATATCTGAGGTTATTGACATTTCTCCCAGCAATCTTGATTCCAGCTTGTGCTTCCTCCAGCCCAGCATTTCTCATGATGTACTCTGCATATAAGTTAAATAAGCAGAGTGACAATGTACAGCCTTGACGTACCCTTGACCTATTTGGAACCAGTCTGTTTTTCCATGTCCAGTTCTAACTGTTGCTTCTTGACCTGCATACAGGTTTCTCAGGAGGCAAGTCAGGTGGTCTGGTATTCTCATGTATTGAATAATTTTCAACAGTTTTTTGAGATCCACACAGTCAAAGGCTTTGGCATAGTCAATAAAGCAGAAGTATATGATTTTCTGGAATTTTCTTGTTTTTTTTGATGATCCAACAGATGTTGGCAATTTGATCTCTGGTTCCTCTGCCTTTTTTCTAAATTGAACTTGAACATCTGAAAGTTCATGGTTCATGTATTGCTGAAGCCTGGCTTGGAAAATTTTGAGCATCACTTTGCTAGTTTGTGAAATGAGTGCAATTGTGTGGTAGTTTGAAAATTCTTTGGCATTGCCTTTTGGGGGGATTGGAATGAAAGCTGACCTTTTCCAGTCCTGTGGCTACTGCTGAGTTTTCCAAATTTGTTGGCATATTGAGCACAGCATTTTCACAGCATCATCTTTTAGGATTTGAAATAGCTCAACTGGAATTCCATCACCTCCAATAGATTTGTTCATAGTGATGCTTCCTAAAGCCCACTTGACTTCACTTTCCAGGATGTCTGGCTCTAGCTGAGTGATCACATCATCGTGGTTATCTGGGTCATGATGATCTTTTTTGTATAGTTCTTCTGTGTATTTTGCCACCTCTTCTTAATATCTTCTGCTTCTGTTAGGTCCATACCATTTCTGTCCTTTATTGTGCCCATCTTTGCATGAAATGTTCCCTTGGTATCTCTAATTTTCTTGAAGAGATCTCTTCACATTCTATTGTTTTCTTACCTCTCCTTGCTATTCTTTGGAACTCTCTATTCAAATGGGTATATCTTTCCTTTTCTCCTTTGCCTTAAAATTCTCTTCTTTTCCCAGCTATTTGTAAGGCCTCCTCAGACAGCCATTTTGCCTTTTTGAATTTTTTTTTCTTGGGAATGGTCTTGATCTTGCCTCCTGTGCAATGTCATGAACCTCCATCCATAGTTCTTCAGGCACTCTGTCTAACAGATCTAATCCCTTGAATCTCTTTGTCACCTCTACTGTATAATCATAAGTGATTTGATTCATGTCATACCTGAACAGTCTAGTGGTTTTCCCTACATTCTTCAATTTAAGCCTGAATTTGGCAATAAGGAGTTCATGATCTGAGCCACAGTCAGCTCCCAGTCTTGTTTTTGGTGACTGCATAGAGCTTCTCCATCTTTGGCTGCAAAGAATATAATCAGTCTGATTTCAGTGTTGACCATCTGGTGATGTCCATGTGTAGAGTCTTCTCTTGTGTTGTTGGAAGAGGGTGTTTGCCATGACCAGTGCATTCTCTTGGCAAAACTCTATTAGCCTTTGCCCTGCTTCATTCTGTACTCCAAGGCCAAATCTGCCAGGTATTTCTTGACTTCCTACTTTTGCATTCCAGTCCCCTATAATGAAAAGGACATCTTTTCTGGGTGTTAGTTCTAGAAGGTCTTGTAGGTCTTCACAGAACTGTTCAACTTCATCTTCTTCAATATTACTGGTCAGGGCATAGACTTGGATTACTGTGATATCGAATGGTATGCCTTGGAAATGAATAGAGATCAATCTGTCATTTTTGAGTTTGTATCCAAGTACTGCATTTCAGCCTCATTTGTTGACTATGATGGCTACTCCATTTCTTCTAGGGATTCTAGCCCACAATAGTAGATATAATGGTCATCTGAGTTAAATTCACCCATTCCCATTCATTTTAGTTGGCTGATTCCTAAAATGTAGATGTTCACTCTTGCCCTCTCCTGTTTGACCACTTCCAATTTGCCTTGATTCATGGACCTAACATTCTATGTTCCTATGCAATGTTGCTCTTTATGGCATCGGACTTTACTTCCATCACCAGACACATTCACAACTGGGTGTCGTTTTTGCTTTGGCTCTGTCTCTTCATTTTTTCTGGAGTTATTTTTGCAGTGATCTCCAGTAGCATATTGGGCTCCTACTGACCTGGGGAGTTCATTGTTCAGTGTCCCATCTTTTTGCCTTTTCATATTGTTCACGGGGTTCTCAAGGCAAGAATACTGAAGTGGTTTGCCAGTCCTTTCTCCAGTTTACCACGTTTTGTCAGAGCTCTCCACCATGACCCATCTGTCTTGGGTGGCCCTCCACAGCGTGGCTCATAGTGTCATTGAGTTAGACAAGGCTGTGGTCTGTGTGATCAGATTGGTTTGTTTTCTGTGATTGTGGTTTTCAGTGTGTCTGCCCTCTAATGGAGAAGGACGAGAGGCTTATGGAAGCTTCCTGATGGGAGTGACTGATTGAGGGGGAAACTGGGCCTTGTTCCAATGGGTGGGACCATGCTCAGTAAATCTTTAATCCAATTTTCTGTCAATTGGCAGGGCTGTGTTCTCTCCCTGTTATTTGACCTGACACCCAACTATGGTAGAGGTAAAGAAGATAATAGTGACCTTCTTCAAAAGGTCACATGCACACACTGCCACACTCAGGGCCCCTAACCCTGCAGCAGCTCACCGCTGACACACCCCTCTGTGGGAGACTCCTGGACACTCACGGGCAAGTCTGGGTCAGTCTCTTGTGAGGTCACTGCTCCTCTGGCCTGGGTTGTGGTGGGCACAGGTTTGTGTTTGTGCCCTCCAAGGGTTTGTTTCCCAGTCGTGTGAAAGTTCTGGTGGCTCTTTGGTGGGGTTAGTGGTGACCTCCTCCAAGAGGGCTTCTGCCATAGCCAGGTCTGCTGTACCCAGAGCCCCTGCCCCTGCAGCAGGCCACTGCTGACCCATACCTCCGCAGGAGACACTCAAACACAGTTCTGTCTCAGTCTCTATGGGGTATCTGGGTCTTGGTGCACACAAGGTATGTTTGAGCCATCTGAGCATCTCTGGCAGGTATGGGTTTTGATTCTTAATGCGATTTCACCCCTCCTACCATCTTACTGGGGCCACTCTGGCCTTGGACGTGGGGTATCTCCTCACAGTTGCTCCAGTGCCACGCAGCTGCTGCTCCAGTGACACTCCACACACGTTAGCTGTTGGCAAAGCTGGAAGGCATCCCTGGAGGTCCTCTCGACAGCCTCTTCATTTTACCACTGGGGAAACTGCAGAACTGACTCAAAACCTTTGTTATTTCAAGTAGTCCAAACTGATCGTTGCTATTATTTTTGTGAGATTAGAGAGCCTGATTGTCTAAAACTTTGTCTTTTCATGAAAATCTTACTCCCTACAAAAGTGAGCTTTTAATAAATATTTGCTATTTGAAATTTGTCAGTTTGAAATTTCTTTCATTAGTGTCTTATAATTTTCTGTGTATAGTTCTTTTGTCTCCTTAGGTAAATTTATTCCTAGATATTTAATTCTTTTTGTTGCAATGATGAATGGGATTGATTCCTTAATTTATCTTTCTGATTTTGCACTGTTAGTATATAGAAATGCAAGTGATTTCTGTCTTGATTTTGTATCCTGCAACTTTGATAAATTCACTGATTAGCTTTAGTAATTTTCTGATACTATCTTTAGGGTTTTCTATGTACAGTCTCATATCATCTGCAAACAGTGAGAGCTTTACTTCTTTTCTGACCTGGATTCCTTTTCTTTTTCTTTTCTGATTGCTGTAGCTAGGACTTCTAGAACTATGTTGAATAACAGGTGGGCACTCTTGTTTTGTTCCTGATGTTAGGGGGGATGCTTTCAGTTTTTCACCATTGATAATAATGTTTGCTGTAGGCTCATCATCATATATGGCCTTTACTATGTTGAGGTAGGTTCCTTCTATGCCCATTTTGTGAAGAGTTTTAATCATAAATGGGGGCTGAATTTTGTCAAAGGCTTTCTCTGCATCTATTGAGATTACCATATGGTTTTTATCTTTCAATTTTTAATATGTATCACATTGGTTGATTTTCAAATATTGAAGAATCCTTGCATCCCTAGAATAAATCCAACTTGTGTTGCTGAATTCTGTTTGCTAAAATTTTGTTGAGGAGTTTTGCATCTCTGTTCATCCGTGATATTGGCCTGTAGCTTTCTTTTTGTGTGTCGTCTTTGGTTTTCAAATCAGGGTGATGGTGGCCTCATAGAATGAATTTGCAAGTGTTCCTTCCTCTGCAATTTTTTGAAAGAGTTTTAGAAGGATAGGCATTAGCTCTTCTCTAAATGTTTGACAGAATTCTTCTATGAAGCCATCTGGTCCTGGGCTTTTGCTTTTTGGGAGATTTTTGATCACAGCTTCAATTTCAGTGCTTATCATTGGGTTGTTCATAATTTCTATTTCTTCTGGTGTACTCTTGGAAGATTGAACTTTTCTAATAATCTGTCCATTTCTTCCAGGTTATCTATTTTATTTCCATATAGTTGTTCATAATAGGCTCTTAAAATCCTTTGTATTTCTGCATTGTCTGTTGTAACCTCTCTTTTTTCATTTCTAATTTTATTGATTTGATTCTTCTTTTATTCTTCATGAGCCTGGACAAAGGTTTGTCAATTTTGCCTATCTTCTCAAAGAACCAGCTGTGAGTTTTATTAATATTCACTATTTTTCCTTCATTTCTTTTTCATTTTATTTCTCCTCAGATCTTATGATTTCTTTCCTTCTCCTAATTTTTGGTTTTCTTTTCCAGTTGTTTTAGGTGTAAAGTTAGGTTGTCTATTCAATGTTTTTCTTGTTTCTTGAGGTAGGACTGTATTGCTATAAACTTCCCTTTTAAAACTGCTTTTGCTGCATCCCATAGGTTTTTGAGTTGTCATGTTTCTATTGCCATTTGTTTCTAAAGTTTTTTATTTCCTTTTAGATTTCTTCCATAATCTGTTGGTTATTTAGAGAGTATTGTTTAATCTCCATGTGTTTGTGTTTCTTACAGTTTTTTTTTTTGTAATTGATATCTAGTCTCATAACATTGTGGTTGGAAAAGATACTTGATGCAATTTCAACTTTCTTAAATTTACTGAGGCTTGATTTGTGACTGAAGATGTGTCTATCCTGGAGAATGTTCCATGTGCACTTGAGAAGAAGGTGTATTCTTCTGCATTTGCATGGAATATCCTGAAGATATCAATGAGATCAATATCATCTAATGTATCATTCAAGACTTGTATTTCTTTATTCATTTTCTGTTTTGATGACCTGTCCATTGGTGTGAGAGGGGTGTTAAAGCCTCCTACCATTATTGTGTTACTGTCAATTTCTCCTTTTATGTCTGTTTCTGTTTGTCTTATGCACTGAGGTGCTCCTATGTTGGATGCACAGATATTTACAATCGTTATGTCTTCCTCTTGGATTGATCTCTTGATCATTATGTAGTGTCCTTCCTTATCTCTTGTAATCTTCTTTATTTTAAGGTCTACTTTGTCTGATATGAGGAGTCCTACTCCAGCTTTCTTTTGCTTTCCATTTTCATGGAATATATTTTTCTATCCTCTCACTTTCAGTCAATATGTGTCTTTAGGTCTGAAGTGGGTTTCTTAAAGACAGCATATATATGGGTCTTGTTTTGTATCCATTCAGCCAGTCTGTGTCTTTTGGTTGGAGCATTTAATCCATTTACATTTAAACTAACTATTGATACATATGTTCCTATTGCCATTTTCTTAATTGTTTGGGGTTGATTTTGTAGCTCTTTTTTCTTCTCTTGTATTTATTGATTATATGAGTCCCTTTAACATTTATTGTAAAGCTGGTTTGGTGGTACTAAATTCTCCTAACTTTTCCTTGTCTGAAAAGCTTCTTATTTCTCCTTCAATTTTGAATGAGATCCTTGCTGGGTACTACAGTCTTGGTTGTAGATTTTTCCCTTTCAGTACTTTAAATAGATTCTGCCATTCCCTTCCAGCCTGCAGAGTTTCTGCTGAAAGATCAGCTGTTAAACGAATGGAGTTTCCTTTGTATGTTACTTGCTGCTTTTAATATTCTTTCTTTGTGTTTAGTCTCTGTTAGTTTGATTAGTATGTGTCTTGGCGTGTTTCTCCTTGGGTTTATCCTGTATGGGACTCTTTGAACCTCTTGGACTCGATTGACTACTTCCTTTTCCATGTTGGGGAAATTTTCAACTATTATCTCTTCAAAAATTTTTTCATACTCTTTCTTTTTCTCTTCTTCTGGGGCCCCTATAATTCAAATGTTGGTGTGTTTGATATTGTCCCAGAGGTCTCTGAGGTGATCCTCAGTTCCTTGCATTCTTTTCACTTTATTCTGCTCTTCATAAGTTATTTCCACCATTTTATCTTCCAGCTCACTCATTCATTCTTCTGCCTCACATATTCTGTTATTGATTCCTTGCAGAGTATTTGCAATTTCAGTAATTGTTTTTTTTCTCTCTGTATGTTTATTCTTTAATTCTTCTAGGTCTTTGTTAATTGATTCTTGCATTTTTCTCCATTTTGTTTTCAAGGTTTTTGATCATCTTTACTATCATTTTTCTGAATTCCTTTTCAGGTAGTTTGCTTACTTCCTCTTCATTTATTTGGACTTCTGCATTTTTAATGTGTTCCTTCATTTGTGTAGTATTTCTCTGCCTTTTTACTATATACATTTATATATGTATATATAAATATATATAAATTTATTTTGTTTGTGGTCTCCTTTTCCAAGGCTTTAAGGTTGAATTCTTTCTTCCTTTTGGTTTCTGTCCTCCTAAGATTGGTCCAGCAGTTTGTGTAAGCTTCATATAGGGTGAGACTTGCACTGAATTTTTTGTTTGTTTATTTTTCCTCTGATGGGCAAGGCTGAGTGAGGTGGTAATCCTGTCTGTTGACGATTAGGTTTGTATTTTTGTTTTGTTTATTGTTTAGATGAGGTGTCCTGCACAGGGTGCTACTGGTGTTTGGGTGATGCCCAGTCTTGTATTCAGGTGGTTTCCTTAGTGTGAGTTCTCACTATTTGATACTCCCTAGGGTTAGTTCTCTCGTAGTCTAGGATCTTGGAGTCAGCACTCCCACTCCAAATGCTCAGGGCTTGATCTCTCTATCTTTTTCTGCCTGCTGTGTGGCCTCAATAACTTGACAGTTTCCAGCTCCCCCAAGATTTCTCTTGATCCAGTGCCTTTTCAGTATATCATGACCCAGCTGCACACAGAGGTGTCTGCTGAGCCTGGGCCAGGTCCCCGTGCTCAGGCTCACCTGGCCTCTCTGTGTTCATGAACTGCAATGCTGTCTCTAGCTCACTGCCGCCTCTACCGTCCATGAGGATGAGACCACATCTCCCCTCCTGAACACTCTTGGACATGCTCCCATTCCTTGGTTCCTTTTCCCTTATTGAAAAGGGATTTCTTTTCAATAAGTAGCACAAAATACAAGAATATATCTAAACCACAGATTACATACAGATGACTGGTTGAAAAATGAAAAGAGCAGGAGGATCAATGAGTTTTTACTTTTTGTTATTTCAACAAACTCTAGGATACTTTCCCACTACTTTATAATGTATATCATTTTATGCTTTATATCCCCTCAAGATTATTTGGGGCTCCTTATCTGTGCCCCCTCTATCTATCTCAGCAGTTTTGAGTCTTTTGTCTCCTACTCTCCTTTGGTGACTCCTAGAGCATCACACTCTGCTGGTTTCCTTGCTGGCTCCTTGCTTAACTGGGTTCCAAATACTGTGATGCTTCGGCAATGGGTCCTGTGTGTTCTGCTCTGATGTATTAGATTGCAAAAGTGGCATCAATTCTCAGTAGATCCTGCCATCAAGAGCCGGAATATACTGGGTTTCAAGGCCAAGCCTCAATAGGCATCGTGTATTTCAATTCTCTTATTTGAGATCCCTGCACCATCGCCAAATGAACAAGCCCAGGGTGGCCTGGAGGGTGAGAAAGATGGAGCAGAGACAAGCCACCAGCCCTGAATTGGGATCTAGCAGCTGTCTGTGGAAGCGTGGGTGACACCCAGCTGAGACTGGATGAGCCTAACTCAGATAAGAGGAGCCTAGCTAATCCTGGTACAAACCACAAGCTCCTATATTGCGAGCTCAATAACTGCTAGTGGTTTCAGCTGCCTTGGGTGACTCAGTAAACCGCAATAGCTAACATATATAGATTTATTTCTCTCTACTATCGCCCGTCACATTGGGCGTCCCTGGTGGCTCAGTGGTAAAGAATCCACCTGCAATGCAGTAAACAAAAGAGATGTGCATTCAATCCTTCATTTGGAAGATTCCTTGGAGGAGAGAATGGCAACCCACGCAAGTATCCTTGCTGGGAGAATCCCGTGGACAGAGGAGCGCGGCGGGCTACAGCCCATGGGGTGGCACAGGCTCTGACAAGACCAAGAAACTGAGTGCACATGCAACATCTGTCACAGGTTGTTAGTATTTTTGTTTCTTTGTTGTTTATGATTTGGTTGTTTCCCTGCAAATATAGGACAGTTACTTGATTCGCCTTGTTTTCTGATGCATCTGCAACACTGACTAAACTGGCACATGCATGGGGTTCAGAGAATAGCTGCTGAATAAATAAACACAAGACTGGATGAGTAAATGGAATAAATAAATGTTCCAAAAGCACCTTGTTAAAAATGAATATTTCTACCAGTTATAGTACGGATAAGTTTTAAGCTCTCTATAATTCCTCAGTAACTTTTATTCATATTGTTAAAGTGTATTTCCTATTTTTGTTTTCAATTATTTTTCCATCATTGCTACTTACTTTACCTATTTTTCCATGTTGCTAACAGTCTCAAATGATACATATTTATTATATTTAGATATCTTTGATTAAGTCTTCTTCACTTAAAAGATTCACTCACAATGATGTATCCACTTTTATATGTTTCTTTTAATTGCTTTATTCCATTAAAAATACAATAGAGTAAGTCCCCTACATATGAACCTTCAAGTTTTGAATTTTCCAAGGTGCGAATATGTGTTCCATTAATGTCAGATGTGTATTAAATTGCAGCTTGCCCTCCATCTCCTATTGCTGATGATCCTTTGGCTACCATCTCCCATCTCCTCACCTTCCTCCAATCAGTAACTCTTCTTGCCTGTTCACTTAATTCCAACCACTGAATACCAGCTGTTGTACTATACTTTTTGAGGTAATATACTGTATCATAATATTTAACATGCTTTTGTTTGTTTGTTTTAGGTATCATTTGTGTGAAAGTTATTATAAACCTATTACAGTACAGTGAAAGTGAAGTCGCTCAGTTGTGTCCAACTCTTTGCGACCCTTTGGACTGTAGCCTACTAGGCTTCTCCTTCCATGGGATTTTCCAGGCAAGAGTACCGGAGTGGGTTGCCATTACATTTTCCAGGGGATCTTCCTGACCCAGGGATTGAACCCAGGTCTCCCACATTGTGGGCAGATGCTTTACCCTCTGAGCCACAAGGGAAGACTAGTTCATTATGTTAGTTAGGCTCACTTTGTTGGATTTATGAACAAATTGGACATAGGAACATGCTCTTAGAATGGAACTCATTTGTATGTAGGGGACTTACTGTGATCATAAGATGGTATTAAGACATGAATAAAACAAAATCTCAACTATTCTCAATTAAAGAAAATATATTCAACACCAGTGAGCCTTATAAGTTGTTAGAGCTGGTCTGTAATTGGTCCTGACCTTCCTGGTGGCCTTACACACCCCTTTCTTCCTATAAAGAAGATGAGCTGGGGGAGATGTTCCCATGGTGACATAACCCCTGCAACCTCAGTCCCACATATCATGTATCTGATGCCCACAAATTTGAGAGAGAAATGATGCCATCTTGCCTACTACCTGGCAGTAAATTTGCTTCCCACTCCTATGTGACAGGTGGCTCCCAAACAGGTAGGCTGGTGGAGCTGGGCTTCCTTTCATGCTGTCAAGGAGCAGTGGCATCCTGCTGGTTGATGGCCATAGCCTCTCCATCATATTGAGAGTCCCCCCTTCTTTTAATTCCCCTAGCCACAGATCTTTCAGGGATTTGCTCCTGTTGTGAGTGAGGCTGTTGCAGTTGGTCTGCTCATCCCAGGGAAATGGGGCTCCATCTGTGTGAGGCATCTGCCTGCATTCTGCCATCTGACTTGCCTTAGACCAAATGCCCAGACTTCCCTTAGGGAAAGGAGGAAAGAAGCCCACATTTCACCTCAGTCTGCAATGGCACCTGAGTCTACATTTGTCTTTCAATCCAGTGCTTCTGAAACTTCGATATGCCTACACATAATCTGGGATTCTTGTTAAAGTGCAGATTCTAATCCATAAATTCAAAGGTTGGCCTGAGATCCTGAATTTGAAATAAGCTGATGCTACTGGTCTAAGGATAAGGGTCCTTCTGAGTAGCAAGGCTTGAATCAGCTCATTATGCTACTGGTCTAAGGATAAGGGTCCTTCTGAGTAGCAAGGCTTGAATCAGCTCATTAGGCTAGTTTGTCTCCTATCTCTGGGCTTCCACGACACCTGAACTGAAATTTCATCAGAGTAATTGGTAGTGTTTTCCTGGAATTCCAACTAGCTATACACCTATCACTTGAAACTGGGCTAACTCATTGTCCTCAGCATCAGTCTCTGTATCAGCAGTATCAGTCTCACTGGGGAACTTGTAAGGAATAGCGATTCTTGGACCCTACCCCAGAACTACACAATCACAGTCTGATGGTAGGTCAGGAATCTGTTTTAACGAGTCATCTAGGTAACTGTGATGTACAGTAAAGTTTGAGGATCACTGGGATAAAATATGCAAATATTATTTATAATCAAGGAAACGTAAGTCATAGAGCATTAGAGTAATGCTAACTGACATAAATATGAGTCATACACAGAACTTCATTTTTTGTAGCATGCTGTTGTTGTTCAGTTGCTCAGTCATGTCTGACTCTTTGTGACCCCATGGCCTGCAACACAGCAGGCTTCCTTGTCCTTCACCATCTCCCAGAGCTTGCTCAAACTCATGTCCATTGAGTCGGCGATGCCATCTAACCATCTTGTCCTCTGTCATCCACTGCACCTCCTACCTTCAATCTTTCACAGAATCAGGGTCTTTTATGATGAGTCAGTGCTTCACATCAGGTGGCCAAAGCATTGGAGCTTCTGTTTCAGCTCATTTATTATTTATTTTTTTAAACTGAATTATAGTTGATTTATAATGCTGCCTTACTTCTAGATGTATAGCACTGTGAGTCAATTTCATATATATATATATATATACACACACACACATAATATATATGTAATATGCATATATATACACACATAAGTATATGTGTATATATATTACATATATATGTATCTATTATTTTTCAGATTCATTTCTTATAGGTTATTACAAGATATTGAATATAGTTCCCTGTGCTATACAGTAGGTCCTATTGTTGATCTGTTTTATGTATACCACTATATATTTGTTAATGTCAAAGTCCTAATTTATCCCTCCTCCTGTTACTGAGTCCAAGCTCCCTCTGCTTACGGCACGAGAGGCCAGTGAAACTCAGAGATGAAGTGTTGAGGCAGGGAATATGACTTTATTTGGAAAGCCAGCTGACAGAGAAGATGGAAGACTAACGTCTCAAAGTAACCATTTTATCTGGGTCTGGATGCCAGGTTCCTTTATAGAGACAGGGTGAGAAACAGTGAAGAACTAAAGTCAAAAGGCAGAATGGAGAGGGAGAGGGAGTGAGGAAGTAAAGTGAAAAGGGTCTTGAATCTTGCAAAACATCTCCTCCAGAAGGGTCAACCTTTGGAAGGGCTGTGTTAATCTCTTCTTTGTGTTGTAACTATTCATAGGTGAGCACAGTCAGATTATTTCTCTATGAGCTGAACAAAGGTTCTTTAGTTTATAGTTAGGCAGAGGGGCAGGGTCTACTAAGGCAGGCTATTATGTACGATTACAATAACAACTGTATATTGTGTATTGTATTTTGTCACCCTGCTTATTTAATTGTATATTGTCACCCTGCTTATTTAACTTATATGCAGAGTACATTCATGCAAAACGCTGGGCTGGATGAAGCACAGCTGGAATCAAGATTGCCAGGAGAAATATCAATAACCTCAGACACAAAGATGACACCACCCTTTATGGCAAAAAGTGAAAAACTAAAGAGCCTCTTGATGAAAGTGAAAGAGGAGAGTGAAAAAGATGGTTTAAAGCTCAACATTCAGAAAACTAAGATCATGGCATCTGGTCTCATCACTTCATGGCAAATAGATGGGGAAAAAATGGAAACAGTGACAGACTTTTTTTGGTGGGGTTCCAAAATCACTGGAGATGGTGACTGCAGCCATGAAATTAAAAGATGCTTGCTCCTTGGAAGAATAGTTATGACCAACATAGATAGCATATTAAAAAGCAGAGACATTACTTTGCCAACAAAGGTCCACCTAGTCAAAACTATGGTTTTTCCAGTAGTCATGTACAAATGTGAGAGCTGGACCATAAGGAAAGCTGAATACCAAAGAATCAATGCTTTTGAACTGTGGTGTTGGAGAAGACTCTTGAGAATCCCTTGGACTGCAAGGAGATCCAACCAGTCCACCCTAAAGGAAATCAGCCCTGAATATTCATTTGAAGGGCTGATGTTGAAGCTGAAACTCCAATACTCTGGCCACCTGATGCAAAGAACTGACTCACTGGAAAAGACCCTGATGCTGGGGATGATTGAAGGCTGGAGGAGAAGGGGATGACAGAGAATGAGGTGGTTGGATGGCATCACCAACTTGATGGACACTGAGTTTGAGCAAGCTCTGGGATTTGGTGATGAACAGGGAAGTCTGGCGTGCTGTAGTCCATGGGGTTGCAGAGAGTTGGACATGACTGAGCAACTAAACTGAACTGAACTGAACTGAACTGATTTCCAGTGTAGTCCCTGGACCAGGAGCATCGGAATCACCTAGCAATTGAATCAGAATCTGCATGTTAACAAAATCTCCAGGCAATCTGTTTGTACTGTGCAACTTCATAAATACTGCCTTTGAAAGTGCTGAAGTCCTTGTTAGGAAAGCATCACTCAAATTCCTGCATAGCAAACCTTTCTGCTGAACCCTTCTAGTCTCAGCTCTGGCACTATGTTGACATTGAGGAGGTGGTGATATTGAAGAGGGAAAGGCTGCATTCCAGCTGGTATTGTATGATCACAGACAGTCTGAGGAATCCCTAGAAATTCCCAAACACCTGACTTCACACATGCAAAACTCTGTAACCTGCCTCAGCCGCTTCTCACCATTTGCTCAAGATTACAGGCAAACGGAACCACTGTATTGAGTACGAACTGTTTTCGAACAAAAAACTCATCACAGAGCAGTTCATGGGAGGAGATAATATGGCTCCTCTTGGAGAGGAAAGAATAAGGCTAGGATTTGGAAAGCTCAGTGAAAAAAGAAATCAGTTATGCAGCTGTCTACAGGGAAGACAGATCTCTTGATGAACATGAATTTATTAATTAAAATAAGTGAAAGAAGCTATCTCAGTCCCTGCATTTTTGGAGGAAGGAAAAAAGAAAGTGGTACTGCCAGACCCCAGAGCATGTGGACCTAAAAGGGACAAGGAGACTCTACAAGCAATTTTCTCTTTTAGGGTAGCAAAAGTGTTAGTCGCTCAGTCATGCCCAACTCTTTGCACCCCAAGGACTGTAGCCCGCCAGGCTCCTCTGTCCGTGGAATTCTCCAGGCAAGAATACTGGCGTGGGTTGCCAATCACTTCTCTAACTTTCTTCTTTATCCCAACCCAAACTCATGGGATGCAGCACTGCTTCTCTATATTTAGGAGGCCTTTGCTAAAAGACTTGGTGAAAGTCTCAGTGTCTGGAGTATAATTCTAAGACGAGTTAGCATCTCAGAATGGTCCTGTTATTGGCAGCGAATGAGGCAGTGAAGGCAGAAGGGGTTATTCTTGAGGGATGGGGTACAAAAACAAGGTGTTTTAGGATTTATTCATAAAAGCACATTTCAGCTCTTCTTTTTATGCCCAATGTTCCCTGGGAAATGCTAGCAGAATATTTGGGAATCGTGCTTCTCAGAAGCTGGATGAACATAAACCTAGCACCTCAGGGCTGAGCACAGACATGAGTGCAGGTTCAGCTGTGTCTCTGTGAATACCCCAGTTCAGAACAGACACATTTTAGGGAATTAGTAAATGCAAAGGTTTTGCTTTTTACTGTATGTTCAAACTACCGATAGCAAAACCCTTCTAAACCCCCTGGAGCATGGTTTTAAAGTCGCCCCAGGCATATATTAAAAAAGTTTTGCTGTTGTTCTAGGGAATGCCTTTTTAGGAAACAAACGATTCTTGCTATTACTGCCTCACATTCCCAAAGCTCCAGCTCTCTTTATGCGGCAGAAGTCAAATTGAATTATTTCTCATTTTTTCTCCCTTAAAGGATCCAAATTTCTATACAACTAAACTGTACAAAACAACATCCCCTATACATGCTGGTCACACTGGAAAAAACAAACAAACAAACAAAGTGATGAGAAATCAAAAACACAATTTCAGTTATACCCACTGAGACCAATTTTAGCCTCAGACAGGCAGGCATTTCGTCACATAAAAGTCACCATGTTTAGAATGTTGCTCTGCGTTTCCTCACACACAAAATAATCTCACCAAGGTTTTCTGTGAGTGAGATGAATAAAAGCCTCTCTTAAAGATTTACTGGCCAAATGTCTATGGGGCTTGGAGGCTGGGGTTTATTTAGACTGTATTTAACCCTGGCAGAATCCAGATCACCGGCTGGAACGATCACCCCAAAGTCTTTCTTCATAAGGCAGACTTAACTGGGACTCTGGTCCAGGCTGTAGGACATTCCTGGCCAACTCGCCCATGCTTCACACCCTTGCTGTGTCTATGGATGAAGGCTTGCAACACCACCTGTCACTTTAGACCCTCACTCAGAATGTCCCCTGCAGATACCAACACACATAGACACACAGCAATTCACATGGATCCTGGCGACTGGAGGGAATTCAAGCTTCACCTCCATCACGAGTCTGAGTTTGCCATTCTTATTAATTCCCCACTCTCAGGAACACTTGAGATTTTCATCTGCCTGATATCAGACTGAGCACTATTTTGTAGACCCTGCATTTCCTTTCGTCATTAAGAGACTATATTTACGTTGTAAAAAGCAGCATATAGTCCTAGTTGACAAGAAATTCCCTTTTAAAGAGATAAAGTAAAAATGACAGAATAACAGAACTCAATGATTAAAAGGCACAGTTGGGTCTAATGTAAGAATCCCCATAAACTGCCAACCATCCAACAGATAAATGAATCTGCTACCCAACTTGTTGGAAGGATCAATATACATCAGTATGCACAGCAGTATACTTTTCTCAGAGGACCTGGCCTTCAGTAAATTGGGAAACATCCTCCTAAAAGGCCAAAAGCATCGAGTAGAGAGAGATCTCCCCCTAGAGTGACATGTCACAATCACAGAGGATGCTGTTGCACTCTGGAATCCTCCTTCACAGTTCTACAATAGGCCCCTGGGGTGAGGTCCCACAAGAGTTCTTCAAAGAAGATGGGCTGAAACAAAACATCTTTCTGGTCTCCCTGTTCTAGGCAAAATGAATCACAGCCTGCAAGTATGCTGTGCATTTCTGGGGGTCTGACTTTGTGGGATCAGTATGAGAAGATAAGAGTAGGTACTGATACCATAAATGTCTGTAGAGGAGCTGTCTATATGGTCTCTTTCTCTATGGAGGAAACAGACACCAGGCACCAATTTGGTACCAGAAGACATGAGATGCAGGCCTGCATCTGCTGGCTGACCTGAGGGTCCTCTCATACATCTCTGAGCCTCGACAACCCCACCATAGGGAGGTGTGTGACCCATCTCCAAGTCAATAGTATGAACTGCAGTAGAGAGCATCTACTGAGACACTGTAACAGCTATGCATGCGTGCACCCATGCTTAGTCATGTCCCATTGTTTGTGACCCCATGGACTATTGCCTTCCAGGCTCCTTTGTCCATGGAATTTTCCAGGCAATAATACTGGAATTGGTTGCCATTTCTTACTCCAGGGGATATTCCTGACCTAGGGATCGAACCTGCATCTCTTATAACTCCTGCAGTGGCAGGCAGATTCTTTACCACTGAGTCATTGAGGAAGCTCAATTATAGCTGTAGAGCAGAGGAGAAGGACCCATGATGGCTATACACAGAACTATTCTTTGCTATTAGTGGTGGCTAAGGCAACCTAGTCCTCTTCTCCCAGAGCAAAGCCCAGAGACCCAGCCATCAGGGTATGAAACTGTAATTCTTGAGCAGCTTCCTCTGCCTTTTGAGGATGTAGATCATGACTGCAAGAAGTCAGTCTTGATTCTGTCATTACCATTCAAAATATCCAACAGCCCAAACTGGTCATCATACCGATGTGCACAAGTAAAAAAAATAAAGAAGATCAGAGGGAAATGGAGAGGAGCCAGTCTAAATCAGTGCCTGTGACAGAAAGCAGGCAATCTGATGGTAAAATAGCAGCATTTTCTTACTGAATGGTAAATTCATGTAGAGGGACACAGGTAGACTTAGGTAAAATCCATAGGTGCAAGACAAGTTTTTCAAAAGGCAGATTCTTGGTTGTAAAATATAATGTTACATTTAATGAAAAAAGTATAATCAATATT
Organism: Antilocapra americana; assembly: GCA_007570785.1. NCBI lineage: Eukaryota > Metazoa > Chordata > Mammalia > Artiodactyla > Antilocapridae > Antilocapra > Antilocapra americana. The sequence continues at coordinate 7,047,996 of ML660201.1, read as the reverse complement.
GAATGTGAAGTCAAGTGGTCCTTAGGAAGCACCACTACGAACAAAGCTGGTGGAGGTGATGGAATTCCAGTTGAGCTATTTCAAATCCTGAAAGACGATGCTGTGAAAGTGCTATACTTAATATGCCAGCAAATTTGGAAAACTCAGCAGTGGCCACAGGACTGGAAAAGGTCAGTTTTCATTCTAATCCCAAAGAAAGGCAATGTCAAAGAATGCTCAAACTACCACACAATTGTACTCATCTCACACACTAGTAAAGTAATGCTTAAAATTCTCCAAGTCAGGCTTTAGCAATACATGAACCATGAACTTCCAGATATTCAAGCTGGTTTTAGAAAAGACAGAGGAAGCAGAGATCAAATGGCCAGCATCTGCTGGATAATCAAAAAAGCAAGAGAGTTTCAGAAAAATATCTATTTCTGCTTTATTGACTATGCCAAAGCCTTTGACTGTGTGGATCACAATAAACTGTGGAAAATCCTTAAAGAGATGGGCATACCAGACCACCTGATCTGCCTCTTGAGAAACTTGTATGCAGGTCAGGAAGCAACAGTTAGAACTGGACAAGGAACCACAGACTGGTTCCAAATAGGAAAAGGAGTACATCAAGGCTGTCTATTGTCACCCTGCTTATTTAACTTATATGCAGAGTACATCATGAGAAATGCTGGGCTGAAGGAAGCACAAGCTGGAATCAAGATTGCCAAGAGAAATATTAATAATATCAGATATGCAGATGACACCACCCTTATGGCAGAAAGTGACGAACTAAAAAGCCTCATAATGAAAGTCAAAGAGGAGAGTGAAAAAGTTGGCTTAAAGCTCAACATTCAGAAAACTAAGATCATGGCATCCAGTCCATCATTTCATGGCAAATAGATGGGGAAACACTGGAAATAGTGGCTGATTTTGTTTTTCTGGGCTCCAAAATCACTGCAGATGGTGACTGCAGCCACAAAATTAAAAGACCCTTACTCCTTGGAAGGAAAGTTATGACCAACCTAGACAGCATATTTAAAAGCAGAGACATTACTTTGCCAACAAAGGTCTACCTAGTCAAGGTTATGGATTTTCCAATGGTCATGTATGGATGTGAAAGTTGGACCATAAAGAAAGCTGAGCACCAAAGAATTGATGCTTTTGAACTGTGGTGTTAGAGAAGACTCTTGAGAGTCCCTTGGACTGCGAGGAGATCCAACCAGTCCATCCTAAAGGAGATCAGTCCTGGGTGTTCATTGGGAGGACTGATGTTGAAGCTGAAACTCCAATACCTTGGCCACCTGATGCGAAGATCTGACTCATTGGAAAAGACCCTGATGCTGGGAAAGATTGAGGGCAGGAGGAGAAGGGGACAACAGAGGATGAGATGGTTGGATGGCATCCCTGACTTGTTGGACATGGGTTTGGGTAGACTCCGGGAGATGTTGATGGACAGGGAGGCCTTGCATGCTGCGGTTCATGGGATCACAAAGAGTAAGACATGAATGAGTGCCTGAACTGAACTGAAATTAGTAAATAATTTGTAAATATCACAAAAGCAAAAAGAAAGGAAGAAGACTTTAGTGTTGGACAATGTATGTACCTTTTTATCCTAAATGTTTATTACAACTTGGCAAGGAGACTGTTACTGTCTCCAAGATGAGGGCACTGAGGTATGTGGAATTGGACCACATGGGAAACAGAAAGAGGATTCAAGGAGAAGACTGCCTCTGGAGCATATGTTGTCCTCACAGCCACAACACTGTCATAAACCCTTTGTTATCCTCAGCATGCAGTGTTGGTTGAGTCACTAAGTCATGTCCGACTCCCGTGACCTCATGGAATAGAGCCCACCAGGGATTTCCCAAGAAAGCAAACTGGAGTGGGTTTTCATTTCCTTCTCCAGGGGATCTTCCGAACCCTGGGACTGAACCCAGATCTCCTGCATTGCAGGCAGATTCTTTCCTGACTGAACCACCAGGGAAGCCCCTAAGCATGCTGGGCACAGTGTAGCAAGTACCAGACAGAGTAAATGGCATGCAGAGAGTAAGAATTGGAGAGATTCAGTCTTTTCTGACCTGGAGAAGTTTCTAGAGACATGATGGTATTCAAGCAGGACCTGAAAGAAGGCAGCTAGACTGAATGGCCAACTAGAGACTCAGCATGATGAGGACTGCTCTTTGAGTCAGGGTTTGAGGAATTATCCACTTGTCTCAGAGCCAGTGAGGTGGGAGACCTTGTGCAGGGATTGTTCATAAAGGGCATGCTGCAGGGCTCCCCTCCCACAGGCAGTGCTCCAGCCCAGCAAGCTCTGCCCCACGTTAAAAAAGGATGCTGGCATTCTCAACAAGACTCAGCCCACAGAACCTGGGCATCTGACAAAGGAGAGCCTAGGAGGAGGTATCAGCCTGGCCGATCCTCAGCCCTCGCCTCCAGGAATGCAGCACAGATCTGCCTCAATTCCATCAGAGGGCTCCCATGCAGACTGGGCTAGGAAAGCCTGCCTCACATCCCTCCAGCCCATAGAACATGGCATAATCATATCAGAGTTTCTGTGGTTGGATGAGAAGGTCCTTTGCAGAAAGTAAATCATGATGCTTGAAGGAAATTTATGTCTAATGGCCAGACTGTTGTTTAAAGAGAACCACGCTATAATAAATATGCATTAGTTCCATTAAATGATGTCCAGAGATGGAAAAAGCCCTATAGATGTGGCTGTTGATTCTGTTCATGCTACACAATTAACCTACCTAATGTTGATGCTGAACAGACTTTAATAGGTGAACTGTGCCCCTCATTTTTAACTTCCCCCCAGCCCAACATGTTGTTTCCTTCTCTAAATGTTTCTACAGACATCAGAACACTATAGATCATTCTGTTATTTCAGCTGAATCTCAAACTGTCCACTGCAATGATGACTGTATGTCGCAAAACACACCAAAATTTTCAAATTACTCTGAACCTGATTTTGAAAAGTCATAGTTTAGAAATAAAAGTTTCAAACTTAGTGTTTGAAGTTCATTCCCTTCTTCCTTTTCTTCTTCTATTTATATATTTTATAAACTTGCCATAAACTAGGCAGTAGAGGGGGGGAGAAGCAAAAATCTGTAACTGGGAAAGCTTGAAAAAACTTGACTGAGTAATCTTGGGCATGTTAATTAAACTCCCTGGGTGGAAGTCCCTCCATATGTCAAGTGTGAAAAATAGAATAATATACCTGTGCTTTAGACCAAGGATTTTTCTAGAAATAAAATAAGACTGTGCTTCTAAACATGTACTCCTTAAACTCTTAAACTTAAAGAATCAAAGGGATGTAAAACATGATGCATAGGAGAAAAGCACACAAATTATATGAAGATAATATGCTGCAAATAGAGCATATATAAAAACACAACGAGGAACAACAAGGATTGCTATTAAACACAGTAAATGAGCTACGTGTGTGTGTTTGTTTGTTTTTGCAATAATATTTAAAGAAATAATAGCAGAGGGATTTAACAGGACATGCAACAAAGTCAAAAAGGAAAAGGAGAAATGACAACAGTAAAGAAGAAATTAGCCAAAATTTGAGGAAGTTGGAAAGGAAATGGACAACTGATACTTAATTAACAAGAGTAAAGGATGGTGTATGTGAAGTGCCTGCAGAAAGGAAAGAGCAAAACAAGCTTCAGTTCTGAGACAAGTGTAGAACATGAAGGATCCAGGTCATAGGGAGGGTCGAATAAGACATGCACTTGAACATAGCTGAAATCTGTCAAGTAAATACTGAGGTTTCCACCCACCCCATCACTTTGAAAAGAAGTTTCCTCACTACAAGGATAAAATAGCTCCATAGAAAACATCTCCAAACAATGACGTTGACTGATAATTCTCCAGTGAAAAGCTTTCTCTGCTGCTGCTGCTAAGTCACTTCATTCGTGTCTGACTCTGTGCGACCCCATAGATGGCAGCCCACCAGGCTCCTCTGTCCCTGGGATTCTCCAGGCAAGAATACTGGAGTGGGTGGCCATGTCCTTCTCCTTTTCTCTGCTTCAGATCAGGTTAAACTGAAACCATAAAGTTTAAGTCATGTGTCTGGAAACAGAGTTCTGAGAGAGCATTTTTGTGCCTCCTTCTTAAAAATAAAATGGGAAGCCAAAGAGCACCCACAATTGAATCCAATGTTCAACATTAAAAAAAGAACAGAAACCAAACCAAATATAAAGATAGAAACCTAAAAGACACAGGGAAACGTAGAGCGTGGGAATTACGTAAGTAAAACAAATTTAAAAGAAGGACTATTATAGCCCATGAAAAATAAGAGAAGCTATCATGAGAACAGAATGCTCTAAAGTAAGTAATTTTAAAAATAAAAAAACTCACAGATGTTGAAAATCTTAAACAAGGAGCCTTTTTTAAACCTCCAGTGCTTTGAATCTCAAAAGTGCAAGGGCATTTCCAAATAACAAAATTTAAAAAGGAGAGAGACTGAAAGGAAAAGATATGAAAAAAAATTGAAAGGGTAAAGAGAATAGAAACAGAATAATTAGAATAAAATTATAAAAGAATCATTATTACATTATTGAAAAAATAATACAATAAAAATTTCCAGTGTTGAAGGATAGGAATCACCAGGAAAGAAATAGAAAGAATTGACATTCCAAGACAACAACAAAAAACACATCACACACACACACACACACACACACACACACACACACATACAACTGCATATCACAATCACGCTGCAGAGCAGTGAGCCTGAAAAGAAGCTCTTAAAAGCTTTTAAAGCTGAAAAGTTAGGCTGCATGTAATGCAGCAGGATCTCAAATGGCACAGGATTTTTCAACAGCCACACAGGAAACTAAGAAAGAATGAAGCATCATTGTCAGAATTCTGATTTTCAACTTAGAATTCACGTTCAGCCTAATTGCTCAACAATGTAAGGAAAAGAAACTCAAACAAACAACAGCCCCCTCTAAAAGAAATTACTGGAGGCTACAGACTACCAGAAATGAGTGTGTCACCTTAGACAGACATGGATGCAGGGTATCCAATAAGACTGTGGTGAAAGGAAATCAGTTATCTCCTGGAAAAAGAGGAAGAGGATGCTCTCTGATAAGACTCAGCAGTCATCCCAGGAGTCAGTGTTTGACGATTTATAAGAGAAGCAATTTATAAGAAATAGGTAGTTAAATCAGTGAATGAAGTAAATTAGATAAATGTTAATTCTAAAAATTTTAAACTATAAAAAGAATAAAAAAGAATCACTCAATTGGCAGAGGACATCATTTATGTAGAAATAATAAAACACTGTTATTGGGAGAATGAGAGGGGAGAAATTAGAGTGGGGGTGCATGTAGGCAAAATAAATTCATAGAAGCCATCACAGGAAGGTGATGAACTTGATAAATAAAAAAGCCCAATACAGGGACTGCCCTGATGGTCCAGTGGCTAACACTCTACGCTCCCCATTTAGGGAGCCTGGCTTCAAGACCTGGTCAGGGGACTAGATCCCAACTAGATCACCACTAAAAGATCCTGAATGCTGCAACTAAGACCTGACACAGTCAAATAACTAACTAAAAATGTAATATATTTTAAAAGCCCAACACAGTCACAGATGTTTAGAAATATGGAGATACAAATCAGGAAAGAAATCAAGAAATGCTAACAATGTAATCTTCTGTGGAGAAGGATTGAAAAATAGGGAAAGATTTTTCACATTAAGCCTTTGGGTGCCATTTGATTTTAATTAATATTAAAATTACTTGTATAATTTGATAAAGAAAAATAATTGAAATGTTTCATTAGAATTGAACCTTCAATTTGTGACTGACTCAGTAATTGGGAGGTTGGACAATTAACTTCACTGTGGTTCAATGCCCTCATCTGTGAAATGGAGGGGACAATAACCCCTGCATCAAGGAGTTGTGACTGAGGTTGTCTATGAAAAAAGCGTAGCATGAGACCTGGCATTCTGTAAATGTTCAGACAAACAGAAAAAACTTCGCATCATTTCATCTTCCTTTCCTCCTCCTCCTTTTTTATTTTACCTGAATGAAGAGCCTTCATTGAACAACACAAGCTTAATCAGGCTCATAGGTGCATAGCCCTGAACCCTATCTCAGTCTACCCCTCAGAAGCTATTTGTAAAATAGATAGCTATTTTCACCCTGAAAGCTTTGCTGTGTACTGGGTCTACTTAATGCAATAAAAACAAACAGTGACAGAGTAAGAGACCGAAAGAAAACATTAAGACATCAAATATCTTCTACCGGTTATAAATTATCTCATAGGGAAAGTAATTTTCCAAAGGTCAGTGCTGTGACATATATTCTGTCAGCAAGTTCCATAGTGCAGAAGTTATATTAGGTGCTACAGTAGCTATTTCTGAAAAGAAATACACAAAAATGACTAAAAGGAGTAGAGAGACCACTTAACATTTAATAACGCTGTTTTTGAGTAATTTTCAAGACCACGATAGAATATGGGCTCATTGTCCTTGTTCCAAAGAACATGGGTGCTTCTTGGTGCAGGAAGGAATGAAAGGGAAGATTCCAAAGAAATGTTTTAGACTGTTATAGTGAGAGAAATGAAGAGCATGTTTACGCTGCCCACACTCTCTTCTTTCTATATATTTAGGCTCAGTTTAAGCAGTGTCGGCTTCCTAATGCTGCCTGGCAAAGACCCACTCGAACCCCTGGAGGAGGCCCAGGGGAAGGCAGCTCACTGTCACAGGAGTCCTGATCAGGGTCCTATTTTACACTGAACGACAGCACAGGTCCCCAGAGAACAGTGCTATGCTTGTCTCTGCCACAAACACAGTACATCTTCTCTGCAGCTCACGCAACATATCATTTGTGATTTCTCTTCTCTTCCAACCCACTGATGTTAACCCTGGTTTGGGAGGCAAGAGTCTGAAGGTAAGTGGCTCTCTATCACCTCCAGTCCCTAAACGCTGTCAAGTGAAAGCTAATGCTTGGTGACAAAGCACTCTTTGCCACTGCTGCTTCCATGTGCCATGTTCTGGGCCTCTCCTTAACATGCTCTCGTGCTAATAAAAATTCCTGCTTGACGTCAGAAGGAGCTGCTGCTGTCACTGTACCAGCGTAGAGATAGCTCCTTCTGAAATTTGCAAAGTATTCAAAACTAACTTCTTTTTAAAGCTTCGGAAAGTTCCAGACATTTTCTTTAGAATACACATACACAGTTCCCCATATCTTCCGGCTGCCTCTGTGAAGTCTGTAGCACCATCATCCCCCAGGGAAGGAAGCTACCTGGGGTTATATTTAGCTTCATTCAAAGCAAAAAGTTTCAGGACCCTGGAGAGAGACTCAAGTTTCCAGGAGCAGCTAGTCTGTTTGGCAAATTTTTCAGAGTATTATTCGAAGAAGTGGCCAAAAGTGGAGGTCATTTTCAAAACAACTACAAAGCCCTCTCTCCCCAGAAACTGTGGTATATATTCACAAATGCATATGCCATGCTATATCCTACCGTGCATACTGACTAATGTTTGCCGTATCTTGAGCACCTACTGTGTGGCAGGCTCTTTGCTCTAATCCACAGGACAACACAGTAAGCTTGTTGTATTATTAACGCTCCTGTTTTCTGAGACAGGTTGGTATGCTTTAGGCCATGGGGATTATACATGGCAGTATGTATTCAAACTCAGGCAAGCTTGGATTCCATGTCTTTTCATTCTGATGCTTTGACAACTGGCAGCCTCACTGACCTGGAGGGACTGCCTCTCAGGACCAGCCAATTAGCAGAGCCAGTAAAGGACTGCTTCCCCATGTGACCCCTGGATAGTGTGCATGCCCCCTCCTTTTGGGAACTGTGAGTAACAAACCATCTTTTCAATGGCAATCATCTTCTGACCTGCTGACCTCACAATCTGAAATAAAAATAAAACCTACATTTAAAAATGAGGCCCAGGGACTTCTCTGGTGGTCCACTGGTTAAGAATCCACCTGGCAATGGAAGGAACATGGGTTCAATCCCTGGTGCTGGAACTAAGATCCCACATGCCATGGAGCAACTAAGCCCATGGGCCACAACTACTGAGCCCATGCTCTGGAGCCTTTGTGCCATGACAAGAGAGAGTCCCTGAACTCATTGAACAATCCTGAATGATGCAACCAAGATCCTGTGTTCTGCAACTAAGACCCGATGCAGCCAAATAAACAAATATTAAAGAAACCACAAATCCCAAAACCAAAGTTAAGCATTTAATTACATCCCTGGCTTTACAGGATTATTATTTGCTCAGTACTCTAACCACTGGGGTCTGGACTACAGGGAGGAATGCAAAATACCCAGGGGATGCAGTGTCAGGAAGCACCACACTCAGGTCCCACAGGACACAGCACAATCCCAGGAGGGAATGGCTTATTTCCCTTTGATCTCAGCCCTGATACTCACATCCTGCGGCGACAGATATAAAAGACCCAGATTCTGCCCTCAGTCTTCTCGGGAAGCGAGGCAAGAAAATTGACAAGTATAAATAAAGCAGTGGAGTGGCTGCCGTACTACAGGTCTGCAATGATGCTGTGGGAGACCCAAGTAAGGGCCCCTGACTCATGGATGTAGGACAGAGGAGTGCACTTCTCTTAGCAAAAGAACCCCCTGGGAAGAAATTTCAGGCAAGGTTTCCAACACCATTAGGGCTGGGGGTGCAGAAACACTAACATACATGCAAAAAAGTGTTCTCTATTAGTAATGTGACTTTCACTTCCAAAATCCATAAGAAAATTTAGTTAAATTACCTTCCACCCCCTTCTGTGATCTTTCAAACTTTTTAAAATGTCTTTTACAAAGCAATATTTCATTTTGACTTTGAAGGATATCAAAACTGTTCTGATTTCGATGATAAATTATATGATTTTCTCATCTATGAATGATTTCAAGAACACTGAAGAATGGAGCAAAATAGCATAACATAGAATACTTCTAACAGAACTTCTGAAAGTCTTCAGTGTCATTTCATCAACTCTCTCAGCTGGGAAATGTGGATATGAAGGCCCCAGGAACTTAAATAATTCATAAATCATCATTAATTGAAGAGTTTAGAATTAAATGAAGACTTCTCAGCTGCAAGTTGTCCCATGCTTGAAAACCTTCCTATGAAACCTCTGAACTATCTGTGTTCTTTCAAGTCCATGGACACCTTATTACAACTTCACTGATGCTAAAGACAAAAATGAAATACCCAGACTCAGTAGCCAATAGCTTATTTCCAATTATGATTAACATCAGAAGCAGATTCAATAGCAAAAGGAAAACACTCTCCATATCTCATAATAAGATGAGAAAATGTTCGTGTGTAAAAACCATTTGCTATCCTTTTCTTTCTTTTCCCATCTCTTTCTCCTTCCCTCTTTAATCTTTATCCTTCCTATCTAAAATTTTAATAATATCTTTCTGAGAGTTCCCCTTCTCCAGAAGAGAGCTATAGGATCTATTTGTCATGGTCCACGACTTAAGTTTTGAATTACTGTGTTGAAGTCCTCGCAGCTGGAAGTCTCTCTCACCTGATTTTAAAGATGGACACCTCAAGCTTTCAACACATCTACAACTACAGAAACAATTTAGCTTGGAATTTCCCCCAGCAGCAACTCAGAGGACGCCTCAGGTGGCATGAAAGAAATTAGACTGTCAGATTGCAGTGTCCCTGGGTCAAGCTGACCTCCAAATGGTCAAATCACTGAACACAGAATGCCAGAAGCCAACAACACAGAATACTGGAAACTATAATAAATAGATCAAAAGCTAATACAAAGCCTGAGACTGAGAGTTAATGTGAAATTTGTGGCTGGCTGTCCTCACATTACTCTGTTATCAGGGTAATTCTCAGCAGCGCCACATGCCAGTCAAGTATGTTTGAGTTCTGGTCTTGTACTATTTCTTAGGGCTTCCCTGGTGGTGCTAGCAGTAAAGGACCTGCCTGTCAATGCAGGAGACAGAAGCAATGCAGGTTCGATCCTTGGGTTGGAAAAATCCCCTGGAGAAGGAAATGGCAACCCACTCCAATATTCTTGTCTGGAGAATCCAACGGACAGAGGAGCCTAGCAAGCTACAGTCCAATAGGGTTGGAAAGAGTCGAACGTGACTAAAGCAACTTAGTGCCCACACACTATTTCTTAGTGAACCAAGGAAACCTTGATCCTGGCCAGAAGATGTAGTTGAAGCAGAGGAAAAATAGAAGTGCTGGGTTTTGAGGTAGGAGATACTCTGGAGAAGGGACAACAGTGATTACAGAAATGCATAAATTATATTATGTGGGCCAGAAGGCATGCATACATCTCCTGTGGATTGTGTGATCAAGTTCAAATACTAAGATAGGCTGGAAGAAACCACATCAAGAGGGATAAATTGGCCAAATCAGAGGGCTGGATCAGAAAGCAAGGCAATATGATCTCTATCCACCCTTAGGCAGGTTTTTGAGTAATGAACATACATTGATGCTAAGCAGTTGTTTGGACTGAATGCTTGTGTTCCCCTAGAATTCATATACTGAGGCACTAAATCCAAATGTGAGGCTATTTGGAGATAGAACCTTGGGGAGGTAACTGGGTTGAGGATGTAACAAGAAAGCAGCCACCTGCAAGCCAGGAGGAGAGCCCTCACCAGAAACAGAATCATCCAGCACCTTGACCTGGGACCTCCAAGCCTCCAGAACTATAAGAAAATAAATTGGCATTGTGTCAACCACCCTGTGTGTGATATCTTGCTATAGCAGCGTGAGCAAACTAATACAGAGCTTGGTACCAAGAAGAAGATATTGCTGTAACAAATATCTGAAATAGTGAAAGTGACTTAGGAACTGGTAATGGGTAGAGACTGACCATGTTTTGAGACCTGGGGCTAGAAATCTGAAAGCTAAAGGCAATTCTGGTCAGTTCTCAGATAGGAAACTGGAAGAAAGGATATCCCTGTAGTAAAGCACGTGGCTAAAATAGGTTCTGGTGTTTTGTGAAATAGAAAATTTGTGAGTGATGAAATCAGATATTGAGCAGAGGAGCTTTCGAAGCAAAGTGTTGAAGGGGTAGCCTGGCTTGTCCTTACTGCTTACAGTAAAATGCAAAAGGAGGGGAATGCAGATAGTATAGTTAAGCAAAAATGAACCAGAACTTGCAGATATTGCAAAATTATTAGTTTATCCATACCACAAGAAAAATAAATAAATAAAGAAGCTTGTTCTGAAGAGAAGACTAAGGGGATGGCTGAGTAACCATTTGCAAACTTAAGCCGCCATCTCGGCAGAAGCCAGGAATAGAGATGGGATTATACAAGTGAAACACTGCCATCTGGTAATCAAGTGGACAGAAAAAACAATTTTCAAAACTCTTTGGTTCTACAGGACTGAACCATACAGCTCTTCAGCTGTGAAAGTGTGTTGTGTGTGCATGCGCTAAGTCACTTCAGTTGCGTCCGACTCTTTCTGACCTTATGGTCTACAGCCTGCCAGGCTCCTCCATCCATGGGGATTCTCCAGGCAAGAGTACTGGAGTGGGTTGTCATGCCCTCCCCCAGGGGATCTTCCTGACCAGGGATCCAACCTGCATCTCTTATGTCTCCTGCACTGGCAGACAAGTTCTTTACCACTAGTGCCCCCTGGGAAGCTCGGATGTGTTTATGCTTTGCGAAAAGAAAAGGATAATCCTGAAGGTGATTCAGAGATGACCAGGACTGCCTCCACTGTACTGTTTGCTGTCCAGAGCCTGGGGACAGGGCTGCTCCATTCTTGGGGGCTTACTGCCACCTGGCAGAGCTTCGAGGGTTGGACCACCAGTCAGGGGGTCTGAAAATGGGACCACAATCCCTGTGAGTCTAGAAGATGGAACCGCCAACCCAGTGGGTCTGGAGGTCAGAGCATTGAAATAAGTGAGAATTATGCCTGAGCCTTAAGATGAGGTGGAATTTGCCTTGCTAGGTTTTGGACTTTCTTGGGACCTGTCACCCTTTCTTTCCTATTTCTCCCACTGGGATGGGAATGTCTAGACTATGCCTGTACCATTACTGTATTTTGGAAGCACATAACTTGTCTTGTTTGACAGATTCACAGCTGGAGCAGAACTTTGCCTCAGGGTGAATATACCTCCAGTCCCATTTATGTCTAATCTAGATATATTTAGATTAGATTTTGGACCTCACACTTTAGAACTAATGCTGGAAAGTGAAAACTTTGGGGACTTTTGGGATGAAATAAATATATTTTGCATGAGAGAAAGACATGAATTTGGGGAAGGGGGCCAGGGGTGGAATGTTCTAGACTGAATATTTGTTTTCTACCACAGATTCATATATTGAAGCCTAACCCCCACTGTGATGGTATGTGAATGTAGGGCCTTCAGGTGGAAATTAGGTTTTGACTAGTTATGAGGGTGGGGCCCTCAAGATGTCATTAGATGCCTTATAAGAAGAATAGGGAGAGCTGTTTCTCTCTCCCTTCAGGTGCTACAGAGGGAAGACCATGTGAAGACACAGTAAGAAGGCAACTATATGCAAGCCAGGAAGAAAGCTAAACCAAAAATCAATCTGTTGACACCTTGACCTTGGACTTCCTAGGCTCCAGAAATGTAAATGAACTAAAATGTGCTATTTAAGGTGCCCAGTCTATGGTACTTCGTCATGACAGCCTGAGAAGACCAAGAGAGCAGACATGCTGTTCAGCAGCTAAGTCATGTCCAACTCCTTGCGAACACATGGACTGCAGCATCCCAGGTTTCCCTTTCCTTTACTATCTCCTGAAGCTTGCTCAAACTCATGTTCATTGTGTTGGTGATGCTATCCAACCATCTCATCCTCTTCTCCTTTTGCCTTCAATCTTTTCCAGCATTAGAGTTTTTTCCAATGAGTTGACTCTTCACATAAGGTGGCCAAAGTATTGGAGCTTCAGCTTCAGCATCAGTCCTTCTGATGAATATTCAGGGTTGGTTACCTTTAGGATTGATTGGTTTGATTTCCATGCAGTGGAAGGACTCTCAAGAGTCTTCTCCAACACCACAGTTCAAGAGCATCAATTTCTTTGGCATGAGAGATGACATTTTTTGAAATCAGTTTTGAAATAAGTAGGACAGCCACAGTAATTCTTGGCATCCTGCAAGAGCAGTGAGGCCAAGACTGAAGCAAGTGGGTTTCTGAAGAAAGGTTCACACTTTATAGAAAGGATCTACAGAAACCCAAGGAGAGCAAAGAAGTCTGGATCCTATGCAGGGCTAGCTTACAGATTCCTTGGGAATTTCTGGCAAGAATCTGGTGTTGGAGACCTAGAAAATTGTCCACTGGGTCAGTGCCCACTGGGTTAGTGAGACTGGCAGTTTGCAGTCAACTTAGGTAGGAGGATGAAATTCTCGAGATGAATGTTTCTCTTTCTATGTTTGTCAGGCATAGAAAAACCATGGACTAGCCCATCTCCAGAATTCACTGATTGTAGGGAATGAAAGCAATTAAAATGTTTATTTTCTTTTGTTTCCTTTTCCCTGGAAGGGCCTAGTTGGAGAGCAACCTGCAGCATTTTAGACTGCAGAGGTACAGAGATTTTTTAGGCAGTTTACTGTGTGGATCATATTCAAGAATGTGAAAGAACTCAAAATCAAATTTTAGGAAAGGAGACTTGAAGATAGAGATGTGAAACTTAAGTACAAGGATCATATAAGAATAAAGTGCTGAATAAAGTGTTTGTTTATCTGTCTAAAGAACAGATTCATCACATCTCCTAGAGTCTTATCAGACCATGGGCAGAAGGTCAGGTACTCATCGTCCAGGAGCTTCCACTATGGTGCAACCCATTTGTACCTCCACTTACCTCTACTCAGGTGCAAACCTGGAGAGTGAGCTCCTGCAGACGAGGGATGGCTGGACCAGTCTGACGGTGCTGGGCAAGGTCTTTCTTCATGACCACTAGCTGGTTTGGGCCCAGTCTTCACGTTCATCTTACCAGTCTGCTCCCCAGCCTATGGACCCTGTTATTTGTGCAGATGTCCACGCCTTGTTAGGATCCGTGGACTCTCCACACCATGCAGCTGGCCTTTCAGTCTCTGCACTACTGCTATGGAGAAGGGCAGTTGCTCATCTTCAGCTCTTATCTACAACCAGGTGTCCGCAATTCTCAACACCACGCTCCAAAGTGAACTTTAAGAGGCAAGATGGCGGTGGCCATGCAGGGCCGCAGCCTGCTCTGGCTGGTGACCACGCTGGAAGCGGGCTCCAGGACTCTGGGGCTGGATCCAGATGGCCCCCTGACCTCTGGCTGGCAGCTGGGGCCATGCTACCAGTCTCTGGGGGTGGCTTCCCCGTGGCCATGGTGGGAACAGCTTCAGGAGCCCAGGGCTGAGGAGCGCGAACGTTACCCGAGCCTGGCAGCCACATGGGAATTGGTGTGAGCACAGCTGGTAGCAGCGGAACAAAAGCATCAGCTCGCATTAGAGCCCAGGGCCGGGATGACCCAGAGGAGCGACAGCTGGTGGTGGCGGCAGGAGCAGAGGGAGGAGCCAAGCGAAGAGGAGGGCACGGCTGGCTGCAGGCAGAGGCCAGGAGCGCCCGGGGTACCATGTGGGCCCGAGGAGCCCACAGGACTGCGAAAAGCAGCATTGCAGCATCTCAAGGAGGACAAACAAAGGAGGACCCAGCTCCTGCACTGAGTTCTTGCCAGTAAAACCTGCTCTCTGATTGCCCCTCCCCTCCGCAAAAGGACTTTAATTACCACAACCTGGGCAGCTCTGTCTCGCTTCCCGTAATTCTCATAAGTGAGCGCCTTCTTGGCTCTACCCCCATTCAAGGTTGGCAGGTGTGTCGAGTAGCCAGGCTGGACCATATACACGGAACACTCTTTCCTGCGATGTTCCAACAGGCAAGATCACGTCTGCTCTTTTATTTCCTGTCTTTCACTGGAGTCTGTTTAGAGCTGTTTGAACGTGTGTGATATTCAACCTGATTTATCTTATTTTGACTGCACTGAAACACTATTTAGAAGATCTAACTTACCAAAGCCAGAGTCTGAGATTGCCAGACGAAAATCAATGGTTTTATATGTTAGACAAATACAAGTGATTCTGTGGGTAAATATTTTTGTATATCTGGCTAAATAGATGAGGAAAAGTAGTGATCTACTTAATTGTGCCTTCAGTGTTGTTTCTGAGCATCCCTTCATAAAAAAAAAATTCTGATAAATTTATTTTCTGCCCTCATTTTAAACCTATGGAACTCATAGCAATTGCTTTTATTTAAAATATAAAAAAACAAAACAAAACAAAACACAAACATAGCCCCAAATAATAAAATGCTGTGAAGTATGAACACCCTGTATGTCTATCCATGTCTTCCTCTTCATTGCCCAATTCCCCAGAGAGAGCTTTCTCCTATTCTGCTTAAATACGTTGTGACTGTTCATGTTTATTTATTCTTTAATTTGTCCATTTTAGGACACTGTCTGTTAACTTCCTGCTCAATAATCACTTTCACATTCTTATACCCATTCAATCTTGTCTTTCTTGTTCTCCAACCTCCTAATTTTTATGGTTCTATAAATATTTTAGCTTCCATTTCAGCTGTCTTCATAAAAATTTTAAAATGCATCCAAACTTCTCTTTCTTTTCATCAATGTGAACATCGTATCTGGTGTAATCATATTATAAGATGATGCTACTGGGGGACCCCTCTTCCTCTTGCCTGCCAGATACTGCCAGCTCCCATTATGCTCTGTCATTGCCAAAGCAGCCGACACGTCACACCTGTACCTTAACTGTACATTCTGGGCTTAGTAGGTTGACTCACTCGAGTATTTGAAAACTATTAAAGATCCCTGAACTGAGTCACTGGCTGCTGGTACAGTCAGGTGAGTTCTTCCACTTTAAAGCTGTGGGACACTGGGTACAATTCAAGAACTTTCGAGACCTCCACTATTCCATTCGGAAGCCTCTATCTCTATATGACTATCTGAATTTAAATTAAAGGCAAATAAAATTTATAATTCAGTCACACTAACCATATTTCAATGGACATAAACTTGAACAAATTCCAGGAGATAGAGAAGGACAGGGAAGCCTGGGGAGCTGCAGGGGGGTCACAAAGAGCTGGACATGACTTAGTGACTGAATGAAAACGACCCCCATATTTCAGGTGTACACCAGCTACACGTAGCTAGTGGCTACCATATCAGAGAGTGCGTCTTTGGAAAACTTCCATCCTTGTGGAAATGTCTATTTCTGCATTGCTAGACGATAGGTTCTTTGAGATGAGGAAGATAAATCAGATGATTTTCAAACTGCCTCCTGACTCTAAACTTAAACAGCTTTGTCACTGAATGCAGTTTTTCCCAAAATTGCTGAGGAACCCCTCCCACAAAGCCAGGGCTGGTTTTCTAAAAAGTGGCAGAAAAAACAAGAGGTGTTTTCAGGGAAAGAGGGCTCAAGACAGAAGGAAAGAAATTTAATCCTATCAGAATAAAAGAGTGGGGGGACTCACCCCGTGTTCAGGCTCAGTTTATAAGCTGCCTTTCCATCACTGTTAGCTGTGTTCATGAAACTTGTTCATGGTTAGTCTAGCACATGCCATGGCATGTCTCATTTTCCCTTCTCAAAGCTCTCCCTTCACTTAGCCATTTTTACTTTATTTTGTATTCAAACTTGTGTGCCTTCAAACAAATGAGAACCACATAACCCAAGAAGACTGAGACTTAGTGCCAGCAAAGTCAGAAATCAGAAATTATTTGCCTTTTGTTAGTTTCATGACACTAATCATTCTGGTGGCAACATCACTGAAAGCAGAGAACTGATGTGTGCAAATAAATTCCACGCACTGGAACAAATTAAAGGAGATTATGTGTGTAAGTAGCCTGTTTCCGTGCCAAGTACCTGGAGATGCGTGCTAATTAGCTACATAGTGTTATATCCAGAGGACCAGTGTGCTCAGAGCAACAAGGATATCTCAGATCCCTCGTGTCAAGAGGCAGCCTCATCCTGGCGTAGTGTTTCCCTGGAACTACTGGCTCCCAGTCCTGTGGAAAGGCAAATGGGGGTGAGGGGGTGTGGGTAGGATGGAAGAGATGGAGAAAGAGAAGGCCTTGAAATGATATCACAGAAGGATCTGAACTAGAGAAGGGAGAAGATTATTGAAGCAAATGCGTAAACACTATCTTTCCCACTATCATGTTGTTGCTGTTGTGGTCACTAAGTTGTGTCCGTTTTGTGACCCCATAGACTGTAGCCCACCAGGCTCCTCTGTCCAGGGGATTTCCCAGGCAAGAGAGAGAAGCTGCTATTTCCAGTTGCCATACTGGAGAGAGTTGCCATTTCTGTCTCCGGGGATCTTCCCAACCCAGGGATCAAACCCACATCTCCTGCTTGGCAGGTGGTTCTTTACCACTGAGCCACCTGGGAAGCCCTCCCACTATTATAAAAATAGGAAAGACATCACTAGGACACCAGCAGTATGCAGACGGCAGGCTCTCTAAAGTGAGGTCTCTAAAAGGATTCTAAAAGTGTCTGATTCCATGTCTTACTGCCATTCTGTCATTCTATGCACCTAACACAGGGCCTGGGGCATATCAGGTGGTCAGTAAATACAGCATGGAATTGGTCCTACTGTATCAGTCTCATGGCATTCACAGAGTTTCATCGCAGCACGGAGGTGTGTTGGCAATCGGGGAGTTCTGTAACCCCAGCATCAGACCCCACTGTGATGTCATTCTAGGGATATGGACCGACCTCAGCTCCTGAAGGGTCTCTGAGCTTCCTTTTCAGTGAAATGGAGATCACATTACATGTCAGCACACACAGAAACATAACAGATATGTATTTTGGTTTTTGGTTTTTTCTTTTTTTAGTAATGCATACACATCTCTGTAATCCTACACTCAGAAATTATTAAAATAACATGAATGTATTTATGAAATATGTCATCTTTAAGGCCTTGCCTTTAATAAGCATAAGATTGTTAAAGGCAATGAGGGTAACTTATTTGAAGAAGAAAGTCAGATTTGTAGACTAAATGATTTTCAATGGCTTTTACCATGCTATGGGCTTCCTGGGTGGTTCAACGGTAAAGAACCCACCTGACATTTCAGGGGACGTGGGTTCAATCCTCAGATCAGTAAGATCTCCTGAAAAAGGAAATGGCAACCCATTCCAGTATCCTTGCCTAGGAAATCCCATGGACAGAGGAGCCTGGTGGGCTACAGTCCATGGGGTCGAAAAAGAGTCAACATAGCTTAGGGACTAAACAACAAAAACAATAGTCATGTTATAGATTTTTATATAATTTTCCACTAGTCCTTCATCATATCCAAATCCTACCTTCTCTGCCAGGCCCTGGTCCCTAACATCTGACCCCTTACCCTCTGGGTTCTGACTGGATTTCCTAGTGGGCCATCCTAGCAAGAGTTTGGGACAGAGTGAGATCAAGGCATGTTTCCCTAGCTATCTTTCCACCTCAGTGTCTCAGTTGTAATAGGAACCCTGCACCTCTAGAATAACCTAAGTCACGTGGTCTCAAGTTCTCAGCTTCAGCTCTCATCAGACTTTCTTTCCTTGCCTTGTGCCTTCAGGCCTCTGAATGGTAAGCAGTTTTCCACTTTCATTAATCCTTGGGAGCTTCAGCATCACTTGTACAACCCAACTTCATCTCTATAGTCACTTAATGATGTTCTCTTTGAAATTCCAACTTCCTGTTGTATTCTGAGGCCCTATAGGATCTTTGAAGTGCTCAGCTTAGAAACAGGTCCACACTCCACTTCTGTTTGTTCTCATTGCTAGGTTTGAATGGTGCCAAACAGTCTCTACTAGAGGTAAAAATGGATGGAAGCAAAGTTCCCTGTATGCAGAGCTATTTTTATCCAATGAGTGTCACAGGGCTGGGGGTGAGAGCAGCTCAATTCAGCATTGAAACAGAAGCATCAGTGTGATGACCTGGTGAATCTAGTTCTAACCTTGTATCCAGGTCTAGTAAATTTTTTTGACCTCATTTTTGAACTAGGTCCCAGTGTTACTCCACAGTATAAGTCCACCCCTTTCTCTGCGCATCTCTGTGAAACTGCAGATACCCTGCTCGTATTTCCCATTACAATCCTCAAGCCACTCAATAATTGAAGCCTAGGGTTTCTCCTATCACCACTTCTTTCGGGTCCCAGTTGGTTGCTTAGCTGTCCACTACTGACTGGCCTTCTTCCATTGCATGCAGAGTCATCCTCACGCTGCCAAGTATTAACACATTTGCGCCTGCTCACACAGGGAAGGAACAAGGAAGCCTGACATGTGGCAGTCCAAGGGGTCGCGCAGAGTCAGACAGGACTTGATGATTGAACAACAACAACACTTACTCACACACTGAAAGTTTAGAAAAGCAACTCCTCCAGATTCAACCAGGTCACAAGATGTCTTTCTGGTCTCCCAAAAGATGCACGAAGCTTCTTATTCTTCCTGATTTAATCTTTTTACCTCTCCCAGGACAGAAGGTGTCATTGATAGATTCCAGAAGGGTTTGTAATATTTCTATTGGAATTTAAGACATGGAGGTCTCTCCAATGATTGTCCCCAAAAAGCAATGAGGGAAGCTGTTTTGAGTCTGAAGCTAAAGGCAAATTTATACCCTAGAAAAGACTTCTTACAGTTCCAAATGCAAACATCCAAGAGAAATGGAACAGACAAGAACCCTCTGAAAGCAGCTGTTATGTAACATTTGCTGACCAAAATCTGATTCCTTATCTGATTCTAATACTGCAATTTAAAGGAAGGTTAAAGGAACATTTATATTCAGAACTCTCTTAAGAGTTTGGGACATTTTAATACAGAGTAGAATTTGATGAGTCTTTAGATATTAATAATGTCATTTGCTGCTCTTTACTGCTCTGTGGATGAAACGTTTCCCAGGAAATGGACTTTGAAAGTGAGACCAATAAGGACTTGGGTTCTCAGATGAAACAAACAACATCTGTGCCTCCTGGAAAATAATTGCTCGTATAGTCTTAGTTATCATATGGCAGCATATACTGGCCTAAGATGAGATGAAACAAGGAGTATAGAATCTTAGAATTCAGTCTCCTGACTTTAGGAGGAGGTCTCTTTGAACATCACAGGGGAACATTCCTGAAATGTGAACACTGAAACAAAATGAGTGAGTGAGTGCACTGCTCAGAGTAGAAAGCAGGATGGCGATTTGGTGAGTCCTAGGTCAGCTACTTTATCATTTTCATGGTGGGGAATCACACGTGCTTTTCATCATTCAGTTCTCACAAGGACTCCATGTACTGGGAATAATGTAGTGTAACAAGAATGAAAATAAAGAAAGAAATTAAGACTCAGATTATAAATAAATCGCCCAATTTCACACCATTATTGTCAGATGCAGAATTTAAAGCGTGGTCCGTTGTCTCCAGTAAATTTCATGACCAACCTCAAATTCTGCATCCTCTCTGTACCCACATCTTTCGCCACTGAGCATTGCAGTGCTCCATGGAGAGCAGGGCACTCCTCTTCTGGGTTCTACCACCCAGCCTAATGTGGGCAGTAGAACTCTGTGAGTGATGGTCTGTGAGTTTGGACTCTGACCTCAGCCAGCCCTTGTGTCTTTATATTTGTATAAAGAACATGCCTGGGCTGCCCACAGGAACCAGAAGGATGGGAGACAGGTGAACAGACAGAGGCTCCCTAGCCAAGTCCAGCCTAGATGTCAAGACAGCTGCAGCCATGTGAGTCTATCCATGGTCATTCCAGACTAGAACAGTTTTTACTCCACATTTAGATGTATTATTGCATGTCATTGTTTTGGAGTTTGACTACTGGTTTTCAAGAGTTTACCAATGACGCCCATTCATCAGATCAATGTTTACTAAGAAGCCTGAAGTGGGAAGCAGGTATAAGTAAGCAGACTGTTCTTGCTTAAACCAAAACCAGCTTTATTACTAGCCACCCATGAAACGTGTTCTAACCTAGCTCTTTCCATCCATGTGGATACAAAGGATGGCCTGAGGAACCCTCAACTCAGGAGGTGGTTGAAAACATATCACTTTTTGCTCACATCCTATGGGTGAAAGTTCATCCTCAGGACTATTGTATGCTATGATAGTAAGTCTCTGATAGACATTCTGTCCTAGGTGACTCTACTGCAAAAATTCAACTTCCAATCCTATTGATTCTGCTTTTTTTGAGCCACATTGATGAGACCCAACTAGGCTTAGGATATAATTATAATTGTTTTTGTGAATTTAGTAGCTTGATGGCTCAGACACAGGCACTTTCAGAGCCTCTACAATCTCTCATTTTAAACCAAAGATATGTGCCCATGAGGGAAAGAATGTAGAAATATAAAGATCATGGACATCAGAGCTGAAAATGAACCCTCAAACTGCCCCAACCTCTGCAAATTTGGGCAAAGCATTTACCAGTTCTAGACCTTGATTATTCTCATCTGTAAAATGGACAAAAAAATACCACACTTCCTCTCATATGAGATAAAATAAGGGAAGTAATGAACATGGTTCCTGGCACAAAGTAAAGGCTCAGTGAGTGTAGCAAAAAGGGAAGAAGACAATACAGCTAACTCAATGTGGGCAAGTGAGAGCAAACTCAATCCCCAGCCAAGGCTCTTCCATGAGCTGCCAATGGGGCAAATGGTGAGATTTTGCTTTGAGAATTCTTTATCCATGCTGAACCTCTACAGACCTCCCCTCTGTCACTCATGTCTATGCTGCCTCCTCGATTACCAAAGAGACAACTTTGCTGACAACACGTGATCCCGGGACTTCCCTGGCAGTCCAGGTGGTTAAGATTCCATGGTTCCATTGCAGAGGCAAAGATCTGATCCCTGACTGGGGGAACTAAGATCCCTCATACTACGTGATGTAGCCAGAAAAAGAAAATAAACAGGGAGTGATTAAAAAATAATATGTAAGCCGCATTAACTGGCTCAGTGTATTTCAGAGGGGTGAAGTGCTACTTTAGTTTACATATACAGATATAAATTCAATATATTATATATAATTATATATTTATTTATGTATTATATATATATATTTACATATTAAATATGTTTATCTATTGCATACTTTTATTTAATCTATATTAAATGAGCCCCTGGAGGAGGGCAGGGCAACCCACTCCAACGTTCTTGTCTGGAGAATCCCATGAACAGAGGAGCCTGGCAGGCTACAGTGCATAGAGTCACAAAGAGTTGGACACGACTGAAGCAACTTAGCCTGAACACATGCATATTAAATTATATTATATTAAATAATGATAACAGTGGGGGGTTAATCGCTAAGTAACGTCTGACTCTTTGTGACCCTATACACTGTAGCCCACCAGGCTCCTCTGTCCATGAGATTCCCTAGGCAAGAATACTGAGTGGGTAACCATTCCCTTCTCCAGGGAATCTTCCCAACCCACAAATCAAACCCATGTCTCCTATGTTGGCAGGAGGATTCTTTACTGACTAACCCACCATGGAAGCCCATATAAAACAATATTACATATCATTTATCTGCATTTCACCAATTAAAATTGTATACTGATTACCCTGGAGTTCTAGATTTTTTGTGACAATGCATCTGTTCATTGCTTCAAATAAGAAAAAAAAACATCTGCATAAGTTCTCTTAGTTGCATGAGCCTCCCTTTCTGTCTCTCTCATAATCATACAGCAAAGTGTAACTGGGAATTTGAGATTAAACTGACATCAAATTCCACCACAGGTCTCTATGCATGTAATGCTTTCCATTTAGAGGCAGACGCTGAGATACAGTTTAATAACCAAGGAATTGATGGAAGTCACTGTCCATCACTAGCTCACATTATTAGGTGCCCACTCATTTCTTCATTACCCCTGGCCCTTCCCACCAGGGAAGCAGTTAGATTTATGAGAAAGAAGTCCAAGAATTAAGTGAAGAACAAGGTGCAAAGAGCTAATAGTAGATTTCCAGCTGGTCAGTCGCCTTTAATGGTGAGAGAGAAGAGAGAGGAAAGCCAGGCGGAGTGACTCATCAGATCCCAGGACGTGGGAGAATTAGATTTAAGTGAAAAAGGATGTTTCCTAGGAAACTACATGATCGGCTTGTGAAACATCAAACAAGTGCAATTTCCGCACAACAACCGGGACTAAATTGATCTACCTCAGCCGGCTTTATCAGCAGAGGGGAGATTAGCTGCCTTTTGTGTTTTCTTGGTTACTATCATCAAATTGTCGATTATGTGACAGCTTCAGTTGCTGTATTTCTGACCTTCTATAAGGACAGCCATGGCATCTGCTGTTACGTAATTGGAAAACGGGTTTTTTTTCTCCCTATTTCCCATCTCTCCCCCAAGATCCCTAAACCCTTGGAACACACACCTCTTCACCACCCCCTTTCTAACTTCATTATAAGCTGCTGATACTGTCGTTGCAGCAAACCACAGGATTCAGTCATTAGAGTCACTAAAAATATCCTCCCAGCTTTACTCATCCAGAGATCGAAATTAACTTACTCTCTTTTAACCATGACAGTGAAGAATCTGTAATTCACACTAATAGGGCAAAGGAGGTCGGTCTGGATGAGAAAATGGTCTGAAAATAAGTGGAAATACTTTGAAAAAATAGAGCTCATTACCAAAAGCACATGGAGTGTTTAACTCAAATACATTAACCATATAGAGTCTAATCAAAATTTTTAGTTTAAAAAAAGGTTGATAATTAGCATGATAGCTGATAAGAAAGCAGAGCCTTGTTGTTCAAAGGAGTTAATTATTCATAGAATTCTGGAGATTTTCTGGAGTCACAGCTCTGAATCCTGTGGTTTGGAGAAGGGAGCCATTGGCCTCTCTTACCACCTATGGACAGCTGGAATTCATGCCTGGGGTAGGGCTTTGAGGATCTCTGCTTCTTGAATGGCAACAATTGTTATTGCATTAACGGATATTTACAATTGAATCCACTTGCTCAGTCAACTAAAATTTGCTTAGTGTCTAGCATACATTGGACAACGTTTTGATTGTTAGAACTAAGAAAGAGATGACCTCTCCTCCCCTCCTGTCTAGTAGAAGGAGGGAGACAAGATAAAAATTCAACAAACATGTCAATTTCAGATACTGGTAACTTCTCAAAGAAAATAAATGAAGGTGATCTGGTCAAGTGACCCAAGTAGGTACATAATTTGCACTCATGCTTCTCAAACTGTCTCTGGTCTGTCTGTGTTGAGGACATATTATTCTTACACCCACCACCTAATCCATTATGGGCCAAAACTTTTGTAAAATACAATACAAATAATTTACCAAAAATTAAGTCTGATTTTTGAAATTATTAGATTCGATAGATATAAAATCACTTCATCAAATTTCTGTAGAATTTTCTGAATGTCTATTCTCAATGACTATTTTCTAATCACAGACCACTAACAGCAAATAGACAGCAGAGACTGCTGTCTTCACACCACACTTTGAGAAGAACTTACACAGGGGCTAGTCAGTGACACTTACTCTGCAGGTCCAAACACTTTATCTCATACTGGACATTAGTCACCTACTATAGTACACTGCAGACTCTTAATAAATGTTAGTCGATTAGCAGTGGTTTAGTTAGCACTGTAATATTTCAAAATATTTAAGATTCTTAATTTTTTGGATCTACCCTGGATTTATAGCTATCTCCACTTTCAATACTGTTTCTTAGGCAAAGATATGTTTAGAATTCCAACTAACCATCTTCAAAACAATTCTTCTTAATGTAGCTACTGCATATTCACTGCTTTACCCTGCGCCAGGTATTATGGTAAGGATTTTACACATAAAATCTCATTTGAATTTCAAATAACCTAAAAGCAGAAACTGTGATTGTCCTTCCTTACGTTAGGAAACAAAAGTTTTTACGTATGTGCCTAGAGGTGTCATTTTTCCATTTGCATTTTTTAAGCTCTCAGATTATGTAACTGTACCACCAAGATGAAATTTGGACACTCTCAATTCTGCCAGTGATGAAGTTCACTGCGGTTCCTTCAGTTACCTGTGAAGTAGTGTTGTGGAGAGCCCAGAGAGTGGGAGCAGGCCGTCTCTGCTTTCTTCCCTTCTTAGTGATGGTGGAAGATCCAGGAGGAGGTTCAACCACAGACAGCAGGCAAGTGCTGCAGTTACCTGGAGTTCAGGGGAGCGGCAGTTAGACCAGGGGCGTTAACCGAGGGAAGGCCCTTCTCTGGCTTCACTGGCTCGTTTCTATATTCCCATTATTGCCACGGTTCTTTCCTCCACTCCTCCCTGGTGTGTTCTGATGGGTTCAACGTGTGTCCTTTTACGTGTGTGTCTTCTCAGTTCAACCAGTGGCATGGCTTCTAAATGTTTCTCATATTCTTTCGTTCCCTCAGCATTCTCTTTTAAAATCAAACTATGCTACTGTGTTACTGCTAACTCTTGTGGATTTCTGCCCTTTTCTTTAACCAATATTACGGAAATGGACACCTACATCCATGTTTATAGAAACAAAAAGAGCTGGGTCAGATGGTACATCCATACTTCCGTGAAAATTGGTCAGTACAGGTAAATTGTTCCCCAAAATGACCACTCAACAGCCCCACTCCCTTCAGCAGAGCATTAATCCATAGGGACTTTCCTAGTGGTCCAGTGGTTAAGACTTCACCTGCCAAAGCAGGGGTTGCAAGTTCAATCCCTGGTCAGGTAGCTAAGATCCATCATGCCTCACAGCCAAAAAATCAGAACATAAATAACAGAAGCAATGCTGTAACAAATTCAATAACTACTTTAACAATGGTCCACATCAAAAAAAAACTTTATAATTTTTTTTTAATTAAAAAAGAATACTGGAGTGGGTTGCCATTCCCTTCTCCAGGGGATCTTCCCAACCCAGAGGCTGAATCCAGGTTTCCGACATTGCAGACAGAGTCTTTACTGTCTGAGCCACCAGGGAAGCCCCAAAGTTCTATCAGGGTTGTCTCAAATATCATGATAGCCTCACATTTCACAGCTAAATAATATTCCACTATTGTACATATATATATGTACAACTTCTTATCCACCAGTGAACATATAGGTTGTTTCCATGTCTTGGCTATCATAAATAATGCTGCTATGAATATGGGGAGAGTGCAGATAAATCTTAGTGAGTTAGTGTTTTCATTTCCTTTTGGACATATGCCCAGAAATGGAATTGCTAGATCACATAGTAGTTCTACTTATAATTTTTTGAGGATCCCCTTCACACTGTTTTGAATAATGACCACACCACTTTACATTCCCACCAACAGAGTGCAAAAGTATTTTTAAAGTTTCCTTCTGCATTATCTTCAGTTCCTCTTTCTCATTTTCATTTTTTGTTTTGGTCTCTGACTGCGATCCTTGGCTTTCCTCAACTGTGTGGTGGTCTTTGCTTTAGTATTTACAACATAAGAACTCTCTTGGCCACTTGTGTATGAGGATATGACTTTTCATGGGTAGCTTCACTGGATGATAGTTTGGCTCCTCCATTTTGGGAGGATTTCACAACTTTCTGTACCTCTGTTTTCTTGAACTTTTTAGTTTCTCCAGGGGGAAATTCTCTCTTGGTAAGGGATATAACTTGCCTTTCCAGTATTTTTTTCTGACTATCATTTCGACCCCATGATTTTATTCTATCCCTTGACACTCAAGTACATGTTGCATTCCCCAAGACCACAGTCCCTCTTCTTTCATCTTCTAGCCAATAAGCCCCCAGCCCTCTGCTAAGATAGGGAAGTAGATTCCCAGGTGAGCATGATCAGGGAAGGGAACTGGGTGCCTGTTTTTATACAGACTTTCAGTCTGTCTTCCTGTTGTCAGTCTACCTGCCCCTGGACTCCTAGGCCTTGTTGAAACCTCTAATAAGTAAGGTCTGTGTGTATATGCAGTAGGGCAGGCTTTGAACTATGAACAGATTCACCTCTGGACTTATACACTGTGAAGTTAAGATTCAGCTTTCCCAGGTCTGTCAAGTCCATGATTACTCCTCTATCTCCTCTCCAGGCTTCTGAATTTTATGGCTCTTGTTTCTTCTCCTATATCTTTATCATACATATTTCTATTTTATTTTATCCCTTTCCTATCATTTCTGTAAGATTTCAGGAAGGTATTGAAATAAATGCCCATTTGAATCCACTTCTAACATTTAGCAAGAAGAGAACTGCAGTTGTTGTTTTGTTCTGTTTTGTTAACAGATTTTACACTACATTCTTGAAATAGTACAAGGTCACTTTGCCTGTAACTCTTTCTCTATGGACAGATTTTGTTAGTGAAAAAAGAAAAGATGATGATAAAAAATATATGTTCTTATCTAAAACTGCTGATTTTGTACCCCAAAATGTATGCTATTCAGGACTTCCTGGTGGTCCAGGGGTTAAGAATCCACTTTCCAATGGAGGGAACATGGGTTTGATCCCTGGTCAGAAAACTAAGATCCCACATGCCGCGGGGCAACTAAGCCTGAGCACAACTCAAGACAGAAATCCATGAGCCACAACTGGAGAGAAGCCCACGTGCGGCAGCCAAGACCCAACACACCCAAATAAATATATCAATGTCTGAAACAAAAAACAAATGTATGTTGAAGTCCTAACCCCTATAATTCAGGACGTGATATTATTTGGAAATAGGATTGTTGCATATGTAACTAGATGAATAGTTGTGTGGCAATAAGGCAGGTCCTTAATCTAACAGGACTGACCTCATAAGGAGATGGTCATGTGGAGACAGAGACACAGAAGAATGCTGTGAAGATGCAGTTAGAGACTAGAATGGTCTAGCTATACTTCAATGGTACCAAGGACTGCCAGGCATCGTAAGAAGCTAAGAGAGAGTCATGGAACCAATTTCCCCTCAGAGTCCTCCAAAGGACCCAACCTTCACTGACACCTTAATCTCAGACTTCTGGCATCCAAAACTGCAAGATGATACATTTGTTATTTTAATACACCCAATTTGAAGATTTGGGGAAAAGGTCAGTTTTCATCCCAATCCCAAAGAAAGGCAACGCCAAAGAAGGCTCAAACTACCACACAATGCACTCATCTCACATGCTAGCAAACTAATGCTCAAAATTCTCCAAGCCAGGCTTCAACAGTATGTGAACCAAGAACTTCCAGATGTTTAAGCTGGATTTAGAAAAGGCAGAGGAACCAGAGATCAAATTGCCAACATCCATTAGATCATCAAAAAAGCAAGAGAGTTCGAGAAAACATCTGCTTCTGCTTTATTGACTATGCCAAAGCCTTTGAATGGGTGCATCACAGTAAGCTGTGGAAAATTCTAAAAGAGCTGGGAATACCACACCACCTGATGTGCCTCCTAAGAAATCTGTATGTGGGTCAAGAAGCAACAGTTAGAACTGGACATGGAACAACAGACTGATTCCAAATTGGGAAAGGAGTACATCAAGGCTGTATATTGTCACCCTGCTTACTTGACTTATATGCATAGTACATCATGCAAAATGATGGGCTGGATGAAGCACAAGCTGGAATCAAGATTGCCAGGAGAAATATCAATAACCTCAGATATGCAGATGACACCACCCTTATGGCAGAAAACAAAGAGGAACTAAAGAGCCTCTTGGTGAAAATGAAAGAGGAGAGTGAAAAAGTTGGCTTAAAACTCAACATTCATAAAACTAAGATCATGGCGTCTGGTCCCATCACTTCATGGCAAGTAGATGGGAAACACTGGAAACAGTGAGAGACTTTATTTTGGAGGGCTCCAAAATCACTGCAGATGGTGACTGCAGCCATGAAACTAAAAGACGCTTGCTCCTTGGAAGAAAAGCTATGATCAAACTGGACAGCATATTAAAAAGCAGAGACATTACTTTGCCAACAAAGGTCTGTCTATCTAGTCAAAGCTATGGTTTTTCCAGTAGTCATGTATGGATGTGAGAGTTGGACCATAAAGGAAGCTTAGCACTGATGAATTGATGATTTTGAACTGTGGTGTTGGAGAAAACTCTTGAGAATCCCTTGGACTGCAAGGAGGTCCAACCAGTCCACACTAAAGGAAATCAGTCCTGAATATTCATTGGAAGCACTGATGCTGAAGCTGAAACCCCAATACTTTGGCCACCTCATACAAAGAGGTGACTCATTGGAAAAGACCCTGATGCTGGGAAGGATTGAAGGCAGGAGGAGAAGGGGACGACAGAGGATCAGATGGTTGGACGGTATCACTGACTCTATGGACATGACTTAGAGTAAGTTCCAGGAGTTGTTGATGAACAGGGAAGCCTGGCATGCTGAAGTCCATGGGGTCACAGAGAGTTGGACACAACTGAGTGACTGAACTGAGACTGAACTGAATTCAATTCAGACTGAACTGAACTGAATTTACAGATTTTGGTGCCAAGAAGTAGGGTGGTGTCATAACAGATACCTGAAGATGTGGAAGTGGCTTTGAAATACATTAATAGTTAGAGGCTGGAGGAATTTTGAGGGGCTTGATAGAAAAAGCCTATATTACTTGAAAAGATTGCAGATAGAAATATGGACATAAAGATGACTGTGGTGAAGTCTGAGATGGAAACGAGGAACATGTTACTGGATGCTGGGAGAACAGAATCCTTCTTGTCTTTCTGGTGACAGAGAACATGAATGAGTTTTGCTGTACTGTTTTTTTAAAAATAAAATTTGCAAGTCATGAACTTATAAGTGTAGCTGAAGGTATTTCTGTAAGGCGAGTGCAGAGAAAAAGAGATCGTGCCAGATAGAAATGCAAGAAAAAAGAAATTTATTAGAGGGAAAAGAGAAGGTGACTGGCTCTTAAGGAGAACCAGTGTTCTCCCTTTATGTTGGAGTCCTTCTTATACCCTACCAGTGAAAAATTCTCTAAAGGGATGGTCACATAGTGGAGGTATGAAATCTGGTAGTCTCACAGCTTTGAGAAGATAAGTGCCAGTGAAATAACAGGATGCCATTTGGGCAATTTGGTCAGTCTCACAGATCACTGTGATTTTCTTCTTCATTTGTGAGGTCAACATAACAAGCCATCTTATCAATGAGACCCCATCTGGGCCCTATCAATTTCCAAGCAAAGAGTGGAAGAAATGAGCTGGTTTCTCCTTGCTGATGATAATAATATGTGAAAGAAAGGAGATAAATCAAAGGAGAATTGCTAAGTAGAAAGGAACCGGCACTTAATGATTTGGAATACCCAGATACATACTCTGGAGAGAGGGTCAAGCTTGCAGCTAGACAGCCATTTGCTAGAGAGATTAGGTATATGACTCATTGATCCAATCAACCTCCAATCAGCCATCTCAGCAGTAACTAGGAATAAAGTTGTGGTTCTCTGAGTAGGCTCTATAGGGACCACTTGTGTTAAGTTGTGTGTGTGAGTCACTCAGTCATGTCCGACTCTTTGTGACCCCATGACTGTAGCCCACCAGGCTCCTTTATCCATGGGATACTCCAGGCAAGAATACTGGAGTGGGTTGCCATTTCCTTCTCTAAAAAGGCTGATGAAAGTGCGTAAAGTCAAGATGATAACCGTACTTAGCAGCACAGTCGCAGTAAAGCATCACTGAGATCCCCCTCAATATACTAAGAAGACCAAGAAGATTTTGAGAATTTTCTACCAGCAGAAAATTCTCTGCATGTCTAGACTGAGAAGGATGAAGATGAGATGAAATGAAGAAGGAATGACTCCTGGGACAGAGTCACAGATGCAGAGACCTGGCCCAAGGAGAACTCCTTGTCTCTAGAGGGCAGGGAACCCATAGCCAGTTGGAGTGGGGCCACCCCAAGTCAAGTCAGAAGACAGAGCATCAAGTCACACAGAATTATTCTTAGGTCTTGAAATCTAATGGAATTTTGCTCTGCTGAATTGCAAGCTTGCTTTAGACCTGGAATGCCTTTTTCCCTTGGAATTTCTCCCTTTTAGATTGGGATTATCTATCCTATGCATGCCCACCATTGTATCTTAGAAGCAGACATCTTG
>ML660201.1:6962841-7012131 GCA_007570785.1 Antilocapra americana | reverse complement strand
ATAGAATAAAATCTTATAAAATAGAAAAAAATTATAAAATAGCATAAAGATTGTCCTTGTTTTGTACTGAATGTGTTTTCATTTTTATATTTCTCTGATTTAAATTGATAGGATGGTAACACTTAAAAGGGGTTCAGCTACGTAGGTAATGATCAAAATGCTGTGAAGAAAGATTTTTAGAACATGCTTTCATACTGTTTCACTAGTAAATATAAAAATCATTTTCCAATTGTTATGATAATATCCTGTGTTCTTCCCCTCAGCTTCTTTCCCCTGCTCTCTCTCATAACACTTAGGAATAATTTTTACAAGGTTACCCATTCTAAGTGTGCCAATAAATGTAATTATATTTATTTCAGAAGGCAGAGTTAAATTTATAGAAGTAAAAACAACACCATTTTTTATTTATAACCACAGTAAATTTTAATAGTGAGTTTCCTGTAGCAGTGCATAATGTGATGTCTGATGTGTTTAACAAGATTATGATTCAATGCAAACTCTGGGGAATTCCTCAAGAACCCTCTCCCCTCCAGTGTTTCTGTTTGTAGTTTAGTAAAAGAGCATTGAATTAGAAATCAAAGGATTTGGGCAAGTTCTCTGCCACGAAGCAACAGCTCCTCCCTTGAGCGATTTATTGTTCTTGAGATTGACCTTCATCATTGCATTTCCCACTTCTTTCTGCACTCACTGACTTCTTCCTCAGGGTTCCCACTGTGAGCATGCTTAGTAGCTTTGGGTCAGGGACTGTGGCCCGCCTGGCTCCTCTGTCCATGGGATTTTCCAGGCAACAATACTGGAGTGGGTTGCCATGCTCTCTTCTAGGAGATCGTCCCAGCCCAGGAATTGAACCCATGTCTCCTGCACTACTGGAGAAGGAAATGGCAACCCACTCCAGTATCCTTGCCTGGAAAATCTCATGGGCAGAGGAGCCTGGTGGGTGGCAGTCCATGGGGTTGCACAGAGTCGGGCACAGCTGAGCAACTAACGCAACACTCCTGCACTGCAGGCGCACTCTTTGCTGCTGAGCCACTGGGGAAGCCGGCTGTAATTAGTGCCTTAAGCTCAGAGCTCGGTTTATCTGCCTTAGCAAAGTGCTCACTGAATACGTGTGTGCTAGGTCACTTCTGTCCTGTCCAACTCTTTGTGACCCTATGGACTGCAGCCTGCCAGGCTCCTCTGTCCATGGGAATTCTCCAGGCAAGAATACTGGAGGGGGTTGCCTCATTAGCTCTTTGTTAAACAAGTGAGTGAGAAGACAAAATGTGATGTATTGAATGATGCCATGGACTTGTTTCCTCAAAGGGAAAGGAGGACCTCAGAGCTGCCAGTTCCTCTATATTGTTTCATAAATGTTTATATTGTGTAGATGAAAAAGGGATGTCTTCCACATCTGCAAACAAAGGATAGCTGTGGCCATCAAGCCATTAGCACCACTGCCCTAGTAGTGCACCCTAAGGGGACCTGGGCTGGGGAAAAACAAGATACAAGCGCCAGATAGCTAAGGTGGATATCAAAGGATTTCAAAGAGCCCAGACTCTTGCATCTTCCCATACACAGAAAAGCACTAAATTCATTAACTTGAGATGTCTGATTTTCTTTAATGATCATAATCTTTTGATGTTCCAACTACCTGGATTTTGTTGCAAATGCCCCCGTATATCTGGGCTCCTCCCTTGTCTCTTGGAGCTGTCCCTCACAGTATCTGGGAGGCTGCCTTCTGGGCTTATGGCCTCAGCTCTGTCTGCCAAATAAAACACAATTCTCCACTTTTAGATTGTGCATTTTTATTTCAGTCGATAATATTTTATACCAGGTAGTGCTAGTGGTAAAGAACCCGCCTGCCAATGCAGGAGATAGAAGAGATGAGGGTTCGATCTCTGGGTTGGGAAGATTCCCTGGAGGAGGGCATGGCAATCCACTCCACTATTCTGGCCAACTGCTTGGGGTTTAACAAAATGTTGTGACTCACAAGATAAAACAGACAGCATTGTACAAAGGTTAAAGTGAAACCAGAGTTGGATTCTGCACACAAACTGATGATTATACCGTTTTTTGCACGCTGGGATTATAAGTGGGGACCCACAAAACTGCAATTTGAAGTCTTATCTATGGAGTGGAAGCACCGCCCAGGATCTTTTCCCAGCTGGGGCACTGGACTGCTGTTAACAAGCGACTTAGTGCTGTTTAACCTGGATGTTGGTCAGCCCGATTTGGTGAGGTATGCGCTAGTACTCTTTTCTATTGTTTCTGCTTCTCCTTCCCTTCAATGATTGTACGTTGAAATTAAGCTAAATAATCTTCTATTAAATATCAAAACTGTTTATTCTGTGTGTGACAACTAGTTTCTTTTGTTAACGAATCCTTTAAACCTAAAACAAAAGTAAATTTTCAGCAAAACAATCCTACTGCACTGCAAATCCTGTACTTGCCCAGCCTCAAGACTAAAGAGCCTTGAGTGAGCAACAGAGACATCAACTGTTTAATGGATAGGGGAGATCTTGAATATATCTGAAGCAAGGTCCTAGAGCAGACAGTGGGTAGGACATGGTAATGGTCTTGACTCCCAGGGAAAGAAGGAGATTGCCAGAATTATAGGGGAAACTGACATCCAGCTGGCTCATCCGTTGCCAGGGAAACCAAGCAGAGGGGCATGCCCCGCACTGTCCCTTTGATAAACTATCATAGTGGAGATAGTTCTGATTTTAATACTAGAACAATCACTAGCTGGGGCCAGGAGCAAGTACCTAGGCATTTACTCATTTACTAAGTAGGCTTTAAGACTACAAAGGAAGATCAGTCAGGTGACTAGGGACTGGTCCAGCAAGCGATATACAGAGAGCAAGACAAAATAGCCATCCCAGGTTGCCTGGTACAACCAGATTGGTACAGCCAAAGTTGGGGGAGCCCTTCCTCCAGCTACCGGTCAGAAGGCCACCTCCTTGGGAAGGGCAGAATGTCAGCAGTTCTCAGCCTGCCCCAGATACCTGTTGTTGAGATTAAGATCCTGGTGAGTGCAGCCCTGAGGTGGGGGCTCCCTTCATCTGACCAAACCTCCCTCATAATACAGGGCTCCTTGGGTCTGGCATAGCTGAGAATATCCAAGGCCCTTTCTCCATCTCCTGGGCTGGTAGTGCCACCCCAAAATAGGAAAGCTGAGGAGACCCAGACTGCAGACCACCCATCCATGGAGTCTCAGCTCCTAAAGCAGGATTGTTACATGGAGAATAATATTCCATTTTACCCACTGCTAGCATGTGAGCTCTGGGTCAGAGATAGTTTCTGAGGGAAGAAGCAGGCCATAGACCAGAGTTCTCAATCCGACCCCCACCACCACCACCCGGCCCAAAAATATTGACTTCATTTGAAAGGTCAAGCCTAAAAATGTTTTTGTTTGTTTTTTAAACAGTGGAATTTGGCTAAAAGACAAGTGGGAGGAGATGTATGGATTCATTGGTGATGTGTCAGTTGGTGAGTAGCAGGGCAAGAGACCAGGAGGAGCCCTCCCAGTATCAGAAAAATCTCTAATGTGGTCCTGGGCTGGTGTGAGAGTTCCTGTCTCACACATGATCTCCACTGACACCAGGGACATACGGCCTCACTGCCGGAACTGCTTGTTGCTTGCCCATTGACCCATCTAGGTATTAATGACTCAGGTTTTTGAGTCCTCCTCCACATAGGACAGAGTATGCAGCCTCCTTAAGCCATCAAAGGTCTGTAAAAAGACAAACAAGAGAATTTGGAATCTAAGTTAAAGTTCTATAAGGGGCAAGAAAGTATGAAGCCTTTGCATAATCCTTTGGCACTGCTTACTTACAAGGAGCTGCCGATTTTAAAGAGTGTGGAGAAATATCTTTGGAACAATTTTCACAGCCTTCCAATTGATTCATTGCTTCTGCCACATTGAGCTACAAGGCTATGGGCTTAGAAATCAGCCAGCTACATTGTATGTCGATCTCCATCATGTTCTTTTCTTAAGCTACTCTTGCAGGTTTAATAAGTGTTTATATTTAAACTGTTATATCTGTCAATCAAATGTCTCTAGTCAGTCATATATCTAGCTTAAGATGGAAGAGGGGCAAAAAGCTGTTAAGATGACTTGGCTGACACAACGTGTGTGAGATCTATTCAGGGAACAGGTTAAAAATGTATTTGTTATACTCGGTTAAGTTTGGGACAGAAAGTTTGTCCTCTTAAACCAGCCAGTGGATAACTTCAACGACTCCATCATTTTTCTTTCTTCCCTTTAGGACTTATGTATTAATAAATACATATATAAGACATTTCTCCCACTCAGGTCAGTGTAGTTTTGACTACAAATATCAATGTACTGTATTGTGAAGCAATCATTTTATTACCTTTAACATTATCAAAAGCATTTATTATGCAAGCATGTAATATGTAATTTGTAAAATTACCAGGTAACTGTGTTAAAAATGTATTGGGGCAAAATTATCTATGTCAGGCTCACCTTTTAATAATGTGGGACTTGAGTAAATTGCATCAGTTCTCGCAGTCTCATTTTCTTTATGTGCAAAATAGAGTGTGGCTTTTCTGCCTCCATGCTTCTTTTCTTCCATTCAACATCCATTAAACCACCACCAGTATGCCGTGTGTGTGCTGTGCTTAATCACTCAGTCCTATCTGACTCTCTGACCTCATGGACTGTAGCCTGCCAGACTCTCTGCCCATGGGGATTCTCCAGGCAAGAATACTGAAGTGGATTGCCATGTCTTCCTCCAGGGGATCTTCCCAACCCAGGATAACTTTTGTAAATGTATATCAGGTCATAGCACCCAAATGATATAAAATCCTCCAGTAACTCCTCATCACCACTAGAATGATGTTCAGATTCCTTAGACTGATCTTAGAACACTCTGTGATCTGTAATCTGCCATTTTTATGCCCCATCTTCTCCACACATGTGCATATATGTCACATTTAAGTCCAGTTACAGTAATCAGAGTTTGCTAACATGACCTCTTCCTTTCTGGACATGAACACTTGCAAATAGGCCATCCTTCTTCCCAATATGTCACCTGGAAAAATTTCTTTCTCATCTTTCCTCTCCAAATCCTAACTACCCTATGTGTCAATGCTTTCTTGAATATACTTGTACATATACTTCCATTTTGACACAAAGCATTCATTGTAGGTGGTCTATTTATTATGCTTCCCCATTAAATTATTAGTCCCTTTTAGTGCAAAAATAATGTTCTATTCATTTTAAACAATGAATCAAAAATCAATGTTCCACTTTTCAACAATAAACAATATCAACAAGAGTAGATTGTTCATTATGTTGTGTGAAATGTTTATGATTAAGAAATAGCTATTGATATCATAGGTTATATCCTAATCACTGGGTTAAGCAACTCAAAAAAAAAAAAAACCAAAACCTTATTCAGTCTTTAAAAAAGTAAAGGTGATAGAATAAATTCTAAATAAATAAATATTTAACCCAACAGAAGACAGAAAAGTATACAAAAGAAGTAGAAAAGGGGGAAAAAAGAGTGACTAACAGAATGCAAAAAATGATAGATGATGATACATTATCTAGATGAGTAGGTGATGGTAGATTTATCTCCAACCATACAGTAATTACATTAAATATAAACAGTCTGAATACTCAATTCAATGCATAATTTTTCAAAATGAATAAAATGCAAGACTCAACTATATGCTATTTAGAAGACACACTTTAACTAAGGCATAGACAGATTGAAAACAGAATGCTGGAAATAGATAGATGCAAACTTGAAGCCTAAAAGGAAGCAGATGTGGCTCTATTGATATCAAAGTAAAACTCAAGACAAACAATACAACCAGGGAAGAGAAGATAATTTCATAATGATGAGCATCTCATTATTTAAGAAACTCCATTTTGCATATGAGGAAACCCAAGTTCACAGAGGATAAGCAATATAAACAAGAAGTCAAAGAGTCAGATGTGAAAGCTGTCTGCATGAATCCAACATCCCTTCTGTTCACTGTGTCATGATGCCTACTACAAGTGAGCATGCCAATACATGAAGCAATTATGAATGAACATAACCTCTAGGGCCATTTACATCTCCCTGTCTTGAGAGTTCATTTTCTTTTCTGTGTCCTTCTAAGGCACCTCTGTCATAAGATCCCCACTGCTAATGGGTCTTTGAAAGAAGAGGCAGTTCTCACACCCAACATATATACAGATGATTCCAGGTGACAGCAATCAGTCTGCACAAATTTATGGTTTGTGAATTTAATGACTGTCTTTCTCACAATTTTGATATCCCCGTAACTGTAGGAGAAGTGTATGAGTTGTAAATAATATCTATCTTCAGAAGGAGAGGGCTAAGCTTCAGACATTTGGTAGTTATTAATTTCAAATATGTTAGCATTTATTGGTTGGAAGAAAGATTTGCCATTACTTCAGACGTTAGAAAAAGACGTATTTGCTCTAAAACTTGCCTGAACAGGGCAAGTAAGTGGTCAAGAGGGATAAGATGAAGGATTTTTATTTGTAAGTTTACTCTGATTCTTATCAGAGCAGTATGTCAGCATTTACTAATTTTAGCTCACGATAAGAATGTATCGCAGGACTTACCGGTGTAAGGCTATTCAGAAAACTCTGATGAAACTTCCCTTTCAAACTTCTATCACTAAAAAGCTGTTTGAGCATCCTTGGAAGTATGCAACCTTTCTAATCTCTTCATATTTTGTTTTGTTTATTTGCTGTGCTGAGGTCACAGAGTTGAACACAACTGAGCGACTTTCACTTTCACTTTTTCTTGAGATTTTAGTTCTCCAATCAGGGACTGAACCCAGGGCCCCTGAACCTGGAAGCATGAAGTCCTGACCATTGGGACCACCAGGGAATTCCCAGCCTCTTCATATTTTTGATGTTCAATTTCACTATCGCAAATTTTACTTTACTGCTTAACGTTCTCAAAACTGTGGAATCAAGTTCCTCAGCCCTGGATCCTGGCCTTCCCGCTGTCACCAGTTGAGATTCATGGCAGGAGACAATGTGACATTGTGCTTAAGTCATATTGCTGAAGTTTATTTCTAATTTTGTCACTACTAATGTGCCTTTAGATAGCCATTAGCTCCTTTAAATCTGTTTCCTTCTCTGTGAGATGATTGTAATACTTACATCAAAGTAGGCAAGACATTTTATTTACAGTACATGGCATAGTATTTAACGCAAAGATAGCACTTAACACATGGTGTTTTGAAGCCCAGAAGCAGAATGAAGGTGACTCAGCACTTTGCAATCATTTGCTGGAGGTGATTGTAACAGAGGTTGTGTGTCCAACAGAGGTGAGTCACAGAATTGGGGTCACCAAGGGAAGGAGTGTTCCAGCTCACTTCTACTCCTGGCTTTTGAATGTCTTTGAATATGTCCTGTTAATATTGTCACTGACTCACCTACTGGGGTGTTGCAAAAATTGAATTAAAAATGTGCATGAAGGCAATCAGAAAAAAAAAAAAAAAAAGACGCCCCTGGAAAGGATAGTCTGGGCTACATCATGGTGGTGAGGTTGGTCAGCTCTCACTTGAAGGAAACCTCCCCAGCTTCTATGGAAATGTTTGTGCTGTCCGCTGAACCAAGAACACCGTGTTTTGGAAAACAGATGAGTCAACAGGAAACAGAACAGTTTGAGGTTTGCTTTTAGGAGGAAAGTTACAAGGAATCTCAAACTTCATCTCTAATTACTCTCAGTCACTGACAGACATAATGTGGGAGAATGTGGGCATTCTGTGAGTGAAAAAAACCTAAGATCTCAGAAACTTAAAAAAAATCATAATATATTCTAAAATTACATGAAATTAGCTACTGTTCCATTCATTCTGCAACTCTAGAAGCAGTGAAACATTTTCATCATGCCAGAGGCTAAGAAACTGGGAAAGACCATAAGGGGTACTTTGGCCATACCTTATCTCTATGCCCAGATTCTTCTTAACCCTCACATGAAATGCTTTACTTCACATATTTAATGGCTTGGTACACACTTTCTTATTACCCACTTGTGCAACATGCAACTTTAACTGACTGGAATACTTTTTCTTGACAACTGTGTTACCAATGATAGCTTCCCTTTGGTTTGTCCTAACAAGTGTGTTGATATCTCTTTGTCTCTCTCCCTCCTCCTCTCTCACTACCTTCTCTTCTGCTCCACAACTCACTCTCATCTCCTCATCTCTCATCTATCAGAGAGGTTTGCATAAGTTATAAAAGTGACAGCTAATTCTGTCCCTTCTTGCATCTACATATTTATGCCATCACGTGGTAGAGTTAATTTCTCCACCATTTGGATTGGTCCTGTGACTAACAGTGACCCCTGAAACAGTAGAAAACTGACATAAACAGAGATCTTCAAAGTCTTGTGGCGGACTTCCCTGGTGGTCCGGTGGCCAAGACTCTGTGCTCCCAATGCAGGGGCCCTGGTTTCTATCCCTGGTTAGGGAACTACATCCCATATGCCACAACTAAGAGTTCAAAAGCCACAGTTAAAGATCCTGCATGCTGCAACTAGGACCTGACACAGCCTAATAAATAAACAAATAATTGTTCTTTAAACTTGAAAAAAAGTGCTTGTGGGACTATTGCTTACAGGACAATTAGTATTACTTTATCACCAAAATCAAGCAAAAGTTTATAAGAAAGAATCTACAGACCAATTCCCCTCATAAATATAGACAGAACTCTTTAACCAAATATTTACAAGCAGAATTCAGAAATATATTAAAAGGATTGCACATTATTAGTATGTTAGGTGAATATTGGTGATAAACTGTTTCAACCTGTTTCAAAATTTAAAAATCAAGGCTACCCTGGTAGCTCAGTAGTGGAAAATCTACCTGCCAGTACAAGAGACATGGGCTTGATCGCTGGTCTGGGCAGATCCCACATGCCATGAGCAACTAAGCGTGTGTACCACAGCGATTCAGCCCACGCACCACAACTCCTGAAGTCCAAGGGCCTAGAGCCCGTGCTCTGCAACAAGGGAGGCCACTGGAATGAGCAGCCCCAGGACCACAACAAAGAGCATCCCCTGTTCGCTGCAACTGGGGAAAAGCCCTCGTAGCAACAAAGACCTAGAATGGCCAAAAATAAATAAAAATTTGTTTAAAAAATTAAAAAGCACTCAATGTCATCATCATATTAATAGACTGGTAAACAAAAAGCACTTATCTGATGAAAGATTAACACTAATTCATAATAAAACCTCTCAGTAAATGAAGAAGGGAATTTACTCAACCTAGTTTTAAACATTTTAGCCAGTGTAATAATATGAGAAAAGGAAATGAAAGACAAATGAGCAAAAAAAAGGAATACAATTGTCCTTATTTGCATATGGCATGCTTATCTACGTAGAAAACCCCCAAATATCTCCCCACAAAAATATGTGCTAGAACTAATCAGTGAGTTAAGTTCAGCAAAATCACAGGGCAGAAGATAAATAATCAGAATTAAATTATTCTTTTATATACTGGCAATGGACACCTGGACATCGAAATCAAAATTTAAAATTAAATTAAATTTATAATTGCTCATAAAATGAATTTCATCAGTGTAAATCTAGCAAAACATGTATACTGAAAACTACAAAATATTGATCAAAGAAGTTCTAAACAAATGAAGAATCACAGTGAGTACAGACTGACAGATTCAACAAAATAAAGATGTTAATTTCCCCAAATTATTATAGTCTTAAAAATTATAATAAAAATCCAAGCAAGATTTTTAATAGAATAAAAAATATTTTTAAATGTATGTGGAAAGGCAAAAAAATAAAATAATTAAAGCAATTCTGAAAAGGATAATAAAAATAGAGGAAGAAATCTATCTGGCTTCTAGACCTATTATATTATATAGCTACAGTAATAAAGAATGTGGTATTGGCAGTGACATAGACATAAATATGTCATTGCAATAAAATAAGAGAAGTCAGAAATAGCACAACACAAGTACAGCCAAGAGCTTTTCTAAAAAAAAAAAAAGGTGCAAAATTAATTTAATTGAGGAAGAATAATCTCTTCAACAAATGATGCAATTGGATATCCATAGACCAAAAATAAAACCTTGACCCAAATCCCCAACTGATACAAAAAATTAACTCAAAATGGATCATATATATAAATATAAAGCCACACTTTTAGTAGGAAACAATCTAGAAAGAAACATAGAAAAGAATTTTCAGAACCTAGCACTTGGTAAAGAGTTCTTATGCATGATACCAAAAGAGAGATACTTTTTAAAACTGATAAACTTGACATCATCAAAGTTAAAAAACATTTGCTCTATACAAGATCTTGGGAAGAAGATGAAAAGATAAGCTTCAGACCAGGAGAATACATTTGCCAATCATGTAATAGACAACGTCTGGTACATAGACTACCTAAAGAACTCTCAAAATTCAGCAGGTTTAAAAAAATCCAATTAGAATATTGACAAAAGACATGAAGAGACATTTCACCCAAGATGATACACAAATGGAAACTAAGCACATGAAAAGATATTCAATATTGTTGACTATTAGGAAAATGCAAACCAATACCAAAATAACACATTACTACTGACCTCTCAGACAACATGAAATGCTGATGAGGATGTGGGGAAATGAGATTACTTATACATTGATGGTGGAATGTAAGATGGTACATCCAGTCTGGAAAACAAAATGTACTTTAAAAACAAAACATGAAAATATCATATAATTTGACAATTATACTCTTTAGCATATAATCCAGAGAAATGAAAACCCATGCACAAAAATTTACGGCAGCCTTATTCAGAGTATCCCAAATCTGGAATCAACCTAGGGGTCTTTCAATGGGTAAAGAGTTAAACTGCGGTATCATAAATCCTGCGTGCGTGCTTGTGTGCATGCTCAATCGCTAAGTTGTGTCAGACTTTTGAGACCCCATGGACTGTAGCAGTCCATGGAATTTCCCAGGCAAGAAAACTGGAGTGGGTAGCCATTTCCTCCTCCAGAGGACCTTCCTGACCCAGAGGTAGAACCCACATATCCTGCATTGCAGACAGAGTCTTAACCACTGAGCCACCAGGGAAGCAGCATCACAAATCCTACTCAGCAATAAAAGGAAATATCTATTGCTACATTCAACAACCTGGATGAATCTCAAGCAAAGTTTATAAACTCTGGATTTCATTTATATAACATTCTTGAAATGACAAGATGCTGCTATGTCGCTTCAGTCATGTCCGACTCTGTGTGACTCCACAGATGGCAGCCCACCAGGCTCCCCCGTCCCTGGGATTCTCCAGGCAAGAACACTGGAGTGGGTTGCCATTTCCTTCTCCAGTGCATGAAAGTGAAAAGTGAAAGTGAAGTCGCTCAGTCGTGTCCAACTCCTAGCGACCCCATGGACTGCAGCCTACCAGGCTCCTCCGTCCATGGGAGCTTCCAGGCAAGAGTACTGGAGTAGGGTGCCATTGCCTTCTCCGAATGACAAGATGATCAAAATGGAAAACAGACCAATAGCTGTGAAGAGTTAAGGAAGAATCAGGTGCAGAAGAGTAGGAGACATGGCTATGAAAAGAGCAATGAGAGTCACCTCGTGGTGATGATTGTATCAATGTTGATGCCCTGGTTGTGACATTGTACTATAGTTTTGTGAGATGGTGTCTTTGGGGGGAAACTTGTCCATTAAAATGTACCCTTTGTTGCTGCCCCTAGTAGTCTAGCTCATTCATCAGGAGAAACAGCCTGGACTAACCTGCTGAATAGAGAATGACATAAGGTATAGTCACCTCTGCCAACCTGGACCACAGCTGGCCATCTGCCAGACAGAGGAGCACAGCTACCCTTCATTATTCAGCTGCCAGCTCACCTGCCAGGTGATGGCAAATGCTTGTGGGATCCCAGGAAAGATCTGTCAAACCAACCTAGCCCTGGAACGCCACTCAACTGACCCACAGAATTATGAGCTAAATAAAAGCTGCTTGTTTTACGCTCCAACGTTTCACAATAGTTTCTTACGCAACTTATAATATAGGCTAATATAGAGCCTAAGCAGCACATTCCCCGTTTGCCACAGTCTTTATCACCCAGCCTCCCTCTGGGCTGAATGCCCAAGACTACAGGGAATGGTTTCTGTGTCCAGAAAACTGTGAAGCCTCTTGCTATGTAGAGACACCAGGTCTGACAGGATCATGCTCCTTGGATGCAGGTCACACATGTCTTCTGGCCTGTGTCACTCTTAGCTCCTTGCCAGAGTCTCTGGTGTCTCCTCAAACTGGAGTTAAGTTTGGGATGCTCATTCCTTTCACTGAATGCATTCTGAGCCTGAGAAACACAAATAACCTCCATCCCTTTTCATCTGGCTCAACATCCCTTGTTACCTTGTCTCAGTATCTCTTCACTTTAGGGAAAGTAGAAAAAAAAATGTTGAGACATTGTTCCTCTTCACCCTCCACTTTTGAGAAGGATGATCTTGTTATAAAATCAAGGCTTGAAATCAGAGCAGGTCCTATTCAGGCCCCATCATGAAATAACATATTGTTTTGGGCAAGCCACTTAACCTCTTTTAGATCCATCTTGTTCATCTGTAAAATTTAAGGGCAATTGTGTAATGTAACGGAACTTCCCTGGTGGTTCAGATAGTAAAGAATCTGCCTGCAATGCAGGAGACTTGGGTTTGATCCCTTCGTTGGGAAGAACCTCTGGAGGAGGAAATGTCAACCCACTCCAGTATTCTTGCCTGAAGAATTCCATAGACAGAGGAGCCTGGCAGGCTACAGTCAACAGGGTCGCAGAGTCAGACACAACTGAAGCGACTTGACTTCAGTAATGTAATAGATATGAAAGAACCTGAAGCTTCCCATGATTTATGGTTGGTGTTTTAGAAACATGAATTCCCTCCCTCAGAAATTTATTTCTCAGGCATGTGCCTGATTAACTCTAACCCTCAGAGATGGAACTATTTAAAAATCTCTTTCAGTAATTAATGTTTTGGAGACCTGCTCACTGCATTTTCTAAATGAGGGTGTTTCTCATACAGCAGTGTTTCATATTGATATTGGATCAATCTATGAGAAATCAGATTATCAGTAATGACCACAGAGAGTCCTTACACAGAGAAGAGAGCACCACAGAAAACCAGGGCCCCTCTTGCCCAGCATAATAGAATGGCTGCAAGAGCTTGACCAGAGACACAAATACTCTTCAATTTAAATTAAAACTGGAAAGAGTTGTCTTGCTTATTCCACTGCGCTCCCTAGAATGAAGAGGAAAGTGGAATTGTATAACTGCCCCTTGCTAGCAATCCCTGTGCCGCCATCAGGCCCAGTGACCTGAGCCCTCGCTGCTGAAATGAGATGACAAAGGGACACAAATCAGTGACTCTTCCTGAAGGTGTGCAGGAAAGGCAAGACCTGCATTCATCTCCTGAGTGACAGGAAATGCAAATTAAAAATTAGAGCCGCACATTCTCCACCATCAAACAGGTCAACACTGTAATCATCAGCAAAAAAACGTAACTTTCACTAATATAAAAGGGCAACA
Source organism: Antilocapra americana (assembly GCA_007570785.1). Taxonomy (NCBI): domain Eukaryota; kingdom Metazoa; phylum Chordata; class Mammalia; order Artiodactyla; family Antilocapridae; genus Antilocapra; species Antilocapra americana. The sequence goes on along the minus strand of ML660201.1, from coordinate 6,998,617 downwards.
GAGATGGTCTGATCTCCATTTAAAGTGTGTCTGCTGTCTTAGCTTTAGGTTCCTCCAGAAACAATTACTGAGACCCCTATTGCACAAAAAATGTACTTAGGATATGAAGGTAACACTGGTTTGGAGAAAAGGAAGTGAAGGGAAAGGAAACCTGTAAAGGGTGCATTACTAAAGCCGCTACTACAGTGAGCTGTGTTATGCTTAGTTGCTTAGTTGTGTCCGACCCTTTGCGACCCCATGGACTGCAGTCCGCCAGGCTCTTCTGTCCACGGAGATTCTCTAGGCAAGAATACTGGAGTGGGTTGCTGTTCCTTTCTCCAGGGGATCTTCCCCACTCAGGGATCAAACCCAGGTCTCCCACATTGCAGGAGGATTCATAAACCAGCTGAGCTACCTGGGAAGTTCAGTAAGCAAGGGAAACTAAATCACATTGGAAAGTTGTATAGTTATTATGGCCACACACCCAGAAGCCAAACCAGATAGAAAATCCATCAACAAATCCTCTTGTCTCCATCTTTAAAATACATCTAAAATCTAGCCTCTTTCCTTATTATCACCTAGGTCCTAGCCACCAGCATCTCTTGCCTGGATTACTGCTGTAGTTTTGTCTGTTTTTAATCTGGTCTATATGCTTATCTGCTACCGTAGCATTTATTATTTAAAAGGACCCAGAATATTCCTTCTCAAATTTAGCCATCTCATGTCATGCTTCTGCTGAACCACTCCTTCATTGAAGACAATGAAGCCACTGTCTTCAGAGTAAAGGCTAAGATTTTAATGATTCTGCAAGGCCCAGCTGAATGTGGCTGCTCACCTCTGTCAACTCTCCCCCCTGCACCCTCCCCCCACCAGCCCCCCTTCTTCCTATCACCTCCTCCAGCCACACCCACTTCCTTGTTGGGCCAAGGCTTCTGGGTCAAGCACACTCCCCACTCATTTCCTATTTGCTGTTTTCCCTGCCTGTAATACCTTTTCCCTCATAGTCACATGACTTTCTCTTTTTCTTCTGATTTCTCAGATGTCTTTTAACGAAGAGATCTTTCTAAGACGACTCCATACAGAATAATGCTCCCAACCCGATCCTCAGTACTCTGGATCCCTTTTTAATCACTTTATTCTTCTTCAGATCACTGATTGGCTTCTATTACACCACATATGTAACTTTTTTTCTTTATCAGACTTCCTGCATTAGAAATTGAGCCATGGGACTTCCCTAGTGGTCCAATGGCTAAGACTCCATGCTTCCAAAGTAAGAGGCCCAGGTTCAGTCCCTGGTCAGGGACTTGAACCCACATGCCACAACTAAGAGTTCACATACCACAACTTAAGATCCTGCCTGCTGCAACTAATACCTGGCTCAGCCAAGTAAATAAATACAAATAATTTTTTTTTTTAAAGAAATTGAGCAGTAACTGTCTCTTTTAGGTTCAGTATTGATCCTTCAGCTTTTAGAACTTGAGTGCTTAATAAATATTTGTTGAGTGAATGGATGAACATAAAAACACTCTCTATAAATATAAACTATCATAAAAATGTCTAGTTACGATGCAAGACACTGAGAAATGAAAAGTTATCTCTTTGCTCACATTCACAGTTCTTGGCCCAGCATAGAGGCTTAATAAATGTTGGCACAGGGGTTAGAATCAGCAATTGATAAAGTTGCCCTGAGCTGAGCTAAACAATTTCTCGGAATGGCTTGGTTCAGCAGTGAGAACATGCAGAGAGGTAAATGGATTATGCTTCCTACTGTGTATTTGCTTTGACATTATGGGGCAATGTGGAGCAGTGTTTATTTTTCTTAATTAACGTAAGTAACAGATATCCTTTGAATAATGATCCTGAGTGTCAAAGTGTTAGGCAACTTCCATTCGGCTGAATTGCTCTTATCAGTTTTAAATATTATCCCTATTCTTGCTTTAATAATAATGCCACTCCTTTCCTAGTCCTGAGCTCTCTCTCTCTTAGGAATAGGTGGGGGCATCAGGGATACAGCAGATGATTTCCTGTTTTGGGTAAACAATACTGACCTGGGCAACTTTCCAAGTGGAATCAACCACAACTATGGTTCACTTTGAATCTATAACCTTTCTGTCTCCAAGAGCGATTTGTGGTGGATGATAACACCACGGCACAGTTCCACTGGGCCTAGTTTCTCTGGCCTAGTCCCCCCGGCTTCCAAAAAAAAAAAAAAAGAGCTGTGATATTTATTTCACTATTCAGCTTTTCAACAGCCTGATATGAAAAATCAACTTTTCTCAAATCAGACAGCCAGCTTTTCAGATGCAATGTCATTGTTTTCTCTCTTGAGAGAAGCAACTAGATTGTCAACCTAACTAAGCATCAGATGTCTTTATTACTAGATCATAAAGGAAAAAATGTATTAGGAATCTGTGCTTTGGCATTAGGTTGCTATAAAATAGCTCTAATTAGGGTTGTAAAAAATGATGCTTTGGGAAAAAAGTATTTGGTCTACAGTAGCTTCCCAAAAGGTCAACATCAGTGCTTTCATTTAGACTCCGAAACCAAAATTACTGCCTTTAGTGTTGATGGAAAAATTTTTAAAAAGTGTGATGTAGTGAGAATACCTCTGTGCTGGGAGTCAGAAAGTCTGAATTCTGTTACAGCTTCAGCACTAAAGAAGCCACATGTCTCTGCAGGAGGGGAGGGCTAGCTTTGGGCTGAGTTTAATTCCAACTCTATAAAGCTGAGAAACAGCTCTGTGCTCTAGGCATATTTGAGATTTCTCTTGCAGGGGCTTAAATATCATGTAGTACATCCTAGTCTGCCTGTGATCTGATCACCTGCAGCTATGGCGTGGCCACTGGAAGGAAGGGATCTTGTCTTATTCATCTCTGTATCACCACTACTTAGTTTAATGAAGAATTTAACAGATAATAGATGCTTATTAAACAGCTACAATGTTTTAACTGTGTAGTTGGCAGAATGCTCAGTACCTTTTCAGAAGTGATCTCACTTAGTATTTGCCGTAACCCTGTGACAGGGGTTTCACTGTACCCTTTCTGCAGATGAGGAAAGAGGCTGTTGCTTTCTTAAAATCTGACAACCAATAAATGGTCTTATTAGTAGGAGGCTGAGAGTTCTAATCCCTTTGTTGCTAGTCTGACGGCAGAACTGATGTGCTTGGGACTCAGACCAAGCACTGTGGGTCTGAAAGAGACCACTCTAGGCTCACAATGCAATCTCCCCTTCCAGCCTGAGTGGCAACATAAGACCTCAGTACTCACATATCATGTTGACCAGGACAGACTGTTTCCTGCAACCCTTTTCATACACTCGTCAAGCTCGTCTCCTACGTGCCCCTGGGTTTTGGCCAGTTGCAGGACTGTGACCACTACCAGCTGACTGAGGCTGAGTATGACCATTTCCTCACTCTTGGGTTGAGCTCTCTCTGTGTGTCTGGGTTTCTCCCAGGCTTGTCTGCACTTTTCCACTAACAAGCCCTATAGTTAGTCTGAGGAGGTGTCCCTGGGGTGGTCTTGGGTCTCTGCATCACTTTTGGTCCATCCACTAGACTCTGGTGAAAGTGAAAGTGTTAGTTGCTTAGTCGTGTCTGACTTTCTGTGACCCAGTGGACTGTAGCCCACCAGGCTCTTTTGTCCGTGGGAGTCTCTAGGCAAGAATACCATATGTGCACCTAAAACTCTCGGGCTACCTTGGGATGAGGGCTACTTAGCTTAAGAGTTCAGGTCTAGGTATAAGAAGAAGGAACAGCTACAGGGTTAGGGCCTCCAGTGTGTGCGTCAAGGAAGCTCCCTCAAGGCAGCTTCATAGTGTCCTCTCCCCTAGGGGCTGTACTGAACTGTACTGAATAGTCCCAAGGTCTCAGCTTGGACTTACAGGCATGGTTCCCCACTCTTGCATGTGTACACATCCCTGCACGTGCTCCTCATGTAAGTGTCTTTCAGTTTGTGTAGACTCCCTCTGGACAGAAAGGTGCCAGGTATTGTGCATTTGGCTCCAGAGCTCCCTGCCCTGGAATCTCCAGGAGCTGGCTTTCTTTCAGCAGTCCACTCATCTAGCCCAGCTACAGCATACATCCCCCCAGCTCAGGCCTTTTCAGGCTTGGAAGCTTCTCCATGATGTGTTACCAAGACAACCTGGCACCCTGGCACTTTTATAGCCAGCTCCATGATGAGATAACACCCTTGCTTGTATGTGTGGCTTGTTGGTGTGACTCAGTATATCACTCAGCAAAGACACCTAATGTTCATGAAGATAAGCCACCTTCCGTTCTGTTTAGATAGAAGAGACACTGGTTCCCAGGATGATGCCGGTGTCCTTCTGTCTGCAAACCCACCTGTGAGTCAGACCTTTGGAGACACCACCGTCCTGTTACCCTCAGACTGTGAAATATGGATGTATATGGAGTATGGTGCCCTCACTAGTGGGGAAGAAGGGCAAATAATGGTCACCCTCAGAAGCAGGACCTCAGGAATAGAACATTGTCTCTGACTGAAGCAAGTTAGGGCATTTAAGGGGCACTCAACAAATGTTAGAGCTCAACACATGGCACATGATGGTATGTCAATAACAGAGAGCAACGCGAGCCTGAGTCAAGAAGAATCAGGGTCAGCACAAGCTCAGGAGGGAGTCAGGACCAGCAGGAAGTATCTGCCAAGAGAGTGACACAAGAACTGAGTCCTAAAGCTTGAGCAGAGTGTTCAGGAGGAGAAGGGCAGTTTATACATGGAGGGTGGCTCGGTTTACTAAGCTCCTGCTTATTCTGGTCACCCAATCATTCCTGTGCAGAAAATCAAAAGGATTGATTGCACTTTGAACAGTATGGTGTGAGAGGTGCCACTTCCATGTTAGAGACTCAGTTTCCCCATTTGACTAACAGAACAACTCTCCCCTTATCTTTCTGGCTTAGTGGGTTTCCCTAGAAGGGCCTGACTCAAAGAACCTCATCAAAAATTTATGACAGGGGTGCACTTAGGTAAAATATGTGAGGAAGGAAAGGCAGCAGGGGAAGAATGCAGTCTTCACAGAAGAGGCACTTCAGCCTGATCCCATGGGGACCCCTGGAGAACGACCTGCAGGCAGGCAGTTCTCATGTGGAAGCAAAGGGGCTGGCAGACGCACCCTACATCAGCCAATCATTGATCCAGTTCTGACTCAAGGAGGAAGTGTCCTATAAAATAAGGAAGCTCCTTTTAGAGCAAAGGTAATTTAGAGAAAGGAGTGGCTATGGGATACTAACAGCCGGTGGTCTCAGTAGTTATGGCATGGGAGTGCCTGCTGGCGCAGCGGACCTGGACGGGGCTCTGATGGCTCCCATGTAAACCTTCTACTCCAGGAAGACACAGAGAATAGTCGGAGGTGCCCAGCTGTTCCATTAAACCAGCCAGGCCCTCCTACACACCTGCATCAAAAACAGGAACCTGACTGGAAACAATGGCCAAAATGGTGCTTCTTGGCATCGTATTCTGTCTGTTCCTTCTGTCCTGTTCTTGCCAATACTGTGCCTTTTTGATCCCAAGCTTGGTTCTCATTTCTGAAGCAAATCTAAGTTCACGCTTTCAGGGGATGGCCAGGCTGATTCCTCAAATTTCCAGGGCCCCATGGGTAGAGAATGGCAGCCTCAACCTCAGGCCCTTGAAACTTAATCCCCTGTCCGGTCTACTATTCACAGGTGCCCTCGGCAGTCTCCCTTCCAGGCAAAACGGACATACCAGATGACTCATCTGAAAGTTTACAAGCAGAATTTCTTCAAACATTCTTTGCCATCATGCCTGTAAATTAGCATTTTTATAGTCTCTTATTTCATGGACACCAAAACTGAAAGTATTGTTTTCACATGAAAAAAGCAAACTATTTTTAGCTTGCAGAGGGAACAAGATGATATATGCTGCAGTTGTCAACTGTCTTTTAAAATGTATGTAGCACACTGGAACTCATAAATATTTAAAAGGACTAAATAATTATCTAATGTTCCCCAGCCTTCTTTTTAAAATGATCATTTCCACAAGGAGCAAGGGAGCATTTGTTCTCTGTCAACTGTCCAGACACAATTATCATCTTGGAAAACCTGTCCCTCCTGTTTGTTGCTGGTTTTGTCATTTTTGAGTCACTACTCAGGTCCTCTTCTTCATCTCCCCACTGGTTTCAATGCCACACATTTGGCATGTATGCAAAATACTTCCATCAAAGGCCCCTGGTAGAGGCTCTGACCATCCGGGAGACCTGCTAGACAGCAGTCATAAACAGAGGTCAGGGGTACACTGAGTACAGGTTTCTTCTTCCTGAAATGTCAGGGGATCCCCTGGGCAAGGAAGCGTGACAGATAATGTCTCAGCCATCTGGGACATTCTTAGAATGTGTCTATAGGATAAGAGGTTTTCCTGGATGAGAATAGAAATAGAAAATAGAAAGAGCAGAGGGACTGTAGTTCTGTCTTGGCCACTTACTAACTGTGTAACTTTAATTCACTTATTACAAAGCAAGGTTTATAATAGCTATCTTGCAGGTTTATTGTGGGAATTAAAATAATGTGTTGAGAATTAGGTTAAAAAAAAAAAAAAGAGTCCAGTACCAGACACTTAGTAGAAGCTCAATAATTAGAAACGATGATCACTTTTCTCTCATTATGATCTACTCTTTTAAGTAACATAATATTGAAAATTATTTCAGGAAAAAAATGGTTTTAAAAATACTTTACATATGCTACTACTGTCAGTACCATGAAAAACAAAAATGTGTATGTTTCAATTCCTTGATGTCAACATCACTGGCATGAGTTATAGTTTAGCTGTGGGACGTGGATGGCCCTCAGGCTTACTGAAGTATGTTGAGATGACTGTCCTGCACTCCCTGTTGTTGGGCCTCCCTGCTGGCTCAGTGGTAAAGAATATGCTTGCCTATATAGGAGACAGAGGCTCATTTGCTGGGTCGGGAAGATCCCCTGAAGAAGGAAAGGCAAATCACACCAGTATTCTTGTCTGGAAACTCCCATAGACAGAGGAAACCGGTGGGCTACATGTCCATGGGGTCACCAAGAGTCAGACACGACTTAGTGACTGATCAACAACAGCAAACTGCTGTTGGGCTGTGACGTGTTCTGCTGCGGCCTGCATCTGTGTTTCCTGTCTTCTCTATTTCTATGTTATGTCTCAGGCATGTATTTGCTCACAGCAAACTCCCTTATTGCATTTCTGCCTCCAAGTTGATATGCACGTATAAAACAGATCTCTAAGCTTGGCAGGATTGCAGATGTTCAGGATTTCTGTTCCTGGGAATTGGGAAGGCAATATATCATATAAGTCCTACCAATAACAACACCTAGAAAAAAACTGGATGAAAAATAGTAAGATTTTAATGCATAACAGGTCTCTAAAGAATATAAGGGAAATATCAAAGGACCAAAAGTGAAGGGGAATTTGAAATCAGACATGAGTAGGCACTGATGTTTCAGCTACTTTGGAGGTAACTGAAATTCCAATAACTGAGAATTAGGGTTTTAACACCCACGTACGGCTAGGAGAAAAGGACGCGCAAATACTAATATTCCCATAGAAACCTGGGATGCTAAAAATGCTTCATCTTCCTGTGATAAGACAGACTAGGATTTTTTTAATGGCATCTCAGACATAAAGGTAGGTGGGGGCGAAGGGGGGAATCTACTTTGCTATGAATTCTGAATAAGGGAAAAGAAAAAAAATGTCCTCTAAGAATTTATAAATATAATTCTCTATTCATAAGGGTATAAGTTTGAAACTTGCAACGTCTGCATAGTACAAGAAACCCCAAGGTAAAATACATTCAGACAAAAGGTAGGCCTGGGCTGGTAATACCTCAGGAGGGTCAGACAAAGGTATTTATTTATCTTAGCCTGGATTCCTTAGAAAGCAGAGCCTGTGGCAAAGGACTTTTAGGCTACTATTTTTTTAGGGTCAGTGAGAAATGGGTGAATCTGGGAAGAAAGCAGAGCTGCCAACTGGAGGACGTGCCGTGAGGTATGCCCTGAGAAGCGCAGCTGCTTTCTTGATGCTTCAGGGACTGTTCTTTGAGTAACCACACAACTACATCTCACCAGTCTTCCCAGAAGAAGCCAGGGAGGCTCTGTTTCTTGGCTTTCATATTTCATTTGTCAAACAAGTACCTCCTGTTAACAATCCCAATGTCCCAATGATTGCTGAGCCTGGTCTTTGAGGTTCCAAATGCTGACACAAAAGGAAGCTCTGGACAAGAGACAAAAGCAAGTGGTGTGAGCACGAAGCTAAGTGACATGGATTGTGTCTATCTACATGAAGTCAGCAGGAGTCCAGGGAGAGCGAGTGACCACAGTGATGGCGGGAATAAGAGGTAGTTTAGGCTGAGAGGCTCTGAAGTGGAGTGTAAGTAGTATCTTATTAACATATGCATTATTACCACAGATGACATCCCTGTGACAACGTATTTGCAATATAAAATTACAGAACACACAAAGAAGCAAAACATCATGAGCAAAGCAAATAAGCCATGATAAAACTCAAGAAAATTGGTATGACAAATATTCAGATGCATGTTTCAAATCACTATCCACATGTATACACAATGGAATACTGCTCAGCCATAAGAAAGAATGAAATAATGCCATTTGCAACAACATGGATGAACCTAGAGAGTATTGTAGGGGAAATAAGTCAGACAAAGACAAATACCATATGATATTGCTTATATGTGGAATCTAAACTATTACACAAATGGACATATCTATGAAACAAAAAGAGACTCACAGATATGGCGAACAGACTTGTGGTTGCCATGGGGGAGCAGGGGGAGGGGAGGGATGGATTGGGAGTTTGGGATTAGCAGATGCAAACTAGTATATATAGGATGGATGAACAATAAGGCCCTACTTTATAGCATAGGGAACTATATTCAGTATCTTGCAACAAACCATATTGGAAAAGAATATGCAAATGAATGTAGATGTATGTGCAACTGAATTACTTTACTGTACAGCAAAAGTTAACACAACATTATAAATCAACTGTATTTCAATAAATTCTTTTAAAAATCCCTATACAATATTGTAAAATAATTAGCCTCCAATTAAAATAAATAAATTTTAAAAAAAAGAAAAAAATCACTAAATATGGTGAAGGGAAGAGAAACAATTCTAAAGTCAAACTTCCAAATAATTTATGTATGTACTATCCCTCTTAATGTACTCCTTCTGTCCTTAAATGTAGGCTGGGCTTACTGATTTGCTTCAAAAAACCATAGGGTAAAAAGGAGTGGAAACATGACTTTATAGTGGAGGAACACAGCAAGAATCCCCTAGGTTATCTGATCAAAGTTAACATCTTCAATGATAAGTCACATCAACAGGATGCACCCTTGATGTGATATAATGAGAACGGCTCTCTATCTGTTATGTGTGTGTGTGCTCGGTCATTTGTGACCCTTTGGACTGCAGCCCACCAGGCTCCTCTGTCCATGGGATTGCCCAGGCAAGAATACTGGAGTAGGTTGCCATTTCCTCCTTCAGGGGATCGTCCCAACCCAGGGATTGAACCTCCATCTTCTGCATCTCCTGCATTGCAGGTGGATTCTTCACTGCTGAGCCACCCGGGAAGCCCAAGTCCCCTCCCCCAAACCCAGAACCCATATTCCACCTTGGGAAAACCAACAGAAAAACCCCAAATAAGGAATATTCTAAAATACTAAGTAATACTCTTCAAAACTGGCATAATGAGCAACAGCTGCCACTAATCTAGAGGAACCCAAGGAAACATAATGACCAAGTACAAGGCGGTCTCCTGAGTGGACACTGAGTAGAAAACTAGGGAAATGCAAAGGGAGTGTTGTGTTTACTCAATGGTAACATGCCAACTTTGATTCGCTGGTTTTACCATAATGCATGAAATTGAGTAGTGTCTTCAGAAGACAACCAACCACTTAACAGTGGGCTTAAATCAGCCCCAGGATAAAAGCTGGACACCACATAACAAAGCTTGAAAGCAAGTCTAGAAATGAATATACTGTCCCAGAGCCAAGTTCAAAAGTATTTAAGGAACATAACAAATTCCAGCATCCCCAAAATATAAAATTTAGAATGTCCAGAACTCAGTAACAAATTGCTGGGCACAAAAAAGCACCAATATATCCCCATACCTACAGTAGAAAAAAAAAAAAAAAACAGTCAGTACAAATAGACTTAGAAAGGTCTCTGAGATTATAGAAGTAGAATAAAAGTAGTAATATAACAAATATTACAAATCATCATGATATGTTTAAGAAGATAAGAAAAGCATAAAATAATGAGAAAAGATTAGATGAACTAATTCATAGAAATGTGCAATTTATTAAAATGAATAAAAACTGATGAAAAATGCAATAATCTTCTGACTACTGAAGAAAATTAATCTGTGATTTTAAAAAAATCTTCTCATAAAATATTTCTGGTACTGGTGATTTCACTAGTAAATTTTACTAAATATATATGGAAGAAACCAAAATCAGTCTAATAGATACTCTTCCAGTAGAGAGAGAAAGAAGGAATACTTTCCAGACAGATGTATGAGGACTGCTTGAACTTGATATCAAAGCTCTCAAAGGCATTTACACAAAGGAAAATTTCCTTTAAAAATATAAATACAAAGAATATTAAAAACATCAGGTAATGATAACCAAAAGAGTTAGCCTAATCCATGTCTGTGTGTGTGTCACTCAGTCATGTCTGACTCTTTGTGAACCCCTGGACTATAGTCCACCAGGCTCCTCGGTCCATGGGATTCTCTAGGCAAGAATACTGGAGTGGGTTGCCATTTCCTTTTCCAGGCGATCTCCCCGACCCAGCTCTCAAACCCACATCTCCTGTGTCTCCTGCATTGGCAGGTGGGTTCTCTATTACTGTGCACCTGGAAAGCATCCTTATCTTTATTCATATCTCTTTCTAGGGATACATCATGACCAATTTTAAAATATTTCAGGAATGAAAGGTTGGTTTAACATCCAAAAATATGTCAGTGTAATTTTACATATTAACAGAATAGATTAAAAATATTACAGGACTGCTCAAGAAATGCAGAAAAAGTGTTTCAAAAGTCAACATCCATCATCATAGAGCACTCTTAGCAAGTTAGAGATAGAAAACTGATAAAGCATATTTATAAAATGATAACTGTGAAGAGAAACTTTAGATATAATAGGCATTGTCTAAAACATTTCTTTTAATATAAGAGAAAAAGAAGTCTTTTATGCCCACTCATCCACAGCATTCTCTTTTTTGCCATGCCTTCCGGCTTGATCATAGTTAACTGGAACAGGGATCCAACCCTGCCCCCTGCAGTGGAAGCACCGTGTTCCAACTACTGGACCACCACGGAAGTCCCTACCAACACCATTTTTATTCAACATTCTATTGGACCAAAAATAGTCAAGATATTCTTGAAGAAGAAGTGAACAAAAAAAGAAAGGGAAAGTAATATCCAAGGTGTATTATACAGTTACAGTAATGAAGACATGTTATTAGCAGCAGATAGAAAAACAGACCCTGTGAATAGAAAGATAGTACCGAAACAGACTTATATGTGACCCCTAGATTTGATTGATATAGGCAGAATTCAAGAACAACAGAGGAAAGGACAGTTTCCAACAATGGTTCTTGGAAAACTGACTATCCATGTGGTTAGAAAAAGTCTTGCTCCCTATTTTATAACTCACAAATAATACATTTCCAGTGGATTTTAGATATAGATGTAAAAAGTAAATTTGGGGGAGTATAATACAAAACAATAGAATCACAACCTTGTATGTGAACAGAGTTTTAAAGCAACTTAAAAAAATCCCAACCACAGGGAAAAACTAGACTACCTTTATTTACTGTCAACTTTTGTTCATCATGATATTCCAGTGAAGCAATTTAAAGGTAAATCACCAAGTGGGAAAATATATTTTCAATATACATACTGAAAAAAAAGTGTTCCTATAAAGATATGTAAGGAATACTTCTAAATCAATTAAAAAGTTTAACTTAAGATCAATTACAAATCAGTGATACAATCTAACAAAAAAATTATAAGGAATTTAGAAAGGTATTTCACCAAATGGGCAGTAATTATATGAAATTATATTAGTATTAGTAAAATTAAAAATAAAACAATAAAGAGATACCACTTGACCTTCACCAAAATACCTAAAAGTAAAAATTTTGATAATCTAAGTTTGATGAGAATGTGGACCAATGGCATCCTTTCCAATACTGAGAATTTGCTTCAAACATTTTGAGAGACTATAATGTTATTATCAATTAAATTTGAACATGACATACAAACCGGCAATGTTTAGTAGAAATACATTAGTACATATAAGAATATATGTGAATAAGAATACCTATAGTATTATTGACTATAATAGCCACAAACCAGTAACCACACAAATACCCACTCATTCCAAATGATAAATCAATGGAACACTTCACAGCAATAAAAGTGTTAAAACCACAAGTACATGTGAAAAGATAAATATATCCAACGTTATGGGCTACATAACACAAATTTAAGAGATTACATACAAGATCCTGCCACCTATGCAAATTTAAATACAGAAAAGTTAATATGCAGTGTTAGAAATCATGGTACTTATAAACTCTGGAGAAGAGAGAGATGACTGTTTGGGAGGGAATGTGATGAAAGCTTTCCAGTCTCCATATTCTATTCCTTAGACTGGATCAAATGCAGGTCTTCCATTTTGCAGGCAGATTCTTTACCATCTGAGCCACCAGGGAAGCCCACGAATACTGGAGTGGGTATCCTATCCCTTCTCCAGAGGATCTTCCCAACCCAGGAATTAAACCAGGGTCTCCTGAATTGTAGGTGGATTCTTTACCAGCTGAGTTACCAGGGAAGCCCAATATACTGAATTCCATACATATTTTATGCATTTTCCTTTATATATTTCTTTACAGAGAAAAATACAACTTTTAAAATGACATCTGGCACAGTTTAGAAATTGGAATAAGAAACTGAGTTACAGATGTAGAAAAAATTATGGTTACAGTGGGGGAATGGGGAAGGGATAAACTGGGAGATTGGGATTGACATATACACACGACTATATAAAATTAAAAATTTGATAATGACCTACTGAATAGAACAGGGAACTCTATTCAATATTTTGTAAAAGACTATGTGGGAAAAGGATCTAAAAAAGAGAGAGAGAAAGAGACAGAGACAGAGACAGAGAGAGAGAGACAGACAGAGACAGAGAGAGAGAGACAGAGAGAGAGAGAGACAGAGAGAGAGAGAGAGAGAGAAAGAGAGAGAGAGAGAGAGAGAGAGAGTGTAAGGGCTTCCCAGTGGTGTTAGTGGTAAAGAAACTGCCTGCCAATGCAGGAGACTTAAGAGACATGGGTTCGATCCTTGGGTCAGGAAGATCCCCTGGAGAAGGGCATGGCAACCTATTCCAGTATTCTTGCCTGGGAAATCTCATGAACAAGAGGAGTCTGGCAGGCTACAGTCCATAGGGTCGCAAAGAGTCAGACATGACTGAAGCAATTTAGCATGGTATGTGTATTTATAACTGATTCACTTTTCAGAAACTATTGTAAATCAACTACACTCCAATTTAAAAAAAAAGAAATTGGAACAAATGTAAATTCCCTTTAATATATTCATTGTGAATCAATTTTTGGTGCAGAGCTTATATGGAATAATATACGGTCATTTAAAATACTGTGATACTACGATAAGGCATTGAGATGGAACATATGATAAGAAGTAAAGTATTTAGAATGTGATTCCTCACTCTCCCCCAAAAAACATTTAAAATCCTGACCCATTTTCAAATTACTCCTGACAAATAAAGGTAACTTCTTTTCCCACCTTGAGTAACCTTGTGCCTGCATGCTCAGTCCCTTTAGTCATGCCCAACTCTTTGCGACCCCATAGCCTGTAGCCCCCCAGTCTCCTCTGTCCATGGGATTCTCTTGGCAAGAATACTGGAGTGGGTTGCCATGCCTTCCTCAGAGGGATCTTCCTGACCCAGGGATCAAACCCAAATCTCTCATATCTCCTGCACTGGCAAGCAGGTTCTTTACCACTAGTGCCACCTTACTGGTACTCAAACTCAGGAATTCCCAGGGTGGAATCTGAAGCCTGCAGGCCCCGTACCAGGAGGGCAGAAGAGACTTAAGGAAGAGGCCACTCCAGGTGAGTAGCTGGTGTTTTTAACAAGCAGAGGCACTTACTTAGGAGGTTGGCCTTGGGTGGCAGCAAGAGTAGAATGGGGTTCAGTTGCTATTCAGTCCAGAGGATCTCCACAGCAAATGACTCTCAAGGCTCATCCTGTATAAACCGCAAGAACCGACGTAGGCAGAACGCACATTCCAAGGATGGAAGGAGGGGTGAGGACCCTCTGATGACACGAGTCCCATCTCAGTTCAACCAGTAGTCTTGTTCCATCCATGACCTCCTCCAGCAGCCTCTTCAGAAATGATAGAGCTATGTAAGTCAGCTCAGAAATACTTATTTTTGCTTGTTTACAGTAAAGTGCTTATATGAGACTAATGACCTTTTCAGCCAGGCAAGGTCTCCTTTCCTTATTTCACCTGGGAAAATGGTGTCTGTTGCAGAATAACTTTAATATTTTGCAACATTCTTATGATTTAAGATACTTTAAAACCTTCTTTTATTTATCTGATTTGATAACATCAGACAAAACACAGACCTAACAAAGGGAGGGATCTATCTTTACTCTGATGGTTAACTCTTGTAATATTAGAGAAATAAACCTTTGCTCACAGACTGATTATCAGAACTGACTGCTCTGGCTCTTTTTCATTTCAGTGGAGATCATGGACATTCTGCTTATAGACTACTAAGAGGAGAAAGCAAGTTGAAGAAAAAATATATAATGATCATGAAAGAAAGTGAAAGTGAAGTCACTCAGTTGTGTCCGGCTCTTTGCAACCCCATACACTGTAGCCTACCAAGCTCCTTCATCCATGGGATTTTCCAGGCAAGAGTATGGGAGTGGGCTGTCATTTCCTTCTCCTGGGGATATTTCCAACCCGGGGATCAAACCTGGGTCTCCCACATTGTAGGCTTTACTGTCTGAGCCACTAGGGAAGCCCAATAATAACCATATACACATAAAATAAAATTATATAGATTTACACATACACTTTCATGTGTGTGAGTACAAATGTGCAGTGCAATCCCTCCAGGTCCTGGTTTAGGCCAGTGGGCAGTACCACTTAGACTTTAGATGGAGGATGAAGAAGTGATGAAGTAATATTTATTCCCAGGGCTCCCTTCCTGCTGCTCTGTGAATTGATATTAGCACGGTTCCTCCCATCAAAGGCTGTAGATACAGCTCTCTTTTACTTTCAGTAATAACACCTCCCCTTTAAGCCTACCCAATGACAGAGAACCTGTAAAAATACAAAAGCTGATCTTGAGCCCCACAGGAATTTAGAAAGACGTTACATTCTTGGAGCAACAGACAGAAACTTCCCACATCAATTCCCCATTGTTATGTATTCACAGGTATGATGATGGTGTTGAAGGAGAGACACAAGTGGGTCACTGCATGTTTTCTACAGAATGTACAATATAAAGAAACAAGAGTTTAAATAGAGGCTGAAGGTGATTTCTGTGTTGACCTAACTGAGAATCATCCAATGCAGACGAATAAAGGTTTAGAAAGTCTGTGGGGTCATTTTTGGAAGATGGCAAAAGACAGAGAGGAAAGGAGAAGATTAGGATGTGCATATTTGTAGGCAGCAATAGGCCAGTGGTACCCAAGAGAATAGGTCAGGACTTGAGTCTTTCCAAACAGCAGGGAGGCAGAGAACATGGATCAGTAAAAGCAAAGCTTCCTGTAACTTTGAGCTCCAATGTTTGCCTTTCTCAGAGCCATAGAATCAGAACTAATGGACCAGCAAAGGGAATGATTAAGAGAAAAACACAAGGATTAGGGGACATGGGAGCAAAACCTGCATTTGCTTTCCTGTTCCCATGAAAGCTCTGTCTCATACAAAGAATGGATCTTAAAGTCAGACCTCTTTTACATCTTAGAAAGAAGCCACGGTACATGTCTTGCTTCTTATTTAAATTTTCTGTTTATTACTGGCTCCCACGAGTGTTGCCCTGGGCAGTTTTTTGCTCAGAGACCTGGGCGGGGTGAAGCAGGCCCATAGCTCCCAAGGGAATTTGCCAGAGCATCTTGGTTCCCCAGCAGCTGTAGGAGGGGTGAGCAGTGGCTGAGGCTGTTATGCATCACTAACCGTTTTTCTTCATATTTCAAATTGGTTTCAAAATTATGTTTTTCTAAATATCGCCTCCTCGCCCCAGGCTGCTCAATGAGAATGGATCAAATTGCCTGTGAGGCTGCAACACTCAGGGGGCAGCTGCCTGCCGATCACTGAGTACTAAGAGATCTGGACGTTTCTCTGTGGGACTGCCAAGACCTGTCTTGGGATGCAAAGAGAAGAGAACCAGGAAGCCAAACTCTAATCCTTTCTCTAGAGAATCCTATTATGCTTTTCCTCTTCCATTGTTCAGACAGAAACAAATTTTCAAAAAGCAATTAAAAATTTTTTCATGACTTTAAAGTATAACATGTTGATTGTAGAAAATTGAGAAAATCAAGGTTTACTTAAGAAAATAAATATAGCCCATAAACCTAACTCATGGATTCACTGTTTACGTATTACTAACATATTTCTTTTCAGTCTTTTATCTCTTTATATATATCTATATATCTTTAGATATATATATAATATATCCATATATGTAGATATATATATATATATTTACATTTTAAATTGCCACTATTTCTCTGAGATATAACTTAAGACTATTTAAAGAACGGTCTTTCTTTTGTCTCCATTTCTGTCTTATATGTACATGTGTGTGCTTCTGACTTATTCATGACTTTGCTATTTTATCCTTGTGAATTTTCAGCTGCTGCTGATACAGTTGCGTCTCTATCACCCTTTTATAGCTGCCCCAGACCTTGCTATTATTTATTTACTTAAGTTCAAAAATCTTTCTAAAACTCCATACAGAAGACTACACACTCCGAAAATAAAGTCAATCCCACTTTAGGAACACTCCACCCTGACCTTCCTATCGGTCTCAGTTCTGGCAGAAATCCTTCTCCATGAGCCCACGTGAGTCTTGCAGGCATCAGTCCTCTCAGCTCTGGTGGATCTCTGGTCTGTGTGCAGGAACTTGGGGCTGCCCATGACACAGCCCCTTTGCAGCGCTCATACACATGCCAACTAACCTTATCATTCTCTTATCCTGTTTCATGATACAGACGATACTATCATTCACCTTATTACCAAACTACAAATTCTGAGACATCCAGGACTCCCTCTCTTACCTTTATTCCCAACATGCAGTCCCAAATAATCAAATTCTAACTCCTGAATCACTCTGAATTAATCCCTTCATCTCCTCTTCCTTCAATACCACTCTGGTTTAGACTTTGCACATCTCTCCTAAATTACGAAAGCCTCCTCCTTGGATGGCTTCCCTCTACCCCAGCCCTCCTCTCATGTAGCCTCCATATGGCTTCCTTCAAAACACAACTTGGCTGCAAGCTCATTGTCTCTGAAGCCTTTTAGAGACTTTGTCTTTCTTTCAACTTTCACCCCTGAAGTGCCTGAGAAGCAGACTAGAGTCCTTACAACGTGGTTTCTAGACAAGGAGTATAGGCATCAACCTAGGAACTGGTCGATGAAAACCAGTTAGAGATGAAAATGGCCAGGCCCTAACTGAGACCTCTGTGGTGAAACCTAGAAATTTATGTTTTAACACACATCATTTATTAGTTTTTTTACTCAAAACCTCCAGAGGCTAATTTATTAATATTGTTCTTAGAACACATAATAATTGCTGTATTTAATTTTTTTTTTTTTTACTCATAGGCTCCTGGAAACTAACTCCAAACTCTTTTTCTTCCAAAATGCTTTTTGTCAATTTCTGTCCTAGTTAAATGAGCCAATCTCTGCTCTCTGGAGTATCCCCACTCTCATCTTTTTTTTTCCCCTCTATTGTGTTTGATTTATTAAGGTTTAGTATATTATTTTCACATCTGAGATGTGAAACTTGAAGACATTTTATACTTGTGTACACCTATATAGCTGTCACCCAGTTCAAGATGTAGAGCATTTCCATTATCCCAATATGTTCTTTAATTCCCATTTCCAATTAATCCCCTCCACAACCCAAGAGTGAATCACTTTGCTAACTTTTGTCCCCACAGATTAGTTTGCCTCATTCTGAATTTCATGCAGATGGAATCATCCAGTTCATACCCTTTGTGGATAGCTTCTTTTACTCATCAAAACGCATTCAAGATTCATCAATGTTGTTGCCTGTGTCAGTAGCTTATATATTTTTTAAAAATCACTGCATAATATCCCAATGGGCAAATATACTACCATTTGTTTAGCCATTATCCTGTTGATGGACACTTGGGTTGTTTCCAGCTTTTTTTGTTTTTCTTTTAAAGCTTCATTAATTTTTGCAAACAAGCCATCCCATCTGTTTTATTCTTTCCTTTCCTCCAGCCCCTTGCATATTTGCCATTCTCAAGACCTCACCCAAACCCGGACATCTTTCCTGACCAAAAGAAACCCCATGGCTACCTCCCTCCTTTTATTCCTTACTGCCAATCATAACGGTGACTTCTGCGGTCAAGAACAATTATATACTGCAGCCATGTTCTGTGTTAAGTTATTTTTTCCTGAGGCAGAGCTCCCCAAACCAGACAGAAGACTTGAGCAAGGCAAAGGCAGTGTCCTGTTTCCTCGCAAGCATCATAGCCTCTAGCTTTACACCATAGGCAATATTTGTTAAACACATAAAATTTTAACTTCACATAACCTTCATAATAGCTCAAGGGCATATTAATATTAACAAATTTCATCAACAGCAACATAATTAATTAGGGACCTCCTGTAAGCCCAATGCTCATACCTGAATTCCATTGCCAGCTTCACCTCCAAATAGCTAGGTTTACCTGGCATGTTACTCAAGTTACACAGCTCCTTGAAGTCTCAGCCATAGTGTCTATAAAATGAGACTACTGGTCCTTATTGATAGGTAGTTTATTTAAGGCATAGTGCTTTGCATAGTGCCAGGAACCCAGAAAACACTTAGTAAATAGCAGTCCTTATTATCTAGTTTTCACGAATATCATTCAATTTTTAATCAACCTACTGTACAGCATAGAGAATGATGCTCAATATACTGTAATAACCTAAATGGCAAAGAAGAAGTGGTATATACATACAATGGAATAGTACTGAGCCATTAAAAAGAATGAAATAATGCCATTCTCAAAAACATGGATGGACCCACAGACAGACATACTGAGTAAAGTAAGTCAGAGAAAAAGAAATATCATATGATATCACTTATATATGGAATTTAGAAAGAAATGATAAAATGAACTTATTTATAAGATAGAAATAGACTCACAGACTTAGGGAATGAACTTACATAATAACCTAGATGGGAAAATAATTTGAAAAAGGATACATGTATACGCATAACTGAATCACTTTGCTATACACCTGAAACTAACACAACATTGTAAATCAACTATGGTTCAATTCAAGACAATTTTTTTTAAAAAAATCATTCAATTTTATTTGATTCCACAGGTTTGACAATATTTCCACCATCATTCTCCATCCCTTTAAACAGTGTATCACAAGATGGCCAGTCCTTAATTGGCTTTCTGTCTTTCTTTCCTCATTAAAATACATGCTCCATACTTCACCTCTTTCCTTAATCATTGTACCTCCATCCCTGGAAGAATGCCTGGCACACAATGTATTCCCCAAAAAGTAACAATGAATGAATATGTAAATGAATCGATATAATAGCCATCATTTTATGGGTGTGAGACTGAGGCTGAAAGCTTTAACTTATTAGGTCCTGTGGCTCTGAGCTGGACCCTCTGTTCATCTGATCAGCAAGTCACATCTCTGCTGAATTTGGCCAGTAGTGGAACTGAACAGTCTGTCTGGTGACCAATAGTTGTGAGTTTTAGAAAGTTCTCCCTTATCCTGTGCTGACAGCTCTCTCCCTTTGCAGAATGACAGTGTCTCCAAGTTGAAAGGGACTTCAGATAAATATCCCAGTGCCTGGGCACCCAGTAGTTCCTGTTTGCCTGAAATGTCATGCTAGAGGCAGCATTTAATTCAGATGAGAAGTGACACCCACATCCTGATGCCTCAGCTGCCAGCAAAGGGCCAGTGACAACTTCCATTACACAGAAGGGTGAGCCAGGTGTCCTAGAAAAACTCCAGCTCTCCAAATCCCGGCTCCCTAATTAGATTCTCTCTGCAGAGTTAGCCAGATCCCTTCCTCTACGTCAGGTCCTAAATTCTACTTTTAAAATTGTGCTGCCTCAGCGCTGCAGTGTTGTAAAGAGCTGGAAGTGGGGGACTGGAGGAACAGCAGTGACAGGGAGCACCAAGGGAAAGAACTTGGGAGAGGGAAAAAGGAATATTGAAATGTACCCACTTCCATATTTAGCAGAAGATGTTTTAAGACATTAATTTGCTTGGAAGTGTTCAATCTTACCAAGTTCATAATTTTGAGATTTTGGAGAAAAATAATTCTCTCTATCACATATTTTTTTTTTTTTGCCTCATGGCATAATTGTTTTTAAATTATTAGCGTATAGTTGCTTTACAATGTTGTGTAAGTTTCTGCTATACAGCAAAGTAAATCAGTTATATGTATACACATATTCTCTCTTTTTAAGATTTCCCTCCTATTTAGGTCACTACAGAGCATTCAGCAGAGTTCCCTGTGCTATAAAGTAGGTTCTCACTGGTTATCTATTTTATTATTATTTTTTTGTAGTTACCTATTTAGTTACCTACTTTATATAGTATCAATAGTGTATACATGTCAACCCCAATCTTCCAGTTCATCTGCCCCACCCTTATTGCCCCGTAATCGTAAGTTTGTTGTCTACATCTGTGTCTCAATTTCTGCTTTGAAAAAGCAGCCTCTGTACCATTATTCTAGATTCCACATATAAGCAGTATTATATGATATTTGTGTTTCTCTTCCTGACTTACTTCACTCTGCATGACAGTCTCTAGGTCCATCCATGTCTCTGCAAATGGGACTATTTTGTTCCTTTCTGTGGCTGAGTAACGTTCCACTGTATATATGTGACACATCTTCTTTATCCACTCTTCTGTTGATGGACATTTAAGTTACTCCCATCCTTGGCTATTGCAGTACATAGTGCTGCAATGACTTCAGACTATACCGCAAAGCTACAGTAAACAAGACAGCATGGTACCAACCCAAGAAACAGAAATACAGATCAACAGAGCAGGATAGAAAGCCCAGAGATAAAACCAAGTACTTGTGGTCACCTAATCTATGACAAAGGAATCAAGAATATACAATGAATAAAAGACAGTCTCTTCAATAAGTGCTTCTGGGAAAACTGGATAACTACAAGTAAAAGAATGAAATTAGAACACTCCTAACACCATACACAAAAATATACTAAAAATTGATTAAAGACCTACATGTAAGGCCAGATACTACAAATCTTTGAGAGGAAAACAGGCAGAACACTTTTTGACATAAATTGCTGCAAGACCTTTTGTAAACCATCTCCTAGAGTAGTGAAAATAAAAACAAAAATAAATGGGACCTAATTAAACTTAAACGCTTTTACACAGCAAAGGAAAGCAAACTCAAAATGAAAAGAAAACCCTCAGAAAGGGACAAGAGATTGATCTCCATCACTTCTTGGGTTCTGGAGGATGCTCAGATGTTTGACTTTAGAAAAACTTTAAATGAAGCTGTTATTTTAATTCTAGTGATCTAGGCCTTTTTTCTCTTCCTGGTTCTGAGAACTGTGTGCCAGCAGCTGGAAAGGTGTGTTCCCAGGTACATGAGGCATGCATCAGAGAAAGAGCTACATATCTGCAGAGAAGAAGGGATGGCAGCAAAGACCTCTGAGATAGTCCCAAAGAAAAGGTGGATTTCTTTTGGGCTTTTTCACAGATGTTACAACATTGACATCCAAACTGCATATTTGTGTGTTTACCTGCATGTGGGCTGGAGCAACTACAAATCAAAAACAATTTAGGAAAAAAATAAATCAACAGTTGTTATGAGTTCAGAGCAGAAATAATACTTCCATGCTGAACATTATGTTTCACATGAAGACAAGTATAATACACCCATGTCACTCTATTTTGCATCTAGAAGTCAAGACAAACCTGGGCCATATATGAATGCCTTCTGTATGCAGAAACCCTCAGCAAACACAAAGAGCTCCTATGTCTCCTATCAGTCACCTCCGATGAGTGAAGGTTTGGGGTTTTGTTTTTTTTTTTCAGCCATGTGTAAGTTCTCAGCGGGGTGGGGGGAGATTCAGACATAAATAGGAATGTGAAGTAAATGACAGAAGTGATGCTAATGCAGGTAACCATAGGACAAGGTCTAGTGATGAATGTGTTGTGAACCACCACAGAAAAATTGGACTAGAGCCTTCCAAGGGAAGACATTACATGTTAGTCATTTTAATGTAATTAATTTAAGGAATGAAAAAGGAAGGTGCCCTGAGGGATATGTGAGTTACATGAGTGAAGGAGGCTTTTCCATGCACTTAGGTCTGAGGGGATCTAGCGTGGTGTTTCAAGGCCAAGGATGGGAGTCGGTATCAGAGGAACAAGACATCTAAAGAACAAGGCTGGCCTCCATGGAGACAGCTTGAATTGCCAGGCTGAGGATTCAAGGCCAGATGTCGGAGATGCTGCAGAAGGCACTGAGGGCTTCTGATCAACAGGCTATAGGAAAAGTCTGTGTTGGGAAGGTCCCTGAATCGCATTCATAGGCACCAGTTTCTGATTCCTCTGCCTATTTCTGCCAGGTGAGGAAAAGACCTCTTTCTTGGAAGAGGTGACATTTGATCTGATACTGTGGTGAGCAGAGAAGATAAACCTGAGATCAAGGAGAACAGAGACAAGTAAGGCAAGAAATACCCAGGCTGCATTCTCTTTGCTAAACTTTCAGTCAAGCCCACATCAATCCTCCAACATCCGAGTTGTGGCTATAAACACACTAAAATGGAAATAACTGCTTATGAGACAAAAGCAGCCTCTGGGGTCTCCAGCCCTCAGCCCACTCAAATGCCTTGGTTCCAGATCCAAGCAAGAATCTGTCACCCTTTTCCCAAAGTTCTTTTTGGTGGGAGATAAAAGAATGTTTTAAAATACCAATGACTCCTATGACAAAATTCAGATATCGGTTCAAAGCATCACTTTAATTCCACATACAGGAGGTGTGACTCACTAGGGCCCCGTGTGGCTCTCTTCTGACAAGGACCAACTCTATACTTCCATTTTAGGAAAATGAAGCTCTTCAAACTTAAAGAAAGGTATAATAGTGTTCCTTAAGAA
Source organism: Antilocapra americana (assembly GCA_007570785.1). NCBI lineage: Eukaryota > Metazoa > Chordata > Mammalia > Artiodactyla > Antilocapridae > Antilocapra > Antilocapra americana. The sequence continues at coordinate 6,975,207 of ML660201.1, read as the reverse complement.
CAATCCAAGGTCTTCCCTTCGCAGCTGTATCAATATCAGATGTCAAGTTCATCTCCGGGTGCTCATGCCTAGCAAGTCATTAGCGAGAAGGTATCACACCTACTCATGCCGTAATAATAGATTATCATTTTTTACTGATGCAGTGTCACCTCGGTATACTAGCTTCCATTTTTATTCAAGGCCAAAAGTTAAACATGCATTTATACTTGAAATTAAAATACTTTTTAACATAAGAAATGTATCGTGTGAAGGAAATATATCTTCATCATGGTCAACAGGAAGCGAAATCTACATGGAAGGCACACGGCATGAGAGAACTTATGTGTCGAAATCCTTTCTCTATTTCCTACCTTGTGGGTGGCATTAGCCAAGTCCTGGTGATGTTTCTGAGTCTCTGAAGCTTCACATAAGGAGAGGGAGCATCAGTCTCCTGAGATTCACATCACTGTGGAACAGATTAAGGAGAAAATTCATGAAAAACTCTTTCATAGTCACCTAGTAGATTTTCAAGAAAGGTGGGATACATCTGATCCACTATACCCACTGACTAGACTCTCTAAACTATGTATAATACTGAAAAGGTAAAAATGCCTGTGATCACACAATTGATGTAATCCGTGTGGATAGATTTTCTAATTAAAACATGTCATGGTTAAGTTTGGAAAGTTCAAATAATGTAGAAAAATACAAGTAGCAAAACCACGCGTCCTTCTCCACATTCCACATCCATGTTTAAAGTGACCACGATAACAGGCTCATGTGATTCTTCCAACACAATCTTTTGTGCATGCACCAATGTACACTTGTTTATGAATATACAGATAATTGTTCAGATTATGCAACAGACAATAGTGCACATCTTTGTTTACTGTACTTAATGATACATGTTAAAGATTTTTTCCATAAAGCACATATACATATATACTTACCAGGTGGTGCTAGCAGTAAAAAACTGCAAATAGACCTGCCATATGACCCAGCAATCCCACTGCTGGGCATACACACTGAGGAAACCAGAAGTGAAAGAGACACGTGTACCCCAATGTTCATCGCCGCATTGTTTACAATAGCCAGGACATGGAAGCAACCTAGATGCCCATCAACGGACGAATGAATAAGAAAGCTGTGGTACATATACACAATGGAATATTACTCAGCATTAAAAAAAATTCATTTGAATCAGTTCTACTCAGGTGGACGGAACTGGAGCTTATTATCCAGAGTGAAGTAAGCCAGAAGGAAAAACAACAATACAGTATACTAACGCATATATATGGAATTTAGAAAGATGGTAACGAGAACCCAGCATGCGAGACAGCAAAAGGAACGCAGATGTATAGAACAGACTCGTGGACTCTGTGGAAGAGGGCAAGGGTGGGATGACATGGGAGAATGGCATTGAAACATGTTAAGTATCATATGTGAAATCAATCACCAGCCCAGGGTTGATGCTCGGGGCTGGTGCACCGGGATGACCCAGGGGGAGGGAATCGGGAGGGAGGAGGGAGGGGGGTTCTGGAGGGGGAGCATATGTAAACCCATGGCAGTTTCATGTCAGTGTATGGCAAAACCAACACAATAAAGTAAAGAAAATTAAAAAAAAAAACCTGCCTCCCAATGCAGGAGAAATAAGAGGCATGGGTTTGATCTCTGGGTCGGGAAGGTACCCTGCAGGAGGGTATAGCAACCCACTCCAGTATTCTCACCTAGAGAATCTCATGGACAGGGATGCCAGGTAGGATACAGTCCATAGTGTTACACAGATTTGGACACAACTGAAGCAACTTCAGTTGTATATATATATATATATATATATATATATATATATATATGTATGTATATGCTTCCTATATTTTTTTCACTTCCTATATTTTAAGGGCTATAAAATAATTTATTGTAATATTTATTTAGATTCTAAAATACATTTTATTTGACCATTTCTTCTGTTATTTGTTTTATCATAAACAAAGCTATGGTGAACTTTCTAGTTCCAGTAACTTGGCCACCTCTTCCAGGAACAAATAAAGAGACTTGAATTGCTGAATCTAAGCACTAAGCTTCTAAATTGCCTCTGAAGAGAAATAATTCCTCATCTTTTCAATATCAATATTACAAAATTCAAAAGTTTTTCCAATTGAATAAGTGAAAGTTTATAGCATATTTACTTTTGTATCAATGACTTTAATTAGGAGTATTTTTAGCATATTTTAATTTTTTTCAATTTATTTAGTTGAAAAGTATTTAAGACACTTTGCCATTTATTAATTGTACGAGATCTGTATAGTACTTTTATAGAGTCTTAGTAAAATAAATGTTGCAAAATTTATTCTCTAGTTTCTCATTTATATTTTGATTTTGTGATGCTCTTAACATGCAGAGTTCAAAGATTTTATGTGCTTACTTTTGTTATTATTTTAATTTAAACCTATGAATTCTGGATCTTACCTAGAATACTTGGTCTACTTCAAGATAATATATCAGTTTAGTCATCCTTAATTTTAACATGTTTGTGATCTAGGTTTTAGGTTAAAATGTGACAAACTGAAAATAATTTTGGTAGAAAGTTAGAAATTCAACTTTAAAATATACTACCCAAACAATTTGAAAATTCAGGAGCAATTTCAAGTAAAGAAATTTATAAATAATGACAAGCCTTCAGCAAGTACAAAGTTTTTCTATTTATTTAATTATTAAGTGTGTGCTTAGCAGAATTAAATTTTTCTTCATATAAATTATTTTTGTTAAGTATATAAAACAGCATTGTCTATATGTGTGTATGAGTGCTCAGCAGTTCATCATGTCTGACTCTTTGCGACCCCATGGACTGCAGCCTGACAGGCATCACTGTCCATGGGCTTTTCCAGGCAAGAGTACTGGAGTGGGTCATCATTTCTCCCTGCAGGGGATTTTCCTGGCCCAGGCACTGAACCTGCATCTCCTGCATTGGTAGGCAGATTCTTTACCACTATGCCATCTGGGAAGTCTCGTTGTTTATATACGTGACGGCTAAGTGCATAATTTGTATTTATTTTATCTTTGCTACTTGATTATTGCTCACACAGACACTGTCTGAAAAAACGCTTTCTTAACATTTATGTAGACAATACTATGTTCTTTTCTTTTATGACACATTCATATGGTGAATTATATTTATTACTGTCTTCACCAATCAGAGTACAGTTGTAGATAATGGAAACCAATGCCATGATTTTAAGCAAAAATATTCAAAGCCAGGAGACCAAATCTGAGTTAGTCTGCCTGATCCTCTTAGAGTAATTTTGCAGAACTGACCCTCAAAAGCAGCTGCTGCCTTAGCCATTCCAGGAAGCAAGAGAAACTGAAAACCTCTGAGCCTGCAGCTGGCTTCAGAATCATATCACCTTAGCAGTGACCCTGTAATCAGAATGCTGCCTCCACTCCTGGTGACCTGAGAAAATCACCATTTAAGCTGAGATATATGTCAAAGGTAGCTCTAGCATTAAAGAATCCACCAGCGATGCAGATGTGGGTTCGACCCCTGGGTCAGGAAGATCCCCTGGAGGTGGAATTGGCAACCCCCTCACAGGTAATATCTCATATGCAAACAGATAAGTGAAGCTCAGGAAAGGCAAAGCCTCTTTCCTTCTCAATGATAAAGACTGTATCTCATCATTTTCATTTCCCAGGCTTTCAGAATTGCCATGGCAGGCACTCACTCACACGTGCTGTATGTGTGATGTAATATTCCTCATATCCTTAGAATTATCTTGGACCAATTCGGCATCTTTTATCTCCAAACAGCCATTCACAAACCATACTATTCCATATTTTACAATCCTTCTACAACACCATTGTACCTAAACATTTGATTTACCAGCCATGATGCGAATTGGGTAGGGTTAGTTTTGTCTTTAATTTGTGAGCTTTTTTCCAGGAAGTTGAATTTTAAAAGGTCAGAGAGATTCCCTGCAAGAAGGAAATCAGAAGATGCCTGGAGATGATTCCAAAGTGCTGGTTTTGTCCACGCTCTTCCCTTCCTCTCAAATATTCTACATCATAGTCTCTGTCTTTCCGGTCTCAGCTCAGTGCCCCTGCCTCTGCACAATCTCTAGTGATCTCTGACACCCAAGGGACAGAATCTATAGCTTCTGAAGCTCCACAATGTCAGCCGTGTGCCTCTCTGTCCTGTTGTTGACTCAACCCTGGCTATTTATCAGTTTGTATATCTCTCTGATAGTTAATGTGCCAGTGGTAAAGAACTAGCTCAGGTGGTGCCAGTCGTAAAGTACCCACCTGCCAATGCAGGAGATGTTAAGAGACCTGGGTTTGATCCCTGGGTCTGGAAGATCCCCTGGAGGAGGGCATGGCAACCCTCTCCAGCACTCTTGCCTGGAGAATCCAATGGACAGAGGAGCCTGGCAGGCTCCAAAGGATTGCAAACTGTCGGAAATGATTGAAGCAACTTAGCACACATGCACTGATAGTTAATAAATTCCTCATAAGCAATATGTATCCCTGCATTAAAATTCTGACTTTACATCTTGCATACAAAAGACAATAAATGATAAAATTCAGACAATAAGTGATGAAATTAATGGAATGGAACTTTTCCACAACAGACTCTTAAGAGGTATGGCATCCTCCACCAACCAATTTTATCTCACTAAAATTTAGTATTTTTTATAATAAATATAAAAGCATCCTCCTGAAAGCTATAATTTTCAGTTAAAGAAGATTGTACTACATGAATTTTAATCATTAGTAACTTTTCTAGTTTGCAACATTAAATGGATTATTTATGGTAATTGTAACTGAAACAGCATCAAATTCTCTACCTTTAGTTATATCACACTTGCTATTTCCAGTGTGAATGCAAAACTAAGTATCAGAAACACATTTTTTTCAGAGAATTCAAAGATTTCTCTCCCCAGTAACACATCATAGTTTGGAAATCTGGATGGTATTATGTTTCTCTTTCCCAGAAGTATGTTTTGAACTTGTTTCACAGAATCTGATAGAATGTCAAAATGGTCAAGGGATTAACACATGTTTAGCAGTTACGACCCAATCTATTTCACCGCTTTCACTTTTTTTTTTTTTTTTAGTGGGCCAAAAGATTTTTTTTTTTTTGAGATGGTGAGAAAAATATTGCTCTGTTCAGAGCTTCTTCCTGACCTACACTGCAGCATAATGTCTGAACCATTTGAGGATGATTTTTGTAAGCCATTCACCTAACAGAAAATACCTGCTGGTTGACTTTCATAGCATAGTACAAAACACTTTCCTTCTTTTTAATTTTTTGGTCAGTGTAAACTACTGCAAATAATTTACAATAAGAAAGATTAATGTGTTTTTTTTTAAGTTTGGTATTTTTTTTCTCACTTCTCTGATTAAATTTGCTCTTTGGAACTCGACAAAAGTCTAGGAGACTAAAACTATTTTACAAACAAGGTTGGGGTATGGGAATGTTTGCCCTGGAGAAGACCCTGCAAGGTCCTGCTCAATTTCATTTTCAGCCAGTGAGATATTACTGATCTAATGGATATGATTCAAACAGGCTGGCACCTGGGGAGAGGATCCATCTCTGTGTCCTGCAAACTGGCAGCTACCTGAGGGCAGGGGTCGGGCAGCCTTGTCTTATTGTTTCCGCATTTCCAAGGCGGACTGGCAAGGATCGCATCAGGAAGATCTCATAAGCCAACCCAAGGAGAGTTGGATTTTTGGAGTGCTAGAGTTTATGTATGAGTGCTAAGCTGTTCAGTCGTGTCTGACTCTTTGCGATCCCATGGACTATAGCCTGCCAGGATCCTCTTTCCATGGAGTTTTCCAGGCAAGAATACTGGAGTGGGTGGCCATTTCCTCCTCTAGAGTATTTTCCTGACCCAGGAATCCTACATAAATCTCTTCTGTCTCCTGCACTGGCAGGTCTCTTAAGCAAATGTATCATAATCAGATTTATATTTAGAAGCCTTATTATGTGTCAAGGGCTTCCCTGGTGGCTCAAATGGTAAAGATTCTGCCTGCAATGTGGGAAATCTGGGTTCGATCCCTGGGTTGGGAAGATCCCCTGGAGAAGGAAATGGCAACCCACTCCAGTATTCTTGCCTGGAGAATCCCCAAGGACAGAGGAGCCTGGTGGGCTACAGGCCATGGGGTCGCAAAGAGTCAGACACAACTGAGTGACTAAGCATAGCACATTATGCTACTAATGTTCAGGTAAATTAAGGATGCTGTAGTGACAAAGGTAGATATAAGAACACTATTTAGAATATATTTTCATTAAATAAAAAGAATTTTCAAATTTCTAAACTGAGGCAATAGTGGTTAGAATGAGGAGGTGGGAGATAGGACTCGATACTGGTTGGTCTGGGTGGATGGGAATGAGAGTAGCAGAGACTCCTTGAGGTGACCATGTAAATGAATCTGCTGGACAAGTAGAGAGAAGGGATTTCTGGTTTCCTGAGGAATTAACAGTTCAGAAGAACCTGGGACTGACCCTAATTCCCCAACTAGGCACAACGATGGTCATGCCATATAAACAATAGTAAGACATAGTCATGGTGGAACCATCTCTAAAACAGAGTGGAGTCAAGGTTATTCCAGAGCCACAAAGATAGCTAAACACTTCCCTGTTCCAACTAAACTGAAACACAGAGCAGTAAAGTAACTTGCTCAAGACGGCACAGCTAATAAGGGGTAGTGCCAACATCCACGCATGGGCAATTCGACTCCAGATGCTTTCCTGCCTAGCCACCACTCCGAGGTCCCTGTAACATCAGTGAGAGCCATGATACAGAGATCATGGACAGGTTTTCAGAACGCATGGGTGGGACACCTAAGCCAGCCTGTCAGTGATACCCGTGAAAGGCAGAGAGTCAAGAAAGCAGTGAGGCACTCCTCTATTATTCCTCTATAAATTAGAGAGGCCGTGGTGTCTCATAACAATAAAAAATCTTCCCTGTAATGAAGAACTTCCCTTGCTTGACTTTTCTTGTTTAAATGACAGGTCAAAACCTTTCCATTCTCGCTAATGGTTGCAGACTCAATCGACCCAAGGACTTCTGGATAATGATGACATGCCAGACTCAGTCCGCCTGAGGCACTGCCTCGAGGTTTTAGCTGCCAGGCCATCCTTTAATAACTGGGACAGCAGGGGCATTTCGGTTATTTTTAACCTGCCATCTTGACTCATTTTAAACCTTTTTAATCAGTAGAAGTTTCCCTAAGTGTTATAGTGTTCTAAAAATGCAAGCAGAAAGGCAGGAGTGGGGGTGTGTTGGGGCATGGGTGGACAGGCTTGTTTCCAGCAGAGAAGGGAACTCTGACCCACGTGAGGGCAAGAAATAATGAGAACTTGCAGATTTCAAAGAGGAAAAAGTTAAGTGCCAGCCAAGAGCTGTTTAACTTTCCCATGATTTCTGTAGGTTTAATGAGAGGCCAAAAAGAGAAAGACATTGCAAATGTCTGCAAGTGGATGTCAAGAGCGAGTGTGGGCTTGTATCTCTGAGTCATTCCAGATTGATTCTCTTACATCCACTTCTCTTCGATGGGAAGATGTGAGGAAGGTCCTCCTGGCTTTTAGAGTTTTGCCTCCACTCAGCCTGAATAACAGGCAAAGCACTGTTCCAGACCCAGAATACGGGGAATGGTCTCTGTGACCTAGAAGGATATATTTGGAAAGGGGAACACATAAAACAATGACAGGCAAAGACCTCCTTCTGCGATTCATTCATTTGTTCACTCACTAATTCATTCAAATATATACATTGAATGTCTGCATTGTGCAGATCACTGGAACATAGATCAATGAATTCACCTGTCTTCAGGAAACTCCCAACCAGATGGGGAAGAACAATGTGTAAACAGATAATCACAAGACAGGGTGGGAGATCGAAAACTCGAGGGTTACGACAGGACAGAGAAAGAGTGATGAAACCAGCCTCGGCAAGTTAGGGTTCCTTCCCACAGGGAGGGAGCCTTAATTCATGGTTCAAACCGGAGACAGTTGGCTGAAGAAAGAGAGAAACTATCCTGGAAAGAGAAAGTAGCTTGCAGAAAGGCACTTTCAGGGAACTTCCAGGAACTTAGTAAAAATGCAGGGCTGGATTTTGTTTCCTACCAAGATGAATACCAGTGAGAAGGTAATCTAAATGAATTCCCTCCATATCACTCACTGCATCTTTCAGGAATTCTTTATACCTGATGTGCTGCTGTTTCCTATGGAAATTGTTATTTGGTATCCCTAATGCAAGAATTTCTTAGGGATGTCTTTTAGGGTTTTCTACAACATCATGTGTGTATGTGTGTGTAAGTAAAATACCAACATGAAGAAAGATGAAAAGAGAAAGAAAAAGAGATGCAGAGAGGCTAACATTTATCGGGTATCTAATGTGAACTGTATGTAGAAATGGGTATGCAGGTCAGGAAGCAACCATTAGAACTGGACGTGAAACAACAGACTGGTTCCAAATAGGGAAAGGAGTATGTCAAGGCTGTCTATTGTCACCCTGCTTATTTGACTTATATGCAGAGTACATCATGAAAAATGTTGCACTGGATTAAGCACAAGCTGGAATTAAGATTACCAGGAGAAATGCTAAGAACCTCAGATATGCAGATGACACCACCCTTATGACAGAAAGTAAAGAACTAAAGAGCCTCTTGATGAAAGTGAAAGAGGAGAGTGAAAAAGTTGGCTTAAAACTCAACATTCAGAAAACTAACATCATGGCATCTGGTCCCACCACTTCATGGCAAATAGATGAGGAAACAGTGGGAACAATGAGAGACGTCATCTTTTTGGGCTCCAAAATCACTGCAGATGGTGACTGCAGCAATGAAATTAAAAGATGCTTTCTCCTTGGAAGCAAAGTTATGACCAACCTAGACAGCACATTAAAAAGCAGAGACATTACTTTGCCAATAAATGTCAGTCTAGTCAAAGCTATAGTTTTTCCAGTAGCCGTGTATGGATGTGAGAGTTGGACTATAAACAAAGCTGAGGACTGAAGAATCGATGCTTTTGAACTGTGGTGTTGGAGAAGACTCTTGAGAGTCCCTTGGACAGCAAGGAGATCCAACCAGTCTATCCAAAGGGAGATCGGTCCTGAATATTCATTGGAAGGACTGATGCTGAAGCTGAAACTCCAATACTTTGGCTACCTGATGCGAAGAACTGACTCACTGGAAAAGGCCCTGATATTGGAAAAGTTTGAAGGTCAGAGAAGGGGATGACAGAGGGTGAGATGGTTGGATGGCATCACTGATGGCAATGGACATGAGTTTGAGCAAGCTTTGGGAGTTGGTGATGGACAGGGAAGCCTGGTGTGCTGCAGTCCATGGGGTCACGAGGAGTCGGACACGACTGAGTGACTGAACTGAACTGAACTGAATGTGAACTGTGATCCTGAAAGTTTAAAAAACTATAAATACTTGTAACTTTATTAGCACATTAATTAGTGTCCCACAAAGTTAGCTCATATAAAACCAATTTGACTTAGTATAACAGATATAACAATAGAAACATATTTAAAGTATAAAAATTGTTCACAGGAATGACAGAGTAAGAAGGGAAGGTATTTAAGCTGGATTTTACTGGGAGGAATACAGAAATGAAATGTGGAGAGATATGGGGATATGCATGGACAAAGAAATTAGTTAGCCCAATGAGGTTCATTAAATGCAGAGTAAGACAGGAAAAATTATATGTAGAGGCAATAGCCAGATTGTAAAAAAGTTTACATATCATGAAAAGCCATGTAGATTTTTTGATTCAAATATGCAACTGGGAAGAATACAGTCTTGAACAGGTGAAAAATAAGTGGGAAAGGAGTGTGAGATTAGAGGAGAGGACACCAACTCAAAGGCCATTTCAACAGTTCAGGTAAGATTTGGTGAAGGTCTGGTGTAAAGTAATGGCAGGAAAAGATGAGCAGATCATAGATTTAGAAGATACTGAGTGGATAGATTTGAAAAAAATCTTACTGAGCAGTTGGGTTGGAGAGACAGAAAACAGAGAAAGGGACATCCCTTGTGGTCCAGTGGCTTAAACTCCAAGCTCCCAATTCAGGGGGCCCTGTTTGATCCTTAGTCAGGGAACTGGATCCCACATGCCCCAACTAAGACTTGGCAAAGCCAAATAAATTTTAAAACAAATATTAAAAAAAAGAAACTAGAGACAAAGTGAAACTATTTTATAATTACCTCTCCCCCTCTCTCCCCTTCCTTTTTTTTTTAACAAGAACAGTGAGATGGAGAGAAGTTAATTGTTTTGCTTGATTTTAATCAAGCAAAACATATAATTATTAATACTAAGTGGGCAATTTGGGATTCAAACTAGGTCTCACTGACCAAAATCATGCTCTCTCCCAGGTATCTGGTGAGACTGCTGCTCTAGAGTTAGTGAGTAGGAACAGAGTGAAGGAAAAAACGATAAACACCCAAGCTCATCAGACCATTTGAAGAATACAGAGCAGATAAAAATCACAAAAAGTCGAATGGGAAGGGAAGAGGTGCCCAGAGCCGGCCCATTAGTTTTATTATCCACATTTACATTTTGGTTTTCTTGGAATTACCCACCAGTGGCTTCACAAATCTTTTCTGGTTTGATCCTCTTTATCTTTTGACACTCATCACAGTGACATGGAAAATGAAATATAATTAGAAGTAACTCATGCTAATTATAACTGCTTGGGCTGTACTGAATAATGACAGTGGCATCATCTTTTTCCTGCCATGAGAACCATCTGTCCTCTCCTGTCCCCCCTCCCCTTTCCATGTCCAGGAATGTTTAACCCATCAAAGAAGTGTTCCTGCTCAGCAAAATGTCATTTGAGAATTCTTTCATCAAAATAAGAAAATGAAATGAGAGGTGAGTGTAAGTTATAAATGAAGACCCTTTAAAGCTAACCCATATTTCTAGGTAACAAAATGAAGTCATTAATCCATGAGGACTTCATCCATTTATCTCTCTGTTCTATTCTCATTTCATAAACACAAATTTTCTGTTACATTCCCAATACATTTGTTGGAAGAGGGGGGGTGAGAGATGAATTAAATGAATACCCACTCGATAATTCCTGACCTTTCCTTTAGCATGACAGTTTTATCAGTCAAGCAGAGAGATAATATGATGAGGATAAAAAGCTAATATTCTCTCCTGGTGAAAAAGAATCAATGACACTTTCACCCACAGCTTTATTGAAAAATGGATGATAATGGCTCAAGCACACCTACCAGAGTGAGCTGCTTGGAGCTACATTTAGCAAACTTCTTAGAAGATGAAATATAACTGAAATTGTAGGGAGGCCCTCAAAAGAGGTGCAGGGATATTTCTCAAAATCAATGCAATAAACCCATTTCCCCCAAGCCTATGGAGGAGCAATGAAGTGCCATTTATGGAAAAGAACGAAAGTTGTAAATCGCTTGAGCTCACTGCATTTCAGTGAACATTCTTGTTTGGTGATCCTAAGTTTTAGCCCTTGGGGAAACTTCATTCAACTTCTGGACTATGGCTATTAGACTGGGGAGAAGAGAGAAATGCAGTCACCTCTAGGACTCATTGGGGCTTCCCTCATAGCTCAGTTGGTAAAGAATCTGCCTGCACTGCAGGAGACCCGGGTTTGATTCCTGGGTCAGGAAGATCCCCTGGAGAAGGAAATGGCAATCCACTCTGGTATTCTTGCCTGGAAAATCCCATGGACAGAGGAGCCTGGTGGGCTACAGTCCACAGGGCCACAAGAGTCCAACATGACTTAGCTACTAAACCACCACCACTACCATAGGACCCATTGGAAAAAACCCTGATGCTGGGAAAGATAGAAGGCAGGAGGAGAAGGGGACGACAGAGGATGAGATGGTTGGATAGCATCACCTACTTGATGGACATGAATTTGAGTAAGCTCCAGGAGTTGGTGATGGACAAGGAAGCCTGGTGTGCTGTGGTCCATGGAGTTGCAGAGAATCGGACACAAAGGAGTGACTGAACTGAACTGATCATCATTGTTGAAAACTAAATTTTAAAAAGTTCTGATATTACAACAGGCTGTTTCTGCCTCCAGGGAAAAGAGTCAAGAACATACTTTCTTTCTTCCTTCAAGATGCCTAATTAATTCACCTCCAGGACTATTCATCTCATCAGTCAGAATGCAAAACACTGGTTGGGCTACATTCTTGTGTTATAAATAAAACTATTTTGTAACTTTTCTCTTGCTGCTGAAAAATGTGTAGGATCTGCAAAGTGTCTGAATTTAGGGAGGGGAATGGTTAAACGGGCTTCCAAGGTGGCTCTAGGGGTAAAGAATCCACCTGCCATTGCAGGAGACACAGGAGATGTGGGTTCAATCCCTGGGTCAGGACGATTCCCTGGAGGAGAGAATGGCAACCTAC